>JARFIZ010000249.1:1200000-1627852 GCA_036325965.1 Sinopyrophorus schimmeli
AAATTTTTGCGTTAAGATCTCACAGGGATTACCGGGCTAGAAGCCAAATATGTCTTGCGTTATATCCCAATGTGCGGCACCAATAAGGCAGCCTAGTTATGACCCTACAAGGTTTACTAAAAAAATTGTAATCGAGTTTAAAATCCATTCTTTGTAAAAACAAATTAAGTTTTATTTCAAAAATTATTTTCTTGTTTTTATAAATTTTTTTTCTGTTAAAAACATTAAATTTTTTGTTAAACCAAACGGACCCTTCAGACAATTTTGATTTTCGACGATGCAAAACAATAAAAAACCGCCAAACATTGCGAAAATTAAAAGAAATAAATAAAAGCGATATTTTTATACGGAAATCTTGAAAGTACACGAAGGAATTATCACGAAATCCTTTTAAACAAAGCTCGCCTCGTAACATGGCGAAATATCTTGATATTTTCCGTATTTATTCCGACGTAAAAGTCACGTACTTAAACACAGATAAATCTGAAAGTAACCCTCGAAACGGGACTCTTCTACTTTAAGACAAAATCATGAAAGTGGAGCAGACAAACTAATAAAAACACAAACGAATTACATCCAGCGGCGGTAACTCGAGTTCAAAGCTTCCGGAAGAAGAGGTTGACACCCCCTCAATGATATTACTTTTACTATTTTATTAGCGTGTTTGCGTGCGGCCCTTCGCGAGCGACTTTCGAAACTTTTAAATCATTTTTCCGCGAAAGGTCGAACTTGTTACGGCCCCCATCGTGCGAAAAAACTCAACAGGGTTGTTGCGGCTTCATAAAATTCAACCTTAACACTTTATTTTATTATCCCTTTATGCTCTATCGGCCCTAATGGGGGTGTATTTTAGGGACTGACTTGCATAATCCAATTTTTACGTAAATTCGCATGTCGGGGATTATTTCTCGACGTTAATGCCCTGCTCGCGCGAAAATATGTACTTTTTCCGAGCTGCAACAGTTCAAAAATTAGCATGCAGAAGTGTTTGTCAATTTCGCAGAAGCAGAAGAAGAAGAGGAAAAAGTTGCCGAATAAAATAGGGAGGAGGGCGAGGTCGGGAGAGTTGTGTGTAATTGCTTTACTCTCATCTCAGAATGTAATCTAAAATAAGGCTCCCCATTAAAGTTAAGTGTGTATAAAAGAAATGATGCAACGTAAAATTTTATTAACATCTTATCTAACTCCTAATTAGCCGCAACTTGTTGCAAGCATTAAGTAAAACGTATTAGCCGAAAGTTCATTCATTAAACTTACACTAACTTCTTCCTTACGTTTGGTATTAATGAAGTGATAAAAATTAAAATTAGAATTTTAAGCCTTATAGATCTTAAAAGGTTTTTGGGGGCCCTCCCATTAATTATTAACCTTTGGGATTACTGTGGAATTTCTAAAGAAAAAAAATTATTAAAAAGCTCTCGCTTGTTATTGGAAACTTTGATTAAAAAAAAATAATTAAAGTTTGTGCGTTATTTTTTAATCAGAGCCCATTTTTTTTGGTAATATTAATTTTTTAAATGCTTTGTTGGTTATATTAAAATCGGTCTTTGCGGTACGAACGGATTACCCGAATAAAAAAAGTTTTTTTTCGTGGTATTGTAACGTTTTGCGAATATTAACAGTTGGTCACTTATTTTAATAAAAATTACAATTTGTTCAATAAATTTTTTTGGTAATGTAAATAGAAGTTTTTCGAACGCGTGTATAGATTAATGTATCACGGTTGCTTACATTAATCTCTCGCGTTCGGCTAAATTAAACTATCGCGTTCGCTACAATACATGACTGCACACAATTTAATATAATTAGATGTAAAAAGTGGCCCAATATAATTTTGGTTGAAATTAAGAGCGAGAAATAGTGGTTTATTTCAAGCCCAATCAAATATGTAAATGCTGCCATGCTGAGAAGCCAAGTGTTTCGTTGAAACTTTCACTTTCATCGTTTATTTAATTCCCCGTAGTTTGGGGCCGATTTATAAATAAAGAACAAAGAGGCTTCCGTGAAAAGGAAACGTTGCAGTTATCCGTTCGCGCGAACAGTTCGCTTTTATCGCAGCCCGGCCACTTTAAATTCGAAAAAACTTATATTTTTTTTTCAAATCGCTTTGTGGCGTTATTTGAAAAAATCTTGGGAAAGTCTTTGTCGCAATGGTCACAAATTTTGGACTTAGATCTAATACGAGTAATGCAGACGAAGGTTGTCAAAAGGCAAATTAGGCAAAAACGAATTTTTCGAGTTAAAAGAGGTTTTTACTGATGAAAAGAATAGTAGATTTAAGGAGCGATTGGGCCAATAAACTTGAAGTAGTATTTTTAGATCTAAAAAGAATTTAGTATACTTAGGTACAGTAAAGCCTCAATTATCCGGACCTCAGTTGTACGGATTGGCGATTTGTTGCGTTTTTTGCAAATATATACCTAACAATTTGACCAAGATTTTTCCTGTTAAAACGGGACGCTTTGTAATCGTGCTTAAAATCGAGTGTGCGCATTCGAGCTCAAAGTGGCACATTCCGATCTCGGGAAAATGAAGCGCGCCGCTCCGCGTCGCGCTTCATTTGCCTCCCTCGCTCGGAAATGTGCCACTTTTCGCTCGAATGCGCACATCCTCGTATTCGTTCGCTTTGTCTACTTTATTCTTCGGTCTTCCAATTCAAAATATTTAATTAAATTTCGTAAATATCGATTTTGTGTTCAAAAAACGTTTTTACCATAGCAATGAGTGGAAGGGAGCGAAAAGATACGACAATAGCGACAGTTCGAGCGAGAGGGAATGAACAAAATAAATTAACTTAATTTTCGTCTAGTTTATTGACCTAAATAATTGTGAATTACGCTTAAAACCGAGTGTGCACATTCGAGCTCAAAGTGGCACATTCCGATCTCGGGAAAATGAAGCGCGCCGCTCCGCGTCGCGCTTCATTTGCCTCCCTCGCTCGGAAATGTGCCACTTTTCGCTCGAACGCGCACATCCTCGTATTTATTAAATTTATTTTGTACCAAAGAAGTATAACTTCTAACGCGCGTACAAAAGTACACCCACAGCTTTTTTTTTACAAATGCCCGTGCAGAAATTTACTATGGATGCCCTAACAGTGGTAGGGGCCCTTAAATGCTACGTGAAGAGCAGAAGTAAAACTTGTTTGATAATGCGTGCTGATCTAAACGATTATATAGTTTGGTACTGCTGATTAATATCTGCATATTGCCCGGTTCTTCGTCCCGCCCCCACCCTTTCAAACTATTAATAAAATATTGTCTTAGAGAATTGGTAAAAGAGAAAATTGGTATGGTACTGGAGCCCGTGCTCTTTCCCAAAAAAATTAAGGGCTCTATAAAAAGAGTCTGACCTCAACGCAAAATTTTATTTTCGTCCGACTTTCGACAAAACGTTTCGATTTTTAGGTCCCGCGCGACGCGCAAAAAGCCGCCAATCTTTAAGGGTCGCCAGTCCTAAAAGGGGGACGCTCTTAAAGGGGCTCCGACCGAAAAATCGAGCCAAAGGTGAGTGGCTCGAACGCGAACGATAAAAACGCGTTCCGACCCTAGAAAAAAAAACGTAGTACCAAAGGTACGAAACGTAATCGGTCCTGAAAATAAGCGGCAAGTTCCTTTTACCAAAAACAATTAATTTGTAAATCTGCAGACGCAAAATTGTTTGCGTCCGACTCGTATCGAAATGATTTTTTTTTTAATTGTGGTCACTGGTTGCAAAAGAGCAGCGCCTCTTTGATCACAGGTTGGCCTAAATGCGAATGAGTGGATGGAAAAATTACTGCCTAGAGTCGTTAGAAAGAGCATGAAAAATAAAATTGATTTGTGGAAAAAAATGTTTAAAAAAAGTTTGGGAAAAACTCAAATAAAAATCGACCTATCAGAATTAGTTTCTGAAGGCTCAAATCAAAAAAATTTTTTTATAAAAGTTTTCGGATCGTTTAGAACCTTTTTCATCAATATCTAGCTTAAACAATTGGTAGCAATTAAAAAAACTCGTTAAAATTGCGATAAAAACTTATTCAACTGTTCAAGCGCAGCTCTTTTTTCAAGTCGCTAGAAGTCCATGTTCCAGGCACGTTTAAGAAAAAAAAATTATACACGATTAATCAGTTTTTTCCTCTACAATTTGAGCCCGGTCAGTAATTTTTCCGTTCGGTAGGCCAAATTGACCTAAGAGGCGCTGCCTCTTTAAATTAAAAAATTATTTACAACATATAACAATACATTTTTCAAATTCGGCTTTTTGATTTAGTTTCTTTTTTGACAATGAAGATGCAACTACTCGAAATGGACCGATTTTCAAAATTCTAACTGGAGATATCTCTGCAATTTATAA
The DNA here is from genome assembly GCA_036325965.1 of Sinopyrophorus schimmeli. Taxonomy (NCBI): domain Eukaryota; kingdom Metazoa; phylum Arthropoda; class Insecta; order Coleoptera; family Elateridae; genus Sinopyrophorus; species Sinopyrophorus schimmeli. The sequence goes on from JARFIZ010000249.1 coordinate 1,204,336, forward strand.
AAATAATAAAAAAATAATTAATTTCGAAATCTGCAGACGCAAAATAATTTGCGTCCGACTCGTATCGAAATTTTTTTTTTAAATTGTAGTCACTGGTTGCAAAATTTTAATTAAAATTTTTTTTACATCTAGCAATAAGTTTTTGTTAATTTTGAGCTTCGATTAAAACTGGTATAAAACTGATAAAAACGAAGTGAAAATGAATGAAAAACTTCAGTGACCGTATCGAAAATTTGAAACACATCAATATGAAAAATAAGACATAGAAAGTGGTGGCGTCTCAACACAAAAGTCTGCTTTAAAAGTAACTAAACAGTTTTTTTTTGGTTCATATTATTTTTACAATATGTATTAAAATTAATGAGATGTAAGTTTGCAGCATCCAGGACACCGAAGAGACGAGTTCTTCTTTTCTTCGAGTTCTCCGTTGTTGGTTTTTCAAATCTTTGATTGGAATTTCGAAAATTAAATTTAGATTTTTTTTTATTAATTTAGTTTTGAGTCTTTAAAGTTACAAAAAGTTGAAATAACATAAATACAAATACAAACATAAAAATCGAAATTTAAAACCACAATTTAATTTTGCTTAAGTCCCTTTCGCACTACGAAGACCTGTTGAAAAAAGAACAAAGGCACAAATATATACAACACATTGGCAGACTTTTATGTTTCGAATGTACAATTTTTAAAAAATATTTTTATTATAATTTTTTTTGAAATAAGAGAGCCATCACTTTGCTATGAAAAAGGTAAGAAGGGGGTCGAGTAATTAAAAGGACTCACCGAAAAGCGCTTTGTTGCTCCTCTTCCAACGTCCCTAACGCTGGAGGGACCTACCGTTATCCAGTTATAGATGTCTTCGCACTTTGGGGTTTTGGCTGACCAAAAGTGCGGGCTTCCGCGTCCTCCTTGAACCCACAGCTCCATCGGAACACTCCCGCCACATCACTTTTTAAAAAAACGCCCGATTTGATGATTTAAGGAACACTCACTTTTACTGGGAGGGCGTCGAAACGGTTATAGAACTACGACTTTTTGCAAAAAACGACTTTCGCGCACTCACTGACGACGTCAATTAAAACTGGTACAAGACGCGACGATTTCCGCGAGAAAAACGAGGCACGCGGGCCTGCATCGACCTGAAAAAAAAGCCTCGAATTAACCGAAAAAAGGGGCCAGCTTCTTTCGGCAATTTCATTCAGACTGTATCCTGCAAAGAAGCAGCATCCAATCTGTGTTATTCTGAAAGAAACGATTCATAATTAATAATATCTGGGCGTAAATGTTGCTCGAAGAGCGTCCGAGAAATGCGAACGTAAGACCGGGGAGCCGAGATGAAATCTTAGACCGCGAGCGAGCTGTCTGTAGCCGGGTCGAGGCGTCGAACGCCCGTGAAACGCGTTGGCTCTTTTCGCATAAGAGATGACGACTTCGGGCAAGTTGCTCGGGCCACCTGTAAATGGAAAGCCTGCTTTTAAACTAACATAAGTTCGGTCGATTTAACGAATAAAAACAGTATAAACAATTAAAAGTAATCAGTCATCCAATCGATTAATACACAACGAAGTTAATAATAATGTTATAAAGTAATAATTAAGCCGTTTCTTGTCTCTTTAGTAATTATTTCAAATGCAGTCTAATTAAACCGTTCTCAATCAAAATTATTACCGATCAAATTTTCAACAGTAGATATGTTGTAATATTTACCTATTATTTACACTTGTAATGCAAAATTACATGTAATTGTAATTAATAAACAATTAGCAAGTTTTGGCATTGCTTTAGCACACACATTTCACTACTGACCAAAATTAATGCAGGTGCAGGTAAAAACGAGGGGGGAGAGTAGTAGAAAGTCACGTAGGCCAACATACGTCATCGACTGCACGTGTTGATAGCAAATTCTAAAACTGCTTATCTGCAATGCTTTAAGGCTTCGATTTAAAAATATTCATATACAGAGTGTTGCAATAATTTTTCAACTCTTTTCGCGAATCCAATTAAAACTTAAATAAATACGTTTGATGTAAAAAAAACTTACCTAAAAACATAATCGGTTTTCCAAGAATTCATAGTTTTGAAGTCATTCGATTTTGAAGTGAGCATTTGCGGTAACAAAAAAATCCCCTCTTTAATCAGTCGTGGATTTTGATGAAGTTCACTGGTGATGAAAAATGGGTGAAGACATGAAATTAAGAAAAAGATCATTGAACAAAATTAAATATAACGGGTAAAAATTATTATAAATAAATTCGATAAATACGAAGATGTGCGCGTTCGAGCGAAAAGTGGCACATTTCCGAGCGAGGGAGGCAAATGAAGCGCGACGCGGAGCGGCGCGCTTCATTTTCCCGAGATCGGAATGTGCCACTTTGAGCTCGAATGCGCACACTCGACTTTACGCCCAATTTACAATAATAAACAATCGTATATGATTATAAAATTAATTAGTAGTTAAAAATGGGTAGTAATACGTATTGAGGCAATTTCCATCGTTCCCTCTCGCTTGCACTTATGCTATTGTTGTATCTTTTCACTCCCTCCCACTCATTGAAAAAGAAAAAATGGCTTTACCTTGGATATTTTAAGTTAAATTCAATAAACACGAAAATGTGCGCATTCGAGCGAAAAGTGGCACATTTCCGAGCGAGGGAGGCAAATGAAGCGCGACGCGGAGCGGCGCGCTTCATTTTCCCGAGATCGGAATGTGCCACTTTGAGCTCGAATGTGCACACTCGGTTTTAAACACGATTCACAATAAAATAGACAAAATATTAGATAACATCGTTCCCTCTCACTCGTACTTATGAGTTTTTCGTATCTTTTCGCTCGCTTCCACTCATTGCCATGGTAAAAATACGATTTTCGAAAATATAATCAATATTTTAATAAATTTTTTGATTTGAAGGTAAGTTTAGTATACAAATTTTTAATAAACACGAAGATGTGCGCGTTCGAGCGAGTGGCACATTTCCGAGCGAGGGAGGCAAATGAAGCGCGACGCGGAGCGGCGCGCTTCATTTTCCCGAGATCGGAAATGTGCCACTTTGAGCTCGAATGCGCACACTCGGTTTTAAGCTCGACTACCAAACGTCCCGTTTTAACAAAAAAAAATTGTTCACGTTACTTATACCCCACCTAGTGCACGGAAGAAGTGAAACTTGTTTGCTATGGCCGATACAACAAATTTTGGGCACTTTATACTATTGTAAATCCCATAAAAGTATTTTATTAAGAATAAAAAACCAACGAAATTAAATTTTCCCAATTAAACAAGGGTTTTTTTTAAAACGGTCCAAAATCAAATTATTTAAAAAAAAAAAACAACCCGCACAACTTTCTGCGAACTTTGCCCCCAGCCCTCGTCCAAAATGAAACATTCTTTTCGGGACCGTCAAAGGTGATATTTCCGGTTCGAGTTCGTATGCAGACGTCAGCGGCGGTTCCTATGGGGGCAAACTCGACCGCACAACTCGTTCTAAAGTCGGACAGAGATCGGGGTATTTTGGAAAATTCTCAAGACGACCCCGCCGACAGTTGCAAACAAGACTTTCTAATCTATCGCAGAAAGTCTTTGTTTAGAAAATTCAATTTGCGGTGCAACTTTATTCGTTCGCTCCCGCCTGCTTCTTTTCTTTGCGCACGTGGGTGGAAATTACCAAGTTTATTTACTAATTTCATTCCCTAATCTTAGATTTAATAACAAGAGATTATGTCAAATATGACAAGCACTTAAACCGGTTAAACAAAACTTGAATAGGTGCTTCAATCTCGAAACTTTATAATCTGAAGTTTATGGGGGCGGAGTGTAATGTTTACGATGAGATTGCGGACTATTTTAAATAAGGTTAACGAGCATTCATCTGGAATTATCTTCTGTCGAAACGAACTTTGTTTTAATAAAGGAAAATTCTGTTTTTCCTCCCTAACTAAATAATACGTTTTAATTTATATTTCGAGGCGGGGATGCGGTTTGAATTTCAAAAATTCGAGACGGCAGGATCAATAATTAATGAATAAATTTTAAGGGAGGAAAAAAAAACAATCGTTTTGCTCCGATTGGTTTGCGTAATTGTTGTTTGGTGGGATGCTAATTTTTTTTCGTAAGAAACTCGTTTTTTACTTTTTACGTGGGGCTTAATTGAAAAGAAAAAGAAAATGCGAGAAATTTTGCAACTCGAAAAAACTTTGTTTTATTTTCCCGAGGTGAAATGTTTATCTTGAAAGTTTTCGATTCTTATTAAGGGTTGTTTAAATCTCTAAATTGGTGATTTTTGAAATTTCAGGGGGGGCACAAAAAATTTCGATTTTTTTAAGGGGTTGTACGCAGTTAGAAGTCCGAAAAAATACGTTTTTTTTATAATTTTTTTATGAAGAGGTATTTTATTTTACAAAAACCAAAAGTTTGTTAAATTTAGTGGCAACATCTAAGTTTATAATGGCACTAAACATTTGTAAAAATTTGATCTGGTGTGCTTCTTCAGACGATCTTTTAAAGGTTTTCAAAAAAAAAGTGCTCGGCGGTGACCCGGATTTCTCCAGTATAGTTCATCCGAAATCAAAAAACCAAAAAGATTCTTTTAGTGGATAGATAAAACTAGGTATTGATCGAAGGAATAATCGAAATTTCAATTTTTGACAAAATGGCGGCTTTGTAAGAAAAAAAATCGAATTTTCGATCAAAATTGCCACGTAATTTTTTTTTTTGAATAGAAATAATTATTCGAAATGTTATTCCTTTGATTAACACCTAGTTTTATCTATCCACTAAAAAAAATCTTTTTGGTTTTTTGATTTCGGAAGAACTATACCGGAAAAATCGTGGTCACCGCCGAACACCTTTTTTTTTGACCTTCGGAAGATCGTCTTTTTACAAATCATTAGTGCCATTATAAACTTAGATGTTACCACTAAATTTATCAATAGTTTTGGTTTGTGTAAAATACAACACGTCTTCAAAAAGAATTTATAAAAAAAACGTCTTTTTTCGGCCTTCTAACTGCGTATAACCCCTTAAAGGCCCACTTTAACAAAGCGTGACCATCCTTTTAGGGTCCCTTAAAGTGCAAGGGAAATCTTTAAAGGGCCCTATTACAACCCTGGCACAATTTCTGCACGGGCCGGTATAGTTGCGGATAAAAATTAATACAAAAACGTTCTATAAATTTAGTAAATTCATTTTAATCGTTTCCTCTCGCTCGCACTGCCGCTATTGTCCTATCTTCTCGCTCCCTTCCACTCATTGCTATGGTAAATACGTTTTTCGAACATAAAATCAATATTTATTTTTTAATTTAATATTTTGATTTGAAAGAGCAAAGGATAATGTGGATAAACGCGAAGATGCGCGCGTTCGAGCGAAAAGTGGCACATTTCCGAGCGAGGGAGGCAAATGAAGCGCGACGCGGAGCGGCGCGCTTCATTTTCCCGAGATCGGAATGTGCCACTTTGAGCTCGAACGTGCGCACTCGGTTTTAAGCACAATTCACAACAATTTAGGTCGATAAAATTCATGAAAATTTAGTTAATTAGTTTTAATCATTTTCTCTCGCTCGCACCGTCCCTATTTTCGTATCTTTTCGCTCCCTTCCACTCATTGCTATGGTAAATACGCTTTTCGAACATAAAATCAATATTCACTAAATTTAATTTAATTTATTGATTTGAAAAAGCAAAAGATAATGTGGATAAATGTAATAAACGCGAAGATGCGCGCGTTCGAGCGAAAAGTGGCACATTTCCGAGCGAGGGAGGCAAATGAAGCGCGACGCGGAGCGGCGCGCTTCATTTTCCCGAGATCGGAATGTGCCACTTTGAGCTCGAACGCGCGCACTCCGTTTTAAAGCGTGATTCACAATAGTTAATTTACTTTCTTACACTGCGAACTTCATATGGTCGAATTTTCGTTAGTTGCGCGCGCACTACTTCCATCGCCTGCTCACATTTTACCCTCTAACCGCAAAAAGAAGTATAACTTCAAAAATAATTAACATAAAGTTTGGGAACCACTGCTCCAAATACACTTTAAGACTCGCAAAACGAAAAATTAATTTTTAACGTGCCGAAAACGGACATTTTAGTTTTTGGCGTCGAAAGGGTCTTCGGGGGCGGCGAGGGGCGGCGTTCGGAAATCGAGAGCTTTCCAGATAAAAGTGAAAAGTGGAAATTGCGAGTCGAAAGTTCAATTAGCGATTTTTTCATTTAAACTTTGATTTTCGAATGCGACCCTCGGATGAAGTTATTCCGATTAGCCGGCCCTCGGAACGAAGGAAACGCAATTATTTTAATTGTGCCCCTTTTTTAATAAAAAAAACTTAATTTCAACTTTAAATATTTGAGGGCCGCTCTCCAAACATTGATATTTCCCTTTCGTATCAGATTTTTTTTAATTTCAATTGTAGCAAAAATAATTTTTCGCCTATGGACGTTTGCGTGGGGGCGGCGTAAGCAAATAAAGGGGGATAATAAAACTCGTAAAAAATTTATATCCATTATGTGAGACGGCAATACTAATATTTATTCTCATCACCTTTCTAAGCCAGAGCCACTAAAACGTTTTTACAATCAGAATACTAAACGAGTTCGCTCACAGTTTGTCGAAATCGATTTTGCAACATCAACTTAAACGACTTGTGTTTTTATTTAGTTATAAAACGGCCTTAACTTTATTAACTCATATTGCCTCTTTATAATCCGGTAACGTTGTTACTGCGAAAACATCAAATTTTACTTAATGCCGGTTAGGCCCAAAATAAACAATGAATTTAGATTAAATTACCCGACGTCTGGGGCCCAAGATCAAAAATGTGCACTTCGAGTAAAAGGGTTTCACTTATGTCTTAATACATAAAAGATTTTCTTGTTAACCCTCCGGATAAAACTTGCAAAAAAGGGGAGCTTTTAATAATCTTCGAATGAAATTGTTTTTTCTTACTTTAGTTAGATAAACATTTTAAATTGTTTATAATGCTCGGAATTTGTTGTATTATTGTTTAGTGGAAATCTTTTTTATTCATTTTTGGCGGATTTTGTAAAATAATTATTTTTCGAAATCGAATTAAAGGGCGACTTATTTTTTTTCGCGAGAGAGATAAACATTTTGGGAACGAATAGTTTATAATAACAAAACGGGTTAAAATGGGGCTCTTATCAATCGAAAAAGTATTAAATTTGGACAAAAAGGCGTTTACTATAATGATATAATTTTACTGTTTTTGAATCGTGTACAAACGGCATTTATTTACCTTTATTAGTTTTTGAAAAATATTTTTTTTCAATTTAAATAAATAATAGAATTTGGTAGGGGAGACCGGGGTTAGAAGTCACCATTTTTGTTCTTTTGCATTTATAAAGTCCATGGTCTTAATTTATCATAGACATTTATATATCAATATAGTTTATATATAGTTATACATATATAGTTTAAAAAAAATAAAGACTTTTTCTCTACCATTATCTAATGAAAACATATTATAATTTTTATTAAAAAAGAAAAGTGTGACTTTTAATCCCGTGTCTGGGGTAAGTAGTCACATACTAAATAAAAGGTAAAATACAAAACGACAAAACAAATGCCTATTTTTATTAAAGGTAAAATGTTGTTTGTAAGAAATTTTACCTAAGAAAAGAACGAAAAATATCTTATTCATAATTAAAAAAAATAAAAATATTTGCTGTGAGCGAATAGTAACTTCTATCTAACGAACTTAGGTTATGTTAACAAAAATGACACAAATATAATTACAGCTAATCGTTAAATGTAGTAAAACCCTTAGAAACCAATAAAAAAGGCCGCACATATTTATGGTGTTGCTTTGTACATGTGACAACTAGCCCCCGTTAACTTGAGACAACTTTCCCCAAAACAGTTTTAGACAATTAACTCCCAAAATCAATTTAAATCAATGGTCATTTAAGAAACCATAGGAATGATATCATGAAGCATATCTTAAACATCATAAATACACGAAAAAGTATATCACTATGCAAAATTTAAATATACTTACGAAACTCAACACAGATTCCCAAAAAATTGCTTTTACTGTACAAAAAAAACAAACGCATATATTTATTTTACGGTATTTCAGAGCGAACTGAAGTGAAGTACGCAAGGAGGTATTGTGCTCGGGCTTCTTTGTGACACGGGTAAACAAATTTATTAATTCATTAGGTTTGCTGTTATGACTTTTGTGACAACTTACCCGTGAGTCAACCATACCCGTTCTCCTCTACCCGATTAAACAACATTACGTGCTTTATGTTCGTAGATAACTCCCATTATAATAAAATCATAATAACCAGGCGAGCTCAGCAATTTCCAGCTGGCCTCCATCGAACCGAAATATGGTCAACATTTTATTTAAATGTTCTGCAGTGGCAGGACGAGTGTATAAAACGTATAACAACGCAATATAAACGATTTATGGTGTGGATGCAAACCGCCATTTAAGAGCACGTTTCAGGAGAGAAAAAAAGGGGTCGATATAAAAACTTTTTACATTAAAATTATTTTCGTGGTACCACACGTGAGCACTTTTTATTGTTTACTAATTGCGCGAAGGTACCCGAAAGATAAGCCCACAAAACGATGATTTATTTCGGCGAAATGGTATAAAGGCAGTTGCCGAACAAACTTACTCGGTGACATAAAGTCGAAGTTTTGATAAACTTCGAAAATGTTCCTTCTAACAATATTAAGGATCATTATCCTTAACTATAAGTTTGTAGGGAAGCCCTTTACCTATGCATAATGTAGACCAAAGTTTGGTAATTATATTTACCAATACCTACACACATAAACCTAAGTACTCAAGTTTATGGGATTGATCCTACTATTTTATTACCGCCAAACTAAATACTTATGTACAGTGAAACTTCTCTTAACGGACGCTTATTTCTGTTACGGACATTACTCGTGATTTTAATGTATTTTTAATTTCTGACTAGCGTGGTCAGTACATGGTCAGTACTATGGCCACTTTTAAAGATTGATATTAAAAAAAAAGCTTTATTGGCCTTCTAATTAATAACATTATTATTATTGAAATTATTATATTTTAATTGATATTATTTATCAATTAGAATGTTGATAATAGTATAAATTTGCAATGTCCCCTCTATAGTCCGGACTGTGCCCTCTATCGGTCACCTCTGTCTCCTCTATCTTTACGAAAATTTTATAAATTACAAAACCAATCAATATTTAATAAAATTTTCTTTTGAAAAAGTAATTATTATTATTGGAAGATAAATACAATCGAATAAAAGAAGTACAGTCGAACCTCGATAAGTCGAAGGTGACAGGAAACAAAAAATAATTCGAGTTACCAACAATTCGGCTTATCGACTGCAGTTTTAATGAATATTATAATTTATTTATTAGTTAAAGTTTTTGTTCCTCTTTTAGTATTCTTTTGATTGGGCACGCAAAGCCAATTTTATTGTACGTATGCTCGGTCACCTTATTTTTAGTTTAAATCAATAATTAATTTGTTTATTTTTTTAATTATTTTACCCTATACAAATTAAATCAAAAATATTTTTTGATTTTTTATTGAATATCACTTTTTTTCCTCGAAAATCTATTATTTCCCTTTTAACATTCCTTTAGTAGACAATCCTCTCTACCAGACAAAATATCATCCTCCGTAGACTGGTCCGTTCTGAAGAAGTTTTACTGCAATTCCATTAAAAAATTTCCGAAAAACATTTATTACCAAAAGTCCGATAAATATTGATGCGGTGGCGGTACGTAGGTGGCGCTTTTTCAGAATATGAAAAGTTTTATTACGCTTGACCAACGCTCAATTTTATTACTCGCAAAACCCGGAGAATAATCTCGGCAAACTTTTCTATTTCTTCGGCTTCGAACATGAAAAGTCGTTTTTCCATCTAATAGAGCATAAATTCGCTTTAAAAGATTTAATTGCCGGCGCGTTTCCTACACGAATCGCACCAAATTTTTAATTTAACCAGATCGAAAATTGTTGTTATTAAGATCGATGGGGCCTCTCCAATTTTAAATTAATTAAAATTCGAAACAAGAAGCGGGCATGCTTTTACCTAATGGCTTGTTCAACAATACGCGAGACCCCAACAACAATAAATCAAGTCCGGGGCCAAGCTAAAGTGCCCATCTTAATTTTTAATAACAAATAGAAACGGGCTAATTTATTTACGTTGAGACCTCCAGCGATTTGTATCTCTGTCGGCCCACTCGATCTTTCGAGGATTACTCGTTAAATCTTTTTTGAGCTTAAAGAACTCTACGAAAGTAACTCTTTTTAGCAAAATTAAAATTAAAATGTAACTTCAATTATAATCACGTTACCCGTTTAAATCCGGACGTACTGCTAAAGAATGCACATCAAAGACGAGCTCTTCCTCTGAAAACGACGCATTAATTTTTAGAGTCCCGCATAATTCGTTTTCAGCTAAAAGAATCATTTCGTTTGAGGGCGTTTGATATATTTTTTTTAAAGACAAACCCATCTGGGCTTGTCGTTATTTTATGGAGAAGTCGATGCGAAATTCGAAGTTGGTAATTTGGGAAGTGCCTACGTTTTGCACACCTTTGTGTTGTTTCGCATTAAATTCTCTTCTGAATTTTGTATGGCGGCTGTGCGTGTATGTATAGAAGCCCTACCAATTTAGGCATTTCAGTTTTACTCATCAGCAATCAAAGAAAACATTAAACAAAGTTTTGAAATGCAAGATCTTTGTGCCTGTGCGAGAAGGGTAAATGGGGTAACGTATTTTGATGTTTTAGTAAATCGTAATGCTGATGTTCATCAAAGGTGGATTAATACATATAAGTATTTTCAAAGTGTTTTTTGTTGCTTTTCTTCACTTTCATAACTTGATTGTATTTAGAGATATAAAATGTTGTATCAAAATTTAAAAAAAATCGAGTGGGCCTTGCCCATATAATAATGGTGTTGAATTATCTCTACATTATATATTGCCCGGCGTGGCCGGCTCTTTGACTCGCCCCGCTTTTTCGAACTGTAGGACTTGCTGCTAAAACATTTCCCCTTTCATGGTATGCCCCTTTTGTATGACGAAATGTTACATTTACCCACCCTCGCAGAAGAAGTTTCACTTCTTTCGAAAAGCAGTTAAAAACATTAATGCAGTTTAAATTTAATTAAAACTTATCAATAGGGGAGACGGGTATAGTTGTCTCACGGGTAAGTTGTCACAAAAGCCATAACAGCAAACCTAATGAATTAATAAATTTGTTTACCCGTGTCAAAGAAGCCCGAGCACAATACCTCCTTGCGTACTTCACTTCAGTTCGCTCTGAAATACCGTAAAAGAAATATATTCGTTCGTTTTTTTTGTACAGTAAAAGCAATTTTGTGGGAATCTGTGTTGAGTCTCGTAAGTATATTTAAATTTTGCATAGTAATATACTTTTTTGTGTATTTTTGATGTTTAAGATATGGTTCATGATATCATTCATATGGTTTCTTAAATGACCATTGATTTAAATTTATTTTGGGAGTTAATTGTCTAAAACTGTTTTGGGGAACATCGTCTCAAGTTAACGGGGGTTAGTTGTCACATGTATAAAGCAACACCATAAATATGTGCGGCCTTTTTTATTGGTTTCTAAGTATTTTACTACATTTAACGATTGGCTGTAATTATATTTGTGTCATTTTTGTTAACATAACCTAAGTTCGTTAGATAGAAGTTACTATTCGCTCACAGCAAATATTTTTTATTTTTTTTAATTATGAATAAGATATTTTTCGTTCCTTTCTTAGGTAAAGTTTCCTATAAACTATATTTTACCTTTAATAAAAATAGGCATTTCTTTTGTCGTTTTGTATTTTATCTTTTATTTTGTATGTGACTATTTACCCCAGACACGGGGTTAAAAGTCACACTTCTCTTTTTTCATAAAAATTATAATATGTTCTCATTAGATAATGGTAGAAAAAAAGTTTTTATTTTTTTTTAAAGTAGAATAAATACACTCGATCTATTGATAAATGTAATTGATAAATTAAGCCCAAGGGCTCTATAAATGCAAAAGAACAAAAATTGTGACTTCTAACCCCGATCTTCCCTATTAATATCCGACAAATTTTGTCGAAGGCAACGAGTTAATGTCGATTTAATAATGGCTCTATATTAACTGTAATATAATCAAATTAATAATCGGCGTTCTCATCGCCCAAAAGCTTTTACCTTGATTTTCCGGTCAACCAAGTGGAAATCCTTCGTGCTCAAATTCCACCGCTAGCCGAGCCATTATCAAAAAACACTTAAAACGCGCTTTCGTCCACGAGAAAAAATCCATCGCGAAGTGCAAATAAATTAAAAGCGATTTTTCGAAAATGAAACCGTTTAAATCCGAACGGATTAGCTCGCATTTTTAAAGTCGCATATCGAATATTTGCGAGGAGGCCAAATTACATATTTCGGAGCAGCAAATATAATAATAAAGTCGACGGATACGCTTTGCCTCTCGAAAATTTCGATTCGAGAAATAAATAAAACGTAATAAACAACAGTTCGACGAATTTTTTTCGACGAGCTCGGCGTTTGGATATTAAATTTGCTCTCGAGCGATGTAACGTCCGCGTGTTTTCACTATAAACATCTTTCGAATTGGCATTATTATTAAATTTGCAAGTTAACAAGTGAAGTGGGGTAAATTTAGCCGTTGCGGTGCTCAAAAATGAAAATTACGTTGTCTCATTTTAGTGCTTATTAAATGTACGGCTAAAGTTGAAGGGTGAAACCCAAAAATAATTTAATTGATAAAAATTAAATTTTTAAAAAACCCGGTTTGAACGAGCAACTGTGATTGGCTCGTTTTTGATTAAGCATCATGGTCGCTAATTAATTAGCCAATCACGGGAGCGCATTGCTTCGTAACTATAGATACATTATAAATAATAGAGTAATATATTTTTGGAATAATTAAATACAGTGACAAAGCGAAAGAAAAACCAAAAATAATTCGTGGTCTTTACAAAAAACATTTCTAAGCAGACTTGATCTTTTCATTTGGGCCTTTCACTTTATATTTTCCTTCTCACGATATGTCCCTTTTTCGCGACCAAATTTTATTCGCTCTCGCAAAAGAAGTTTTACGTTAAAAATAGAAATAAATTTAATGGTGGGAATCTTTTGATACTTCTTCGGCTTAAACGATCGTGTCGATGTGCTGTTTGCAAAACACCTGTCCTCCAAAACACCCAACACAGCTAATTATTAAATATGTGCTTAATTATGCGTATTGTTTTAGATGTGTCTAAAGTTAATTGCTTTGTTGGTTTAAATTATTTTGGATGTTTACAGAGTGAAAACAATTTATGTCGGATTAGTACGCGGAGTTGGGAAATATAAGCTTTAACGTATTTAGTTACACACCTTACACATGCCTTAGTTAATGTACAGATTAAAGGTTTTTGTTGTTATCGTTAATTAATTCACTGCTTTATTCTAAGTGAAACCTAAAATACGACCGCCTTGGGCCTTAACTAAATACTCTTTGCCGGGGACAATAACGGCCGTCATTAATCCTTCGAAAAATTCCCACGTGGCAAAAAAGAGCATCCATCCGCGAGCAAACGGGCCCCTAAAAACGCCATACCAAAAAATACTCAAACACCAAGTTTCGAAAAATTCGTGCTTTTTCATTAGCCTTCCGTATTAGTGGTGGGGTATAATTAATGTGAATAATTTTTTTTGTTAATAAGCTCACAGAAAAAATTAATAACTTTTTTATTTATTCTAAATTATTTCCGAAAAAGGAATTTTTTTTTGGAATTTAATAAAACTAATTCAACGGCTATGTAATGGGGACTTTCAGGAGTATTTTATTTATATAGCAATTTGTTGGGACTATCCTAGTAAGCCGAGAAAAAATTAATGACTTTTTTATTTGTTCTAAATTATTTCCAAAAAAGGAATTATTATTTTTTTTAAATTTAATAAAACTAATTTAACGGCTGTTTAATGGGGGCTTTCAGAAGTATTTTATTTATATAGCAATTTGTTGTAACTATCCTAATAAGCCCAGATAAAATTAATAACTTTTCTACTTGTGTTAAACTATTTATTAAAATGCAAAAAAAAAATTTCGGAATATAATGAAACTAATGCAAGGGCTGTTTAATTGGGACTTTCGGGAGTCGTTTATTAGTACATCAATTTGTTGTAAGTCTACTAATAAACTCAGAAAAAATTAATAACTTTTTTATTTGTTCTAAATTATTTCCAAAAAAAGAATTTTTTTTTGGAATTAATAAAAATTATTCAACGGCTGTTTAATGGGGATTTTTAGAAATATTTTATTTATATAACAATTTGTTGTAACTCCCTTAATAAGCCAAGAAAAAATTAATAACTTTTTTACTTGTTTTAAATTATTTATCAAAATGCAAATTTTTTTTTCGAAATATAATGAAACTAATGCAAGGGCTGTTTAATTAAAACTTTCGGTAGTAGTTTGTTTGAAGTTTGCTAATAAGCTCAGAAAAAATTAATAACTTTTTTATTGTTCTAAATTATTTCCAAAAAATTTTTTTTTAATTTAGTAAAATTAATTCAACGGCTGTTTAATGGGGATTTTCAAAAGTATTTTATTTATATAGCAATTTGTTGTAACTCTCTTAAAATGGGATGTTTGGTAATCGAGCTTAAAACCGAGTGTGCGCATTCGAGCTCAAAGTGGCACATTCCGATCTCGGGAAAATGAAGCGCGCCGCTCCGCGTCGCGCTTCATTTGCCTCCCTCGCTCGGAAATGTGCCACTTTTCGCTCGAATGCGCACATCTTCGTGTTTATTACATTAGTATAATTTACCGTGCGCTCCCTCAAATCAAAAATTTTAATTTAATTTAGTAAATATTGATTTTATATTGGAAAAAAGTATTTACCATAGCGATGAGTGGAAGGGAGCGAAAAGATACGATAATCTTGTCAATGCGAGTGAGAGAAAACAATTAAAATTATTCAAATGCCTTTTCGTCTAATTTATTGGCCTAAATTATTGTGAATCGTGCTTCAAACCGAGTGTGCACATTCGAGCTCAAAGTGGCACATTCCGATCTCGGGAAAATGAAGCGCGCCGCTCCGCGTCGCGCTTCATTTGCTTCCCTCGCTCGGAAATGTGCCACTTTTCGCTCGAATGCGCACATCTTCGTATTTATTACATTAGTATAATTTACCATAAGCTCTTTCAAATCAAAAATTTTAATTTAATTCAGTAAATATCGATTTTATATTCGAAAAACGTATGTACTATAGCAATGAGTGAAAGGGAGCGAGAAGATACGATGTTCTTGTCAGTGCAAGTGAGAGGGAACGATTAATAGGGGTAAATAGTACAGTTGTTGGCCAGTCGACAATGATTGACCATATTTAGAAAATTATATAATAATAAATCTATATTTCCTAATATATATTTTATAATAAATGGTTCGTTTTTTTTGCTAATTTACTATATCTTATTTTAATTAGAAAATATTGGCCAATCACTGGTCAATTACTGTATTTATATGGCCAATAACTATGTTTTTTAATAAAATGGCCAATCACTGTACTATTTACCCCTATTATTATATTTATTTTTCGTGTAATTTATTAGTCTAAATTAATGCAAATCTAGTAGGGGAACCTGTTGTATCTTGGCCCTTTTTTTAATTGTAATTTTTTTATAATTGTTTATGTAACAATTTGTTGATAAAATGAATTGCATCGTAGTGGGGCACTAATAAGGTATTCATCATAAAATATTTGAAAGCATTACCAACCGTTTATTCAAATTGCTATAAGATTTAAAAATTAGTCGATATAGGGCCTAGGTACGACAGAGGTGATGTACCTTGGCTCTATTCACATTAAGCGAAATAAAAGCCATTGTTTTATGAAAACTATATATATATTTTTGGATTATAAGAACTAATAATTTTCTTCTTTGAGATGACACTAAAATTGTTTCAAAAATTAACAAAACTTTTCTCGTATACTAAAATTTCACATACTTAATGGTTAACTTTGCAAAAATTTAAATTTTTCGTTAGACTTGCGAGGCATATTATCTGAAGCAAAATAAAAAAACAATAAGAAGTTATAACAAAGTATATCTAAATTTTTATTTATTGCACGTCGATCTTAGTGCCAAGGTACAACTTATTGACGGTGACCGAGGTACAACACACCGACCCTTGACGTTTTAACTCAATAATAAAATTAGAGATTATGCTATGCCAAAATCAGACCACTACTATGCAAACATTAATAAATAATTTTTCTATTACCATGAGTCATTTGTTATTAGGTAATAAAAATCAATAAGATATTTAAGTAAAAAGAATATAGACTTACTTTTTTTCGATTAAAAATTTCAATTGATCTCATACATTAACAAAGTACATTAACCAGCTGCTGCTAATTTTACGTTAATGTCTGTCAATGTGGCATTTGAATTTTCGAAAATTATAGGTCACGAAAGCCCGCAAATGTTAAAAACAATAAAGTTGCCCTAGGTACAAAGAAACCAAAGCACAACAGATTCCCCTGCGATCAAAATTTAATCGAATTAAAAATATCAAACGCATTTGATGCCGGTCTTATCGCTTTATATAATTTACAAGGTTTTTATTTCTATTTATTTGAAATTATCAGACCAACTGTTGGATTTTGGAAAAAATCAATAGTAGGATGTTGCAAAACAATGATCAATAATTAATTAAAATCAAAGTAAAGAAATTAAAAGTAACTTACTTTGGTCCATTACCTTTGAAGGAATTTTTCATAAAGCACTATTGTATTAATTATTAATAAATCAATTATTATATAATTAATTGAACACTAAATATGTAAATAGTCGATTTCTAGCAAAACAAATACGCCCGTTCACTGCAAAAGTCTGACTAACAATAAAAATAAATACGAAGACCGGTGTCTAATCTAACAATTTGGAGATATCAAAGTTGTGATTCAACGATAACCTTCAACGAATTTAAAAATATAATTTAGGCACAGAGCCGTATTCTAATATTTGTATATAAATTACTTTTTATTATTTTTAATAAATTATTAAAGGGACAAGGGTACCGTTAGATAAATGCTATATGACCTCGGTTCCTAGTCTTGACTGTATGTAAGTAAGGGCAGCTATACTCGCCAAAAATGGAGCGGCTATCCTTTTCCTAAAGGATAGATGCCTTCTTCATTTCAAAAGTAAAATGCCATTATTAGTTTGTTTCTATACTTTAAAACCTTCAAATTCTTTTTTGCTCTTAATTTAACATTGAACCTTAATTATTTTCTTGGCTCCCAAAATCCGAAAACATTTTGAAGACATTTCCACCAATAACCGAGCTACGAATTTTCAAAGTCGAAATTTCGACAACGAACTTGCATTTTCTTTTCATAAACGTCCACTTTAATCCAATGTCGTAGTTTTGCGAATGCGATATTTCTTGTACGAAAACGATTATTTAAGTGTGCAGTGCTTCGACGTCGCGAAAAAGAAATTTCTACAGGAACAGCTCTATTACTTTGACATTATTCCTTTTTAATATTTCTCTCTGCGCCTTTCGTTCCTTTTTGCAATATTTCTTCGCTAATATTTATTAAGTTAGTCATTATACGACTCGGAAACACGAAAGAAACGCTGCTGATTTAATTTTAGTGCCTTTTCTTCTTCTATCGTTATTTTTAAATTAGTTTAGTGAGCGCGCGGAACTATTTTTTGTTGCGAATTAATTTTTTTTTGTTAAAAACTCTATATTGGTTTTTTTTTTAAATGATTAATAATATTGAACAGGGATAATTGGAAATGGGAGATTCACCAAAAAAAAATTGATAATTAAATATGGAACTTGATACGGCGCAAAAACTTCATTAAATGCCTACAAAGGTGTGCACGCGAATATAATAATGCGGTTTTAATGCCCTTCGCAGTATTTTAGGAATCCCGTTTTTGTAACAAAACGTATTTTACTATCACATCATTCGCATGCACGCCCTTTTCAGATCTAAATTGTTTCTGTTTAACGAGTTGCGTGGAATACAATTGCTTTTTTTTTCCTCCTCCGAAAATGTTCTGTATACGACATATAATCTTCTACGCATTAAAAAGTAGAACTCTTTCCAAAAAAGCCGAGGTTCTGCGTTTAACGCGAGGATCATAAAATAGAAAATTTTGAAAAAATCGATGGTCTAATTAAAATGGAATTTTTATAATTCAAAAAAAAATCAAATACTTTAGTTTCTCAAAATTCGTACACCGAAAATTTGAATCAAAAACAGTCGAACTTCCATAAGGCGAACGCCGGTAAGACGAACTTTTGATAGCTCGAACTTGAACCTGTTTCTCTAAGATTTGTCTACCTCAACGTTAATATTTTTATGTCAATAAATCGATGACTCGAAGTTAAATTTTACAACTATTCTAAAAATTACGCTACCTGAGTGAGGATTAAGGACGGGTGCGGTTCGGTGTTATTGCTGCTTAAAAGGTCTATTCTATAAAAAAGTTTTATATTATAAGCTGTTTTGACGGCGGCACTTCAATTGGATTTAAAAACTAATTTATGTTTAGGCGTGAAAAGGTGACAGACAGCCAGAGTTACTTTCGCTTTTATAATATTAGTTAGGATAATTAAATTTTTTTAGAAAATTAGTTAAGTGTTGTGAATCGTGCTTAAACGAGTGTGCACATTCGAGCTCATAGTGGCACATTCCGATCTCGGAATGAAGCGCGCCGCCCGCGTCGCGCTTCATTTGCCTCCTCGCTCGGAAATGTGCCACTTTTCGCTCGAATGCGCACATCCTCGTATTTATTCACTTGCCTTAATTAATCTTTTCATTTTCAAATCAAAAATTAAAAGTAAATATAAATTTTATATTCAAGAAACGTATTTGCCATAGTAATGAGTGGAAGTGAGCGAAAAGATACGAGAAATTCGTAGATGCGAGTGAGAGAAAACGATTAAATTATTTATTTAATTTTTGAATAATTTATTAGTCTAAATTTTGTGAATGGTGCTTAAAATCGCGTGTGACATTCGAGCTCAAAGTGGCACATTCCGATCTGGAATGAAGCGCGCGCCCGCGTCGCGCTTCATTTGCTTCCCTCGCTCGGAAATGTGCCACTTTTCGCTCGAATGCGCACATCCTCGTATTTATTCACTTGCCTTAATTAATCTTTTCATTTTCAAATCAAAAAATTAAAAGTAAATATAAATTTTATATTCAAGAAACGTATTTGCCATAGTAATGAGTGGAAGTGAGCGAAAAGATACGAGAAATTCGTAGATGCGAGTGAGAGAAAACGATTAAATTATTTATTTAATTTTTGAATAATTTATTAGTCTAAATTTTGTGAATGGTGCTTAATCGGTGTCACATTCGAGTCAAAGTGGCACATTCCGATCTGGAATGAAGCGCGCCGCCCGCGTCGCGCTTCATTTGCTTCCTCGCTCGAAAATGTGCCACTTTTCGCTCGAACGTGCACATCCTCGTATTTATTGATTTGCCTTAATTAATCTTTTCACTTGCAAATCAAAGAATTAAAAGTAACAATAAATTTTATATTCAAGAAACGTATTTGCCATAGTAATGAGTGGAAGTGGGCTAAAAGATACGAGAATTTAGTAGATGCGAGTGAGAGAAAACAATTAAATTATTTATTTAATTTTTGAATAATTTATTAGTCTAAATTTTGTGAATGGTGCTTAAAATCGCGTGTGCACATTCGAGCTCAAAGTGGCACATTCCGATCTCGGGAAAATGAAGCGCGCCGCTCCGCGTCGCGCTTCATTTGCTTCCCTCGCTCGGAAATGTGCCACTTTTCGCTCGAACGTGCACATCCTCGTATTTATTGATTTGCCTTAATTAATCTTTTCACTTGCAAATCAAAGAATTAAAAGTAACAATAAATTTTATATTCAAGAAACGTATTTGCCATAGTAATGAGTGGAAGTGGGCTAAAAGATACGAGAATTTAGTAGATGCGAGTGAGAGAAAACAATTAAATTATTTATTTAATTTTTGAATAATTTATTAGTCTAAATTTTGTGAATGGTGCTTAAAATCGGTGAATTCGAGTCAAGTGGCACATTCCGATCTGGAATGAAGCGCGCCGCCCGCGTCGCGCTTCATTTGCTTCCTCGCTCGGAAATGTGCCACTTTTCGCTCGAATGTGCACATCCTGGTATTTATTTACATTTATTATTACATTTAATTTAGTTATGCCAAGAAGTATAACTTCTCATGGGCGTGCATAAGTACACGCACCTTTCTTTATCATTTAATAATTGTTGTAAATAATATGAAAATTTTCAGGTTAACCACTTTAATAAATTTTATGTACAGTTAACTTTAATAACTCCACAACTCGAATTCTTTGATAACTCAAGTTGAAAAGTGTTTCTCGACAAAATGCCTATTTCAAAAAGGTAGAATTGAAACTATTCTAATATAACTATGGTTACGAAGTGATTAACCTTTCTGATTGGTCAATTAGCTAACGGCCATAATGGTGTATCAAAAATGAGCCAATCACAGTGACTTATTTAAAGCGGGATTTTTAAAGTATGCTTTCAACCACTTACAGTTCTAATTACGTTATATAAAATACCATTTCACATAAAAGATATGTACATACACAAATATATATTTAATTTTTAAGCTTTTTTAATAACTCGAATTATTGATTATTCGAATTAATTTTGGCGTCACTTCGACTTATCGAGGTTCGACTGTACGAGCAATACATTTGAAAATGACGAAATGCAAATTACTCCAAATTAAATTCGATTTTTGCAAATCAAAAGACTAGATTTAAACAAACAAATGTTTTAGCGATTTTCAAAGAAGTATTTTAAGCACAATATCTTTTAATAATATTATATATGTTAAATATGCAACGTTTCGTTGTGTTATTCAAATCTTTTCACGCAACTTAAGATCTCAAGCATTTGTTAACCATCGAAACGTTGCATATTTAACAATAGATCTTTTATTGTTGCTCAATTAAAAATTTTAGTTTTAGATTACTTTCAATTTAACAGTAAATAATATGTAAATAACTATATTTTTTAAGGTCTTATTAAAAATAAATAATGTTAATGATTGTAGATCAATTTTGGTTATTTTCTATAAAAAATGAATGATATACATATATATACGGAAGTATTTAACTGAACTTCTTTTGGTAACTCGAGTTTTTGATATGACGAATTATTTTTGCTGTCCCTTCGACTTTGACTTATCGAGGTTCGACTGTATAGACAAATCCGATAAATACGAGGATGTGCGCATTCGAGCGAAAAGTGGCACATTTCCGAGCGAGGGACGCAAATGAAGCGCGACGCGGAGCGGCGCGCTTCATTTTCCCGAGATCGGAAATGTGCCACTTTGAGCTCGAATGTGCACACTCGGTTTTAAGCACGATTACGAAGCGTCCCGTTTTCTATAAAAAAAGAATGATATACCTATATATACGGAAGTATTTAACTGAACTTCTTTTGGTAACTCGAGTTTTTGATAATTCGAATTATTTTTGCAGTCCCTTCGACTTCGACTTATCGAGGTTCGACTGTAATTTAATTATTAAATATGTTTAAAAAAAATCATATTATCCAGTGTCGCAGTGTTTTACCAAAGTTTTTGCATTTTATGAATCGTGTTATAGCAAAACTGTGTTATATTAATTCGTGTTGTAGGAGGGCTACCTGTACTTGAGTAATTTTGAAAATAAGTCGGTCGAAAAACATTCCGTAAATTTTTTATTTTAAAGTAAAAATAGATGAGCTTAAAATGAAGCTTAAAAAATACAAGGAGCCTTATAAAAATTTATTAAAACCGATAAGAAATTATTATTATTATTATTTAAAGGTTTTTTAGCAATAATTTTTTCCAAATGCACTCATGTAAAAATTATATTATAAATCCAGAACCCCAATTTGCTTTGCGAAACGCAACGTAAAATCACGAGTCCCATCGTTTATAATTTAATTAACAATTTTTTCATATACAGTCGTACCTCCATAAGTCGAACCTCGATAAGTCGAATTTTTGATAACTCGAACCTATGGCCCTAGGATTTGCCTATTTCAACGTTAATATTTTTAAATCGATAACTCGAATTTTTGGTAAATCGAATTATTTTTAGTTTCCCTTCAACTTCGACTTAAACTTAAACTTAAACGACGCAAACTAACTTATCGAGGTTCGACAGCATCTAAAACGAATTTATTCATAATTTTTATGTGGAGGAATAAAGCATTATTAATGACACGTTCCATAATTTTTAAATTTTTTAAACAAATTTATTTTTTTTTTTAAAAAAACTAGCAATAAAAATATGATTTAATTTCCAACAGTCGAAGACCACATTTTAATTGTCGTCTTCGCTACAGACAAACCGGAATCTAGTTAGTAGTTTCCCAAATTTAAGTAATCTTCCGAATAGACAGAAATTGAGTAGGGTAGGAAAATTACAACCCCATTTCGAATAACCCAGTTCTAATTATCCTTAACTTTAGTGTGATGTGCTCGAAGAAAGTTTTCGGGGTTCGCAATTCATAATAATCGTTTGATCTCCTTCTCGATGTGCCACACTAAATTCTTGCCGGCGCATTAAATTAATAAACTCGCCTTATATTTCAATTAGCAGCCCCCGTCTAATTCGCCAAAATTAAATATGTCGGCGAACAAAAGTCTTCGCAAATTAGGCGAGAGGGCGTCTGTGTGTGTGTGTGTGAGTGATTTTAATGAATAGACTCGACGAAATTAACGAGGAGATAAATTACAATATAATCCGATAGTAATTAACCCTCGATTTCTTAATCTCCACTTCGCGCTTCTTCTCGCCCAAAATTATTTATTTTTGAAAAATTGCCAGCACGTGATTTATCGCGAAAAAAGGCAAAAAGGGATGTTTATTACGACGTCATTTACATAAGCTCGATCTTTTCATTTCTAAATTGCTTCGGTTTAATGACTTGTGTAAAAATTTTGCTTTTTGCGCGCAGTGTAACTTTTTAAATTACTCTTTTATTATTTTGTTGCCGAATGGCCGACTAACCCTTATGTATTCGCGAACATTTTTCTTCATTGTTGCAGTCAAAAATTAATTGCCGGCGCAATTAGGCTTCAACGCCGAAGGCGTCTTAATTCGGGGCGTATTAAGAGCACTAATCCCACAGCAATTTATAAAAAAAGTTTAGTAATTAACACACTTAATCATATTAGGAAGGAGGGCCTTTTAACTTTTGATTAGGGAATTGCGCGAATGCATTTTTTTCTTTACGGTTTACTTCCCTTCTGGAACGACTAATCATTGCTTAATAAATCAAAAATGTAATAATATTTATAAAATATATTTATAAAATAAAAATTAAACATTTTTGGAAATCCTTTGACGAGCTCTATGGAATTGTTTAAAAAAATTAATTTGTTCGCGACGAATCTGTTCGCGGCGAATTTGTTCGCGACGAATTGGTTCGCGACAAATTTGGTGCACAAAGTGGACCTTTTATTTAGTTTTATCAAAAAAAATTTTTTTAGAACGAGTTAATACTAAAAATAATCTATATTTTATACGTTTTTCATTCTCTTTTTCAATAATCGAAAGAAAGCTCTATTTTAAAGCGGTAGTAAGTAATTTAACATTAACGCTTGTTTTGTGCCATTAAAAGCTTTTCCGACTTACAAGTTAAAGTTAAATAGATAAGCCCTTTCAAAATATTTAATTCGTTTTTTTGATCCGAATAATTCTAATGGACGACCTTAAATAATTTAGAATTGCTTTTTATAATTGTTAATTTTAAAATTCGAAAAACATTAATTGTAAATAAACCTTTTCTTTATTATTAACTAGTTGATTTACCCCCACTTCGCACAGGCATTAAGATTTCGCAATAAAAACCTATTTTTATCAAAATAAAATATATTTCTATTACTGAAAGCATTTTTATATTCGGTTCATTAGTGCCCGAGATACCCCCCAATTACAAACAACCAATTTTTCCCTCTTTATAACATCATTAGTGTAGATCAAAAAGGATTCAATGAAGCCAAATTTCTTAATATAAAACATGAATAGAATTTATTTCTGAAGAGTGCTTTTAATCCTCCGTATACTAGGTGACCCAATGTGACATGCCATACTAGATGGGGTTTGCCATACCCCGAAAATAAAATGATTTAAAACCACAAAATTGTACTTTATGACAGTTCAATGATAAGAAATATATTTTAATAATTAATAATGAATAGGTTAAAGTAAAAAACATATTTATTTATGCATTAGAATAGACTTTTATTAATAAAAATGCAAAAATTAACTTTTTTTCAGCTTATAAAATATTGAGTCTTTTCTTGAGTACTAAATTCCAATGACACGTGTCAATTACGATCCGAATATTAAGAAAACCTAGCAAGAATTTCATTCTTGCCTTCTTATTGAAATACAAATTAATTTCACGGCAATTTCTCAATGATTCGCAATAATTTAGACCAAACAATTACACGAAAAATTAATTCAATAATTTTAATCGTTCCCTTTCACTTGCATTGACACGATTATCGTATCTTTTCGCTCCCTTCCACTCATTGCTATGGTAAATACATTTTAAGAATATAAAATCGATATTTACTAAATTAAATTAAAGTTTTTGATTTGAAGGAGCGCACGGTAAATTATGCTAATATAATAAACACGAGAATGTGCGCGTTCGAGCGAAAAGTGGCACATTTCCGAGCGAGGGAGGCAAATGAAGCGCGACGCGGAGCGGCGCGCTTCATTTTCCCGAGATCGGAATGTGCCACTTTGAGCTCGAATGTGCACACTCGGCTTTAAGCACGATTTACAGTAATTTAGGCCAATAAATTAGATGAAAAATCAGTTGAATAATTTTAATTGTTCCCTCTCACTTCCTCTGATGAGATTGTTGTATCTTTTCGCTCCCTTCCACTCATTGCTATGGTAAATACATTTTTTGAATATAAAATCGATATTTACTAAATTAAATTAAACTTTTTGATTTGAAGGAGCGCACGGTAAATTATGCTAATATAATAAACACGAGGATGTGCGCGTTCGAGCGATAAGTGGCACATTTCCGAGCGAGGGAGGCAAATGAAGCGCGACGCGAAGCGGCGCGCTTCATTTTCCCGAGATCGGAATGTGCCACTTTGAGCTCGAATGTGCACACTCGCTTTTAAGCACGATTTACAGTAATTTAGGCCAATAAATTAGATGAAAAATCAGTTGAATAATTTTAATTGTTCCCTCTCACTTCCTCTGATGAGATTGTTGTATCTTTTCGCTCCCTTCCACTCATTGCTATGGTAAAAACGTTTTTTGAACACAAAATCGATATTTACGAAATTTAATTAAATATTTTGAATTGAAAGACCAAAGAATAAAGTAGACAAAGCGAATAAATACAAGGATGTGCGCATTCGAGCGAAAAGTGGCACATTTCCGAGCGAGGGAGGCAAATGAAGCGCGACGCGGAGCGGCGCGCTTCATTTTCCCGAGATCGGAATGTGCCACTTTGAGCTCGAATGCGCGCGCTCGGTTTTAAGCACGATTCACAATAATTTAGGTCAATAAATTAGATCTAAAAATTAATTGAATAATATCAATCGTTCCCTCTCACTTGCATTGACTAGATTATCGTATCTTTTCGCTCTCTTCCACTCATTGCTATGGTAAATACATTTTTTTAATATAAAATCGATATTTACTAAAATAAATTAAAAATTTCGATTTTAATTTAATAAACGTACACCCCCCCCCCTTTCTATTTTTTTTGAGTAGTTTAAATTCTATTTATAATCAAAAAAATTACAACTAAGCCAAATTTCTTGATGCATAATTGCGCTAGAAAAAGTTAATTGCAACTTTACGAATCAATTCGAGCCCCATAACCTACCCCAAAGGAAATGCAAATGCGAATCCCGTTTTAAATAAGGGTTCCCGAAAATAACCCGGCAGGTGTTTAATGTTTATAGATGAGCCGTCATCCGCGATTTTATTTTAATTAAAAAGCAATTCAAATCGCAGATTAACGAACATTTTTAAGGCATCTTTGCCCCATTAATTAAGCTTTTTATTTGTCTTAAACAGAAATTTTTTCGCGTCGGTTTCCGGACGAGCCCCTTTGTGTTTTGATATTCGTCTAATTATATTCGAATTAAATGCGTGTGTTCGTTCTCGTGCGACATTTCCACGCCGAAATGTAATTCGCCGAAGCGAAAATGGACAAAACTTTAATCCTTTAGCAGAGGGAACCGAAAGCAACCCCTAAAAGTACATTTACTTTTAACAAATTAGGTCGGCGGCCCCCCTTGTTCACCTGTAACTGAGCCGGGCTCGCTTCGGGGAATACCCTTGACAGCTTACAAAAAAGGTGTTTCTTTTATCCTATACGAGCGCATTGTATTTTTAAACACTACGTGCCCGAAATAATGACTTAATTTTAATTACGAGACGAAAACGAAACGATTTCAAAGCCGAGCCCCGACTTTTCGAAATTAAACGACAACAAGCGCCGATCCCCTTTAAAAATTAATTTTTTTGTTTTTCTCGGCGATTTCCTTCTGCTTTACGCGCCGACGAGCAAAATAAGGCCGGTGACATTTTCGTTGCGAGTGATGGAAGGTATAATTTTCGACGTAAGCCGATAACTCATATTTTTCCGACTGGATTTTTCGCCCTTATTATTTCCGTCTCGACTTTTAGCTTTTCGTTGCTGAAACGGACGAGCTTTGTAATCTGTTTGTTAATTTGCATACATCCATATTTGAATATGTAAAAATTGCTAGAAGAACAAAAAGCACGTTTTTTATGCTTATTGCACTATTAGCATAAATTTTAACAACTTCGCCCTCGTCGTTTCTATTTTTTGCGCTCTCGTTCAGCTGTAAACAGAATGAAACGTTTCCTTTACGATTTCATTAATTCCGATCGTCGAATGATGCTCTTTCGCCCTGATTTGTTGAGGGTTTTTCGAAAGAAAATGTACAGTCGAACCTCGATAAGTCGAAGTCGAAGGAGACCAAAATTAATTCGAGTTATCAATAATTCGAGTTATTAAAAAAAATTCAGTTACACACTTCCGTATAGGTTTAAATATATTATTCATTTTTAGTTCCTACCATCAAAGTCACTTTGTCCTTGCTGGGTTTCCCACCGTAACACTCTTCATTTAAAAAAGTCAAAGTTTTATCCGGTAAGCATTTAAAAAACACAGCAGTTTCATCGGCGTTAAAAAACCTTTTCATCGTAGTGCACAATAGAGCTTTTAACCACTAATAACACCAAACCGTGCCGTCCTTAATTCTACCAGGTAGCAATTTTATGGAATGTTGTAAAACTTAAATTCGAGTTGTGAAATATGTACTAATGGAAATTTGAATTTAAAGAATTTAAATAAGTCACTGTGATTGGCTCATTTTTAATACACCATTATGGCCGTTAGCTAATTGACCAATCAGAAAGGTTAATCACTTCGTAACCATAGTTATATTAGAATAGTTTCAATTCTACGTTTTTGAAATAGGCATTTTGTCGAGAAACACTTTCTAACTTGAGTTATCAAAGAATTCGAGTTGTGGAGTTATTAAAGTTAACTGTACATAAAATTTATTAAAGTGGTTAAGCTGAAAATTTTCATATTCTTTACAACAATTGTTAAATGATAAAGAAAAGTGCGTGTACTTATGCACGCCCATGAGAAGCTATACTTCTTGGCATAACTAAATTAAATGTAATAATAAATGTAAATAAATACCAGGATGTGCACATTCGAGCGAAAAGTGGCACATTTCCGAGCGAGGGAAGCAAATGAAGCGCGACGCGGAGCGGCGCGCTTCATTTTCCCGAGATCGGAATGTGCCACTTTGAGCTCGAATGTGCACACTCGATTTTAAGCACCGTTTACAAAATTTAAGCTAATAAATTAATCAAAAATTAAATAAATAATTTAATCGTTTTCTCTCACTCGCAACTACTAAATTCTCATATATTTTCGCCCACTTCCACTCATTACTATGGCAAATACATTTCTTGAATATAAAATTCATATTTACTTTTAATTTTTTGATTTGAAAGTGAAAAGATTAATTAAGGCAAGTGAATAAATACGAGGATGTGCGCATTCGAGCGAAAAGTGGCACATTTCCGAGCGAGGGAGGCAAATGAAGCGCGACGCGGAGCGGCGCGCTTCATTTTCCCGAGATCGAAATGTGCCACTTTGAGCTCGAATGTGCACACTCCACTTTAAGCACAATTCACAATACTTAATTTATTTTCTAAAAAAATTTCATTATCCAAACTAATATTATAAATGCGAAAGTAACTCTTTCTGTCTGTCTGTCTGTCTGTCTGTTACCTTTTCACGCCTAAACATAAATTGGTTTTTAAATCCAATTGAAGTGCTGCCGTCAAAGCAGCTTATAGTATAAAACCTTTTCATAGAATAGACCTGATAAGCAGCAATAACACCGAACCGCACCCGTCCTTAATCCTCTCTCAGGTAGCGTAATTTTTAGAAAAGTTGTATAATTTAACTTCGAGTCATCGACCTATTTACTAACGGAAACTTGAATTTAAAGAATTGTAAAACGCTTCGACTTATTAAATAATTCGATTTATTGCCATAAAAATATTAACGTTGAGATAGGCAAATCTTAGAGAAACAGGTTCGAGTCCGAGCTATCAAAAATTCGACTTATCGCCGTTCGACTTATGGAAGTTCGTCTGTATTTCGTTTTTAATTTTCAATTAATTAAGTGTGTTCGTCGTTTATAGTTAATTGAAAAATTCTTTATTAACAATAAAGAAGAAACAACTAAATAAATAGTTGAAAATTGCGAGGCGCTTATTTGTTGTTGTATCTTTACAAACTTTACGGATGCGCAATATACGAAACACAATTAATAAAAATTCGAAGCAATTCAATATCAAAAATTCCATTTTTTTTAAATGAAAATAATTAATGTCCGAAATTAGAGTGGCTCTAAAAACGGCACTTTTTACAATTCAATTTAGAAGTTGTAAAATTTTGAAAGTGGTGATTTTATGGCGCTCGTAAAACAACAATCTTATTGTTAACCAAAAGGGTCATAAAGTTTTCGATAAAAACCGAAAGCTCTAATAAAAATCTCTAAGAACAAAAATTAATTATTCGGCGACCTGCGAAAAGGGCTCGCCCCAAAGATGCACATTTTAGTTAATTTTCAAAGCACAACTAAGCTTTTCCGCCCGGAATTTGCGCGCCATCTTCGAAAAAAGGTATTTATTAAAAAGAAAAAATAAAAATAAAAAACTGTCACAAATTGGCGGCGTTACTTACATAAAGCTGTCTTAAGTTATTTATTACTAACATTCCAAACAAAGATATATGAGCGCTCCTAAGACAGTCAAAATAAATAATGCCTTCTCCCGGGAAAAAGTTTCTCCAAAATTTTTCTAATAAACCTTTTAGAACAACGGGGGAAGTCAATCGGTTGCGAGGTGATTTTCGCCGATTTTTCGGCACGTCGTCAATCATCTACGCCTATTGAATAAAATAAGTAATGATCGCCCTATTAGGATGAGCCCTGCGAAATGGTAATTTTCTCCATTTCGAAAAAGACATTCTCCGATGCGGTTCCGCGCCTCGCCGAAATTGATTTGTTTACGAATTAAAATTTCTATTTAAACTTAATGGAAAATGGGCGTTTAAAAGGAGCTTTATTCCTTCGAGCCTTTATTTAACTTTGTTGAATTAATTTTAACAACCTTTCGAATTCGAAAACATTCTGTTTGGATTAATGGAGCGCAGTTGCTTTGCGTTCAATTTTGTGAAACACTTAATCCCTTAAATTAAACAGTATTTATATTCCATAAATTAGGCGTCTTTTTAGTTCGTTTGAGCCGCGGTGCCCATTGAGCCGGCGAAATCTGAAAAGTTGGGGAGATGCACGTTTTCTCCCAATTAACGTCAGATAAGTGCTCTATTTTTACGATTCGACAATTGTACACTGTTAAAAATAATGCTCGCCGCTCGTCGAGCGTTACTTAAACACGCTACAGCTAGATGGCAACTGTATATAAGTCGCCGAGAAGAAACATGGATTTTAACCCATGTTTTTTTGGCAACAAATGAAAACATAGAATTGCTTTATATTGCAAGGGGATGTTCCTACGTACCCCTAGTAACTATACCCGGTGTTATTTCCTGGCGATCTCGCTCTAAAATAAAAATTTTCGATAAGACTAAATAAATAAAAAAAAAATACCCCTTGTCTCACAAAATAAAATCGTAGCGCCCTTAGTTTTGATGCAATCATTACAAGCAAGACGGTTTCGGAATTCTGGGACGTTTTTACATAAGATGCATGTAAAATAAGTATAGGGCGCAACGTAAATTTTTCGAAAATTAAAAATTGCAGTTTTAGGTCCACTTTTTTGCACAATTTTGAACTTTAAAAAAATTGTAGCGCCGTTATTTGTGAACGGATCTTTAAAAACTATTTAGATTCGGATTTGGCAGCTTCTTTGGCTCCTGATAGGCTTAAGAAACCATAGGCGTGCTATTTCAAAGCTTTGAAAAAAACGTTTTTCTTTTTGAAAAAACATGGGTTTTAACCCGTTTTTTTGGCAAAAAATGAAAAAAATAGAATTGCTTTATATTGCAAGGGGATGTTCCTACGTACCCCTAGCAACTATAACCGGTGTACTTTCCCCGCGCTTTCCCACTAAAACAAATATTTTTGCGCTTTTGAAAAATTTAATTGGGCTTTAAAATGAAACTTTTAAAACGCAATAACTTTAATTTTTGAGAAGTACGCGGAAAACGTTTATTTTCGAAAGTACTAGGCCTTAGTACGTCCGCAACAAGTGCTAACTTCAAACGCCCAAAATCGAGAAAAACATGGATTAACACCTTTGTTTTATTTGCAAAAAAATGACAAAAATAGATTTACTTTATAGTGGGGGAGGATGTCCCAATGTACCCCTAGTATCTATAACTGAACCAATTTCCCCCTGCTATCTCTCTAACCCAAAGATTTTCGACCTATTGAAAAAGTTTATTTTGCTTTAAAATAAAACTTTTAAAATGCGCTAACCATTATATCTTTCCTAATTACGCAAAAATCTTTAATTTTCAAACGTGTTAGGCCTTAATACGTCGGAATCCAGTCTTAACTCAAAACACCCAAAATGGGCCAAAATGGGGAAATAGACCTTTGTTTTTTTGTAACTAATTAAAAAAAATGTAATTGTTATATATTGAAGTTTGATTTAAAGGTATTCGAATGCGAAACCCATGAACACTTTTACAAATCGGTGCTAGTGTGACGTCACAATATTAAAAACCGCCCTTTTGGAATTTAATGTATCAAAGAAAGAATACTTCAATTTACCAGCCAACTAAAATATAAACAACCTTTTAATTTAACGGAGATTACTTATGTAAAAGAATTAAGATTTTTAGACTTACAAAATTTCTCAATAGGCACCCCTCTGTAGGTTGCTTATTTCCGATGTTAATCTTCTGACCGGGGTTGAAAGCTGCGTGCTGCAATTTGTTGTTTCTCTGCATTGTAAATTAGCTTCTGTAAAAAAAAAGAAAAAATATATTAAAGCGTTAACGATACGTGTGGATTTGAAAAGAAATACTTACAACTAATATTTATTTTATATTAAGGGTTGCAAATAAATTTAAAGGTATTTATTTAAGACCGAACCGTTCGACTTTGCTTTACTTTTAAGAATGATTCAGAATACGAATGTTATGTGAAAACTGATAGACTTTATAACATTGACCCCAAAGACACAATTATCAGCTATCAAAAACGACAAAGCTGATTAAAAGCGCTTTGTTTATTTAAAATAAAATCGTATGGGTGCTGCGCACCGGGGCCTCAAGCCCAGGTGGCCCACTGCGAGCAAAGAAGAGCTTTGCTCCTTTGAAGTACAGTAGACGCCGCTTAATGGATTTTTGCGGGACGTTTAAAATAAATAAATTCAATTAATGCGAAGATGTGCGCATTCGAGCGAAAAGTGGCACATTTCCGAGCGAGGGAGGCAAATGAAGCGCGACGCGGAGCGGCGCGCTTCATTTTCCCGAGATCGGAATGTGCCACTTTGAGCTCGAATGTGCACACTCGGTTTTAAGCATAATTCCCAATAATTTAGGCCAATAAATTAGACGAAAATGCATTTAAATAATTTTAATTGTTTCCTCTCACTCGCACTGACAAGATCGACGTATCTTTTCGCTCCCTTCCACTCATCGCTATGGGTAAATACATTTTTTGACCAAAATCGATATTTACCACAATAAACTTAATTTTTTTGACTTGAAAGCGCCAAGAATCAAGTAGGCAAGTCTAATAAGTACAAAGATATGCGCATTCGAGCGAAAAGTGGCATTTTCCCGAGATCGGAATGTGCCACTTTGAGCTCGAATGTGCACACTCGATTTTAAGCACGATTTACAATAATTTGGGCTAAGAGATTAGACGAAAAATCATATAAAATATTTTAATCGTTCCTTCTTACTCGCATTCACGTGATTGCTGTATCTTCTCGCTCCCTTCCACTCATTGCAATGGTAAAAACGTTTTTTGAACTTAAAATCGATATTTTGCTGTAGGGGTGAGGGGGGCAGCTTTGAACACCGTTAATTAAAAATTGAATAAAACATTTTTCCAACCGCGAAATTTAAATTTAAGGTGGCAGCACGGCTGCCAACTAGTATCCAACAACAGTTGTTTTATTTGTTATGTTAAACCTAATTTACAATTAATAATCGAATTTACGCTACAATTCTAAAATATTTATTTTTTGGATGTAAGCATCTTACAGGTAAAATAACAAAAAAATTATTAATACATGAAGGGTCATCTAATCTTTATATCTTTCACCATCTAATTACAATAAAAAATTTCATTGTTATTGATTATTAATTAGTTTAAATAAATCAATTATCTCAAATATGTTATTGGGGCAGCTTTGAACAAGAAACGAGGGGCACGTTTGAATACTTATAAACCGAATTAATTTTAATTCTTATAAATTTTTCTAACTTTTAAATTATTTCTAAAAAAAATATGCGATCTTTATTACGTGGTTATTAAATAATTTTTTTAATTTCAAGGTCAATCATGGTTAGAAATTATAAAAAAAGCGGACAGCAGTGCCAATGAATTGTTTTTTAATCATGCAGCCCAGATTTTGTCTTCTGGAATAGTACGTTTAGTGTAGGTCTGTTTATAGGGTGTTGATTACTTCTTGGTTTGACTGTACCTAAGAAAAAACTAAGTCTAACGTTCATCGTTATAAAATAAGTCTCGTGAGCTAGATTTATTTAATTATATTTGAGTAAAGTTATTAACGTTAAAGATTTAATAATTATATAGTAACTTTGTTAATTTATCATTATTTCAAAGATTTTATAAATTTTAATTAAACTAATAAATGGAAGATTTAACTTTGAAAAATAAGAGCAATAATATAATTTATGAGTGAAATAATAATAATTTATGTAATGGTTTTATATATTGTTCAAACCTGCCCCAGGCCTGTTCAAAGATGCCCCCTAAAGGGGGGCACCTTTGAACAAACTGACCCATTTTTAAATTAATAATATAGCTTTGATTAAGGCCTTTTTTTTAATTAATCAAGGTGTATTATGAAGTAGAGTGATCAATGTATTGATTAAGACATAAAACATATTTTTTCGTTTATTACATTAAGAGCAATAAATAAATTAGTAAAAAGTGTTCAAAGGTGCCCCCTCCCCTATTAAGATTTGAAAACGCGGAGGATAAAGTAAACAAGTCCAATAAACACAAGGATGTGCGCATTCGAGCGAAAAGTGGCACATTTCCGAGCGAGGGAGGCAAATGAAGCGCGACGCGGAGCGGCGCGCTTCATTTTCCCGAGATCGGAATGTGCCACTTTGAGCTCGAATGCGCACACTCGATTTTAAGCACGATTTACAATAATTTAGGCTAATAGATTAGACGAAAAATCATTTAAAATATTTTAATCGTTCCTTCTTACTCGCATTCACGAGATTGCTGTATCTTCTCGCTCCCTTCCACTCATTGCTATGGTAAAAACGTTTTTCGAACTTAAAATCGATATTTTGCTATACTAAGATTTGAAAACGCGAAGGATAAAGTAAACAAGTCCAATAAATACAAGGATGTGCGCATTCGAGCGAAAAGTGGCACATTTCCGAGCGAGGGAGGCAAATGAAGCGCGACGCGGAGCGGCGCGCTTCATTTTCCCGAGATCGGAATGTGCCACTTTGAGCTCGAATGCGCGCACTCGGCTTTAAGCACCATTCACAATAATTAATTTGCTTCCGTAGACGGCTAACTTCATACTGTCGAATTTGCGTTAGTTGTGCGCGCACTTCTTCCGTTCCCCACTAAAATTTTGCCCTTGACGCGCCCAAAAAAGTGCATACGTTGAATTTTTTCAACGTTTTGATTTCTATTCAAGTTTTGATTAACACAATATGCTAAATTCCATTACTTTTTACATTAGGCCTTTTACATATATGATTTTGAGTACAAATATTTATTCAATTCGAATTAAACAATCCTCCAAACTAGTAAATTAAATTGAATTGAAATTTCGAGTAAACAAACAAATTAGAAAAACAAACTTGGCGGAGTAAAAGGAAAGCGATCCTTCCGTAAGCGTTTTTCGGCATTAAATAAAAAAAAAAAGAGTTGGGTGCCGAAGCAGCGACGACGGGACACTTTAATTCTCACCTAAAACCAGCGACAGAAAGTAAAATCACAATAGAACTTCGCTTATCCCATTTTAACGCTAACTAAGCAATTTTATAGAAAAGATTTTTCGCAAGAAAAATGTTTTTTACGACAACATTTCTCTTTTTATTGTTTTCCGTTTTTTTTTCGTTGCCGGGCCGCAATCCTTTTTCGTTTTAATTAAAAAAAAAACAAAAATGTAGGATCCTCAACATCCCAAGAGGTGCCCGACAAAAGTAGATATAAATTGAATTTGTTTATGTGCGGGTTCGAATTAAAAAATTCTAATTCAAAAGTTTTTGCGATAATTAAAAGTTTTTTGGAAATTTTAAAAATCGCGCACACGCGCGCTCTACAAACCCTCGACTTTGTGGTCGTTAAACTTCATCACTTCGAGCGAAATTAAAAAGGTTTTAGAAATGTTATTAATAAAGTGAATATGTCGCAAAGAAATATGTTGGCTGTAAAGCGCCCCACTTTGATATTTCTTATTTCAAAGGCAAATGAGAGAAATCTTTTATTAAGGAAGATGCTGCTACCTTTTGAATCGAAATGGCGACGCGGCAACATTTTTATTTATAGATGTATTTTTGTAAATTTTATTTGCGCGTAGCAAAGAACACAATTGAAAATTGAGCCCACGCAGTAATTTAAGTATTTTAGTTAAAAAAAAACAACAACGGGGAGGGAGTTCTGACAAGAGCTAAATCCAATCTTGTGTTTTGTTCTGTATCATTGTCCTTTGGGAATATTCTTTAGAATTGTGTACTTATCTACCTACCATCTACTTTGGTAATGGAGAAAAGGCAAAATGACTTTATTTATTTATTTTTTCCAATTTATTTATTTGTCGGATTAAAGAGTGTTTATTTTGCTATTTTAGATGCGTGCAATTAAATTTTATGGCTTAAAAAATACGAGCCCCCATTAATTTAAAAGAAATAGCCTACGACTTCCTGCCCGGCTCTAAAAATAAGCATCGCCCCTTATTTTACTAATTTTATGAAAGCCCAACGGCTCAAACTGCGCTCA
This sequence comes from Sinopyrophorus schimmeli, assembly GCA_036325965.1. NCBI lineage: Eukaryota > Metazoa > Arthropoda > Insecta > Coleoptera > Elateridae > Sinopyrophorus > Sinopyrophorus schimmeli. The sequence continues at coordinate 1,240,137 of JARFIZ010000249.1, forward strand.
GTTATTTTTTATTGTCAAAATCTGGAATTCGAACGGGTTTTGGAAGTGAAACTTCTTATGCGAGGGTAAATCTGAAATTTTGACACGAATAAGGGGAAATATAAAGTTGAAGGCTAAAATAAAAAGAGAAAGGGAAATGTTTCAGCGGCAAGGCCAATCGTTCGAAAGAGCGGGGAGAGCCGAAGAGCCGGGCAATATATAATCTATAGACCAGAACGTATTATCAAAGAAGTTTCACTTCTTCCGTGAGCCGATGTGCGCGAGGCTCACTCGCTTTTTATTTTATTTTGTACAGTCCTCGATATATTGCAAATTTGCTTAAACAAACGTCCGACGTTTGCAATAGTTGACTTTCGAAAAGCGAAGTCGTAGGAAATTTAAATAAAATCGTCGAGCAATATCGATTGAACGAAAATTGTATAATAATTCAAAGGTATTATTTTTGCATTTTTTCCAATTATAGTTGATAATTACTGTCCTGTAATTGTTTTTTTTTAATAATTTTTTTTCCTTTAATAGGAGACACATACTTTTTTATTTCTGGTTTTTTATTTAATTGGTTCTATCTATAATTATTATTTATAGCGGCAGAGAAATGCTTTATTACATAGAAACAGGAAACCGGAAACAGTGTCTTATTACAACGAAAACTAAATAAAAGTAGACCTTTTTGATCAAATGATCAAATAATATTATGTAAAGGCAGATTCTTGAAGATGATTGTTTTTAAGATTTTGAATATAACAGAAATCGCTCATTATATTTGGTCGAAACCAGTAGCCCATGTCCTTGTTCAAGGTACAAGCTATCCCTATATCAAAATTTACCAAAATTGGTTCAGTGGTTTAGGCGTGCAAAGGTAACAGACAGACAGATAGACAGATAGACAGACAGACAAAAGAGTTACTTTCGTATTTATAATATTAGTTTAGATAATTAAATTTTTTTAGAAAATAAATTAAGTGTTTTGCATTGTGCTTAAAATGGAGTGTGCACATTCGAGCTCAAAGTGGCACATTCCGATCTCGGGAAAATGAAGCGCGCCGCTTCGCGTCGCGCTTCATTTGCTTCCCTCGCTCGGAAATGTGCCACTTTTCGCTCGAACGTGCACATTCTTGTAATTATTGATTTGCCTTAATTAATCTTTTCACTTTCAAATCAAAAAATTAAAAGTAAATATGAATTTTATGTTCAACAAACGTATTTACCATAGTAATGAGTGGAAGTGAGCGAAAAGATACAAAAATTTAGTAGGTGCAAGTGAGAAAAAACGATTAAATTATTTATTTAATTTTTTGAATAATTTATTAGTCTAAATTTTGTGAATCATGCTTAAAATCGAGTGTGCACATTCGAGCTCAAAGTGGCACATTCCGATCTCGGGAAAATGAAGCGCGCCGCTCCGCGTCGCGCTTCATTTGCCTCCCTCGCTCGGAAATGTGCCACTTTTCGCTCGAATGCGCACATCCTCGTATTTATTGAATTTTATAAATCAAACTTTTTTTCCGATCAATAAATTTAATTTAGTTCAATCAATATATCGATTATATGTTGAAAAAACGTATTTTTACCATAGCAATGAGTGGGAGAGAGCGAAAAGATACGGCAATCTCATAAGTACGAGTGAAAAGGAATAATAAAAATTATTTAACTAACTTTTCGTCAATTTGATTGGCCAAATAATTGTGAATTGTGCTTAAAACCGAGTGTGCACATTCGAGCTCGAAGTGGCACATTCCGATCTCGGGAAAATGAAGCGCGCCGCTCCGCGTCGCGCTTCATTTGCCTCCCTCGCTCGGTAATGTGCCACTTTTCGCTCGAACGTGCACATTCTCGTATTTATTGATTTGCCTTAATTAATCTTTTTACTTTCAAATCAAAAAATTAAAAGTAAATATGAATTTTATGTTCAACAAACGTATTTACCATAGTAATGAGTAGAAGTGAGCGAAAAGATACAAAAATTTAGTAGGTGCAAGTGAGAAAAAACGATTAAATTATTTATTTAATTTTTTGAATAATTTATTAGTCTAAATTTTGTGAATCATGCTTAAAATCGAGTGTGCACATTCGAGCTCAAATGGCACATTCCGATCTCGGAAAATGAAGCGCGCCGCCCGCGTCGCGCTTCATTTGCCTCCCTCGCTCGGAAATGTGCCACTTTTCGCTCGAATGCGCACATCCTCGTATTTATTGAATTTTATAAATCAAACTTTTTTTCCGATCAATAAATTTAATTTAGTTCAATCAATATATCGATTATATGTTGAAAAACGTATTTTTACCATAGCAATGAGTGGGAGAGAGCGAAAAGATACGGCAATCTCATAAGTACGAGTGAAAAGGAATAATAAAAATTATTTAACTAACTTTTCGTCAATTTGATTGGCCAAATAATTGTGAATTGTGCTTAAAACCGAGTGTGCACATTCGAGCTCGAAGTGGCACATTCCGATCTCGGGAAAATGAAGCGCGCCGCTCCGCGTCGCGCTTCATTTGCATCCCTCGCTCGGAAATGTGCCACTTTTCGCTCGAATGCGCACATCTTCGTTTTTATTAGATTTTTACATGAATCTTTATACAAAACCCCCGGACACCTAGTTGCTCAAATTGAGTCCTTTTATAATTTGTCAACCCCCCCATTTTTTCACAAAATTTTTTATTTAATCTACGCCTGCAATTAGAAAAAAAATTAACCTTTGGGAAATTAAAATATTTAAGTAGGGTTTTTAGCAAAAATCATTAAATGCGACAAAAGTGTTTAAAAGTTATCTACAGCTTAAAATCGATCGCTTTCGTCGAGCTCCAAATGTAATATTATTAAAAAAACGCGGGGAAAAAGAAAAAGTGATGTGTGGAGATAAAAGTTGATAAACGATGGTCAGAAATTGGTTGCACTGCAGTAACTTATAACAAAGTTCGGAGTGTATGTGCGCTTGTCTGGGTCTCGTTTTTCCTTTTTAAAGACGTTTATCAGCGTTAAAAAGCACGATTTTACGATTTCGCTGCTGCAGCCGCCGTTACAACTACCAGCACTAAGAGCATTATTTTTATTGCATTGTTAGGACGTGATAGCTCACATGTATTATTTTATATTACTCCGCCGGCCGCCATCAGTTCAATTTTAATAAAACTTCGTCTTAAATCGAAATGGTCTTCCTTCAAATCGGATCAGATTCGAAACGATTCAAAACTAACCGTCACCTGGCTCCAAAAATAAATAAACAAAACTAAAACATGAAAAACACCAAATTAGGCAGGTTACACAACTTAAACACAAAAAGAAACCAAATTAGTCAACTTTAAAATGTTTGTTTTACTTCAGTTGGTGAGTAACGATTTATAATTAAGGTCAAATCGATTATTAATAAGTCAAATTTTTCTTTTGGCTGAAAAACTCAAAAAGAGACATATAATTATCCCAAAAAGATAACAGGCTCCATCATTAAAAAATCTCTGGATCCTTCGACAAAGTTTTTCCCAACAAAGAAAAGTTTCGTTGGAAGAGTTTTTGCTTATTTTTAATTAATTGGGTATTTTTATTTAAAAATATTTTTTTTCGGGGGGGTTCGACTACGTTGATTTTAATCGTTTTGTATTAATTAATTTATCAAATGCAAAAATTCGAAGAAAAACAACAGGCGAGCATCGCCCACATAAGCTCGCCGAAACTTTTTGATAATTCGTGCTGGACTATACGGCAATAATAATGGTATTGCCCGGCTCTTCAACTCTCCCCACTCTTTCGAACTATTGGGCTTGCCCTTCTCTTTCTATTTTGGCCTTTCGCTTTATATTTTTTCTCCCGCGATGTAGGGGAGACCGGGGTTAGAAGTCACGATTTTTGTTCTTTTGCATTTATAGAGCCCATGGTCTTAATTTATCATAGACATTTTTATATCAATAGATAGTGTATTTATTCTAGTTTAAAAAGAAATAAAGACTTTTTCTCTACCATTATCTAATGAAAACATATTATAATTTTTATGATAAAAAAAAAGTGTGATTTTTAACCCCGTGTCTGGGGTAAGTAGTCACATACTAAATAAAAGGTAAAATACAAAACGACAAAACAAATGCCTAGTTTTATTAAAGGTAAAATGTTGTTTGTAAGAAATTTTACCTAAGAAAGGAACGAAAAATATCTTATTCATAATTAAAAAAAATAAGAAATATTTGTTGTGAGCGAATAGTAACTTCTGTCTAACGAACTTAGGTTATGTTAACAAAAATGACACAAATATAATTACAGTCAATCGTTTATGTAGTAAAACCCCTAGAAACCAATAAAAAGGACCGCACATATTTATGGTGTTGCTCTGCACATGTGACAACTAGCCCCCGTTAACTTAAGACAACTTTCTCCAAAACAGTTTTAGACAATTAACTCCCATAATAAATTTAAATCAATGGTCATTTAAGAAACCATATGAATGATATCATGAAGCATATCTTAAACATCATAAATACACGAAAAAGTATATCACTATGCAAAATTTAAATATACTTACGAGACTCAACACAGATTCACAAAAATTTGCTTTTACTGTACAAAAAAAATAAACACATATATTTCTTTTACGAAGATGTGCGCATTCGAGCGAAAAGTGGCACATTTCCGAGCGAGGGAGGCAAATGAAGCGCGACGCGGAGCGGCGCGCTTCATTTTCCCGAGATCGGAATGTGCCACTTTGAGCTCGAATGTGCACACTCGGTTAAAAGGATAATTCACAATAATTTAGGCCGATAAATTAGACAAATATCTTATTCATAATTAAAAAAAAATAAAAAATATTTGCTGTGAGCGAATAGTAACTTCTATCTAACGAACTTAGGTTATGTTAACAAAAATGACACAAATATAATTTGCAGCCAATCGTTTACGTAGTAAAACCCCTAGAAACCAATAAAAAAGGCCGCACATATTCATGGCTGCTTTGCACAGGTGACAACTAGCCCCCGTTAACTTGACACAACCTTCCCCAAAACAGTTTTAGACAATTAACCCCCAAAATAAATTTAAATCAATGGTCATTTAGGAAACCATATAAATGATATCATGAAGCATATCTTAAACATAATAAATACACGAAAAAGTATATCAAAAAAAAATTAAATAGTCTCCCCTATTGCCCGCCTCTTCAACTTTCCCCACTCTTTCGAACTATTGGCCTAGTTGCCGAAACACTTCCCCTTCTCTTTAAATTTTGGACTTTCACTTTATATTTGTCCCTTTACAACGTACTCTTTTTCGCGGCAAACTTTCAGATTTAGTCTCGCACAAGAAGTTTCACTTCGACAATACGCGCTTCACATTTCAACCGAATTTTTCGGTACGTTTTATTCATGTGCGGCGCAGATGCGAAGGAAATCATACGTTTCGGCTCGTGTGAGTAGTTCGAACTTGAAGTTTATAATCGTTTCGGTATTTCTGAAGCGGAAATTAACAGCACACCCTAATACTTCCTCGGCAATAATTCGTGTTCTTCGTTGCTTATTAGTTCGTTGAGCAAACCAATCCTCTTGATTTGTTTAAAACTAACAAATGCCTTCGGGATACTTTATAACGTTAAGTAAATTCACTTCCGCCCTCGCCGAAACCAGGATCTAATCCCCCGCCGAAAAAAAAACGTAGCCGCTCCAAAGTTCAACCGAGAGCGAAATATTGAAAAGTAAATATTATTCCCCATTGTAATAAAGCGGGCTTTTAGAGCCTCATTAGGATGTTGATTAACATTTCTTGAGCGAGACAGCGGGAGTAAGAAAATCCTCGCATTGTAAATGAAGGGCATATGTGTTATTACCCTCGGGAACGAACGGGAACGTATCAATTTTACAGGGATAATTTATGCGCGCCGTTCCTCATTTTAATTGATCGTAAATCCAAAGAGATTTTCCGCGTTTTAGGGCCGAAGTCGTGAGGAGGCGCGCCGTTCGATTAAAAAAAATGTCGAAACAAAGATCACGTTTCGGAAATTAAGGCGCGATGCGAAATCTTCGGAATGCGAGCGGCGTCGCGCTGTAAAAACTTAAAAAAAAAAAAACAGTAATAAAAAGATGAATATTTTATGGCAAACCGAGTTGATACAATCCCGAAGCAGTAAACATGATACGGCCGCTTTCCTTCTTTAAAAATTAACGGAAGTACCGGCACGAAGGAGGAATTTTCTCGAGTTGGTTACTTTGTTTCATAAACAAACAATATAGATCCGCTCTCGAAGAATATATCGGGTAAAAGGAAGCGAGCACACAAACTCGTAAAGGCGAACAATATTTATTGGGAACACAAAGCTCAGGCACTGAACAACTTTGAATGTCAACATAACCCCCGTTCGCAACTTAAATATTCTATGAAACTTTCAATATTGTTAACGTTACTGTACTAGTTCGAATTCAATTCTGAAGTCGTGCTTCTTCGGCGCAAAAATATGAATTCTTCGAGTGGCTGGCGGCGTTTAAAAATCGAAATCAAAATCCAAAGGCACCGTTAAATATTATTATATTTTTACAGAACACTTTTACTGTATTTTTTTCGAAAAATTAATATCTCAATTCAATTTGGGAATATTACAACACATTTGTTGCAATATTACTCAGTAATTGTCAAAAGAGCCAGCGCCTCTTAGGTCGATTTTTGACCTACCGAACGGAAAAATTACTGACCGGGCTCAAATTGTAGAGGGCAAAAAACTAATTAATCGTGTATATGTTTTTTCTTCTTAAAAGTGCCTGAAACATGGAGTTTTAGCGATTTGAAAAATGAGCTGCGCTTGAACGGCTGAATGAATTTTTATCGCAATTTTGACGAGTTTTTTAATTGTCACCAATTATTTAAGTTAGATATCGATGATAAACGATTCGAAAATTAGATATGATATATACCCAGAAAAGTATTTAACTCGATTTTTTATGATAACTCGAATTATTTTTAGTTTCCCTTCCACTTCGACTTATCGAGGTTCGACTGTAAAAGCATTTTGACTTTAAACATTTGTTTTCATACTTGAAAAAATTTTCTTTAAATTTTTATAAAAATTTTTTCGATTTTCATTTGAGTTTTTCTCAATGTTGCCAAACTTTTTTTAAACATTTTTTTTTCACAAATCAATTGTATTTTTATGCTCTTTCTAATGACGCTAATCGGTAATTTTTTCATCCACTCATTCAAATTTAGGCGAACTTGTGATGAAAGAGGCGCTGGCTCTTTGTTTATTATTAAAGTTTTTAGTAATTTTTGTTTATTTATTATGTAATTGACCGACAGATATCAAACTTAAAATAGTTATAATGAAAAACGGATTAAAAAAAAGTAGATAAACGTAGAGACGTAAAGGAGACCGTGGTTAGAAGTCACAATTTTTGTTCTTTTGCATTTATAGAGCCCATGGTCTTAATTTATTAATGACATTTATATATCAATAGATAGTGTATTTATTCTAGTTTAAGAAAAATAAAGACTTTTTCTCTGCCATTATCTAATGAGAACATATTATAATTTTTATGAAAAAAGAGAAGTGTGACTTTTAACCCCGTGTCTGGGGTAAGTAGTCACATACTAAATAAAAGGTAAAATACAAAACGACAAAACAAATGCCTATTTTTATTGAAGGTAAAATGTTGTTTGTAAGAAATTTTACCTAAGAAAGGAACGAAAAATATCTTATTCATAATTAAAAAAAATTAAAAATATTTGCTGTGAGCGAATAGTAACTTCTATCTAACGAACTTAGGTTATGTTAACAAAAATGACATAAATATAATTACAGTCAATCGTTTATGTAGTAAAACCCCAAAAAACCAATAAAAAAGGCCGCACATATTTATGGTGTTGCTTTGCACATGTGACAACTAGCCCCCGTTAACTGGAGACAACTTTCCCCAAAACAGTTAAGACAATTAACTCCCAAAATAAATTTAAATCAATGGTCATTTAAGAAACCATATAAATGATATCATGAAACATATCTTAAACGTCATAAATACACCAAAAAGTATATCACTATGCAAAATTTAAATATACTTACGAGACTCAACACAGATTCAAAAAAATTACCTTCACTGTACAAAAAAAACGAACGCATATATTTCTTTTACGGTATTTCAGAGCGAACTGAACTGAAGTAGGCAAGGAGGTATTGTGCTCGGCCTTCTTTGACACGGGTAAACAAATTTATTAATTCATTAAGTTTGCTGTTATGGCTTTTGTGACAACTTACCCGTGAGACAACTATACCCGGTCTCCCCTATATTATCCGAATTCTGCGACAATGCTTTTCTATAGAGGTGTGATGGATGTATGTACAGTCAACCTAAGAAGTAATCAACACCCTAGAGCATCACCTACAGTGATCGTGCTATTTTTAAACAATTAATAGAAAAAATTATTCCTTGTACTTATAAAAGTCGTAATAAATCACTTTAAACAATATTTTTAACTAAAACCTGTTTCTTGGAATAGCTCGATTACGGTAAGTACTGTTTTTAGGGTGTTAATTACTTCTTAGTCCGACTGTACATGACTAGGACAATATTAGTATCTTCGTTCCGAGCTCTCCTCGATTTCGAAGTTCCCCAATGGGACAAAATTAAACCAAAAGTCGAACCGAATCAATTTTAACAACAAATTTTAACACATTCGCACTTGTAAATGCAACGAGGCAAAACAAATGTCCGATAACAAGCACGACCGAATCCGACTAACCAAAACACGGGAAGTTGTAAATCTAACAATAACAAATCCATCCAGGAATATCAAATAAACAGCACATTTTACGAAGATTTATTAGTTTTAATTTGTTCCTTCATTTTTTGTTTGTTTGTACAAACATGCTCTTTAATTAAACTACAAAAGCGCGAATATTAAATTACGTTTTGCGATAAAAAAAAATAATCATAATAATAACCGACGAAAAACGACATAGTGCTCGCCTTTCTATAAATACAAGCAGCAAATTACAACAACCCATGCCCCAATTTAAATTTTTCGGTAGGAAATCGCCGTGTCAAATTTTACGGCGGTGGCACAGACGCTAAAAAAAAGCGTAAAGCACACTACAGTAAAACCTCAATTATCTGGACCTCAGTTATACGGATTTGCGATTATCCGGATTGTCAATCGCGTTCTGACGTTTTTTGTAACAATTTGACCAAGTTTTTTCCTGTTAAAACGAGACGCTTTGTAATTGTGCTTAAAGCCGAGTGTGCGCATTTATTGAATTTTATAAATCAACCTTTTTTTCCCGATCAATAAATTTAATTTAGTTCAATCAATATATCGATTATATGTTGGAAAAACGTATTTTTACCATAGCAATGAGTGGGAAAGAGCGAAAAGATACGGCAATTTCATAAGTACGAGTGAGAGGAAATAATAAAAATTATTTAACTAACTTTTTGTCAATTTGATTGGCCTAAATTATTGGGAATTATGCTTAAAACCGCGTGTGCACATTCGAGCTCGAAGTGGCACATTCCGATCTCGGGAAAATGAAGCGCGCCGCTCCGCGTCGCGCTTCATTTGCCTCCCTCGCTCGGAAATGTGCCACTTTTCGCTCGAATGCGCACATCCTCGTATTTATTGAAATTTATAAATCAAACTTTTTTTCGATCAACAAATTTAATTTAGTTCAATCAATATATCGATTATATGTTGGAAAAACGTATTTTTACCATAGCAATGAGTGGGAGAGAGCGAAAAGATACGGCAATTTCATAAGTACGAGTGAGAGGAAATAATAAAAATTATTTAACTAACTTTTTGTCAATTTGATTGGCCTAAATTATTGGGAATTATGCTTAAAACCGCGTGTGCACATTCGAGCTCGAAGTGGCACATTCCGATCTCGGGAAAATGAAGCGCGCCGCTCCGCGTCGCGCTTCATTTGCCTCCCTCGCTCGGAAATGTGCCACTTTTCGCTCGAATGCGCACATCCTCGTATTTATTGAAATTTATAAATCAAACTTTTTTTCGATCAACAAATTTAATTTAGTTCAATCAATATATCGATTATATGTTGGAAAAACGTATTTTTACCATAGCAATGAGTGGGAGAGAGCGAAAAGATACGGCAATTTCATAAGTACGAGTGAGAGGAAATAATAAAAATTATTTAACTAACTTTTCGTCAATTTGATTGGCCAAATAATTGTGAATTGTGCTTAAAACCGAGTGTGCACATTCGAGCTCGAAGTGGCACATTCCGATCTGGGGAAAATGAAGCGCCCCGCTCCGCGTCGCGTTTCATTTGCCTCCCTCGCTCGGAAATGTGCCACTTTTCGCTCCAATGCGCACATCTTCGTATTTATTGAATTTTATAAATCAAACTTTTTTTTTGATCAACAAATTTAATTTAGTTCAATCAATATATCGATTATATGTTGGAAAAACGTATTTTTACCATAGCAATGAGTGGGAGAGAGCGAAAAGATACGGCAATCTCATAAGTACGAGTGAGACAGAATAATAAAAATTATTTAACTAGCTTTTCGTCAATTTAATTGGCCAAATAATTGTGAATTGTGCTTAAAACCGAGTGTGCGCATTCGAGCTCAAAGTGGCACATTCCGATCTCGGGAAAATGAAGCGCGCCGCTCCGCGTCGCGCTTCATTTGCCTCCCTCGCTCGGAAATGTGCCACTTTTCGCTCGAATGCGCACATCTTCGTGTTAATTGGATTCGACTATATTAATAACAAATCCTTCAAATCCAGATTTTCTATTCGGAAAAAGTTTCGGCTTGAAAGTGCACATACTCCTTAATAATAATAATAATTAACCGAATTTTCGATTATCCGAATGAGCTGCAACAATAATTAATCCGGATAATCGAGTTTCCAATGTACTTAAAAACATACTACAAAAAAGGAGCTTTCGTAAAGCTTTTCAATGAGCAAAATTGAAAGACCCAAAAAAGGAGTATTAGCTTTAAATCGCGTGCGATTGACCGAGGCTTTGGAAAAGCGAATTATGCAATGAAAATTCGACGTATGCACTTTCGCGATGAAAAACCGGATTTTTCATCGGAAAAGCGTCGGCGAGTGCACCTGTTGCTGGCTGCACCTACGAAACGTAACATGTGTCAACGACAAAATCGCGGACATTAGCAATTCATGTAAAATTGCAATCTCTTTTTTGCTCTTTTGCTGTCGGGCGAAACAATTAACGTGTTTCGTTTCGCGAAAATGAGGACGCGTGTTTTGGACGAGACGTTTTGCGGCCATTTGAATCGTTTTAAAATAATCAAAGCCGATGACGAAATATCGTTCTATATTAGCGTTTGACTGCCCAGAATGTGACACAGAAATGATGTGGAGCGGAGATATAGGCCAAGTCTACTACCGCAGCATGGATGCTTCGGCTAATTATAGATTTTAAGCTGGAATTTATAATTACTGATCTCTGTTTTTGTAGACGAAACGCACGAATTGGACGAGACGATTCGTTATGTTATTATTCGGGGTCTTTAAATATTTCTGAATTTTTTTTTTTTTGAAAATAAGATCCTGGCTTGTAATAAGTTTTGCTCCAAAAGATGCTGTGGGGCTTAGCTTTAGGGCGAAGCCCTATTTTTAGTTAAATCAATTTTTTTGTAAAAGTCATTACATTGTATGGTTTAAGGTTATGTAATTAAAATATATGGTACAAGTAAATAATATTACGTTTAACTAATAATAGATTTGCAATGGGTATTAGTTTTTATTAATAAACTAGGGATAAATAATTTAAAATATTTTACAAAGTATTTATGTTGAAAATTGCATTTATAAAAGTAGCAACATAAATAGGTAAATACTTAAAACTTAAAATCAATATAACTCAAATATATTCATATTCAAATTTGAATAATTGTTTTTAGAACAAATATAGATTAATATGAAATAATAAGTAATATGTAATAATAAGTAACCTCAAAATAAAATATATCTCTACATATATATAAATATCACCTTACTCGAAAAATTAGGCCTTTTTGGTTAAAATTCGTTATAGTATTGCTTTCTAAATAATTATAAAACATCGTTACGGCCGTTTAGAATAATTAATCATAATGTTCACGTCCAATATCTTATAATATGTTAATGTTCACTGGAGTTGGACACAATAAAACACAAATTGTTAACTTGCAACGTTTCGTTTCTTTATTGAAACTTTATCAAGCAACTGAAAATTAACAAACTATAACAACAATAACTACAAGTATTTTAAAAATAATATAAATTATAAAATACCTTAACAACACAAAAAGGAAGTTAACCATTAAAACTCAATAATTCTACATGTGTCAAAATGAAAGATTTTTAAATATGAAAGATTGCAACTATGATTCTAAATAATTATATAAGTCAAAATGAAAGTTTTTTTTAAACGTTTTAAACGTTGCAAGTTAACAATTTGTGTTTTATTGTGTCCAACTCCAGTGAACATTAACATATTGTTTAGAATAATTTCCAATTCTTTTCATTTAACATAATTTTTAATTGTATAGCAATAAATCACTCACCGGCTTTGATGAGCGCACATCAATGCTCGGTCGTTTGACCCACGCAAAATAGGCGTACCGCAAACTAAATCTTTCGCTTGGCTGGAAGCCCGCAAGCCGAGGCTGCGATTGCACTAAGGCACCCTTGCGCAAGGGTCGAGCGAATACTGGCGCTCCAGCGACCGTCTGTAATTTGGAACTTTGTGCGAACATTCGTTCTAAACCGATTCCGACACTCATAAGTCTCTCTCTTTCGCACTTGTGAACAATTAAAACACTAATTAAACACAGTTAGAACACTAATTTGTGCCGTTTTGCGTGACAGCGAGCGACGAATGCAGGTTTATTTATGAGCAACGCACAGGTCGTTGACCTTAAACATAACGTAACCACTGGAAATTTTTGGCGATGTCACTACCTGTTTGGCATATCTAAAAATCAATACTATGTAGGCTTTGTGAAAAATCAATACATAAATTCGGCCCCTTTACTGCGCAAATGTGCCTTAACTTATACGAAGCTTCAATACGAAGTGCTTCGTAAACGGCTTCAACAAAAATCAATACATATACTCCGCCCCTTTACTAACCCACATTTTCCATAACTTATACATAGGCAGCATGAATACAACGTGCTTTGAGTGTAACATATGTGCTTCAAAAGATAATTAGGACATTTAAATTATATCAGTCGTTTAAACATTTTTTGTAAACAACATTAATACATTACTTAAAAATTGAAAATGCAAATATGTGTTTAATTGTATTATTTATTTGAACTCTTATAAATCGATATAAACTTGTGCGTGTACCGTAGATGGCTCGCACGAGTTGATTTAAATTAGTTACATTATTTGTTTTTGGTGTGTACAAACTTATAAATAATTATAAAACATCGGTACGGCCGTTTTTAGAAAGTTTCTTAATTGTATTTAACATATACCAAAATCGAAATAAACGGATAATGTTGCAAACTGCATACATCGTTTCCCCCCGCACCCTCGTTGTGAATCGCAGTTTGAAGTGTTAGAAACGTTCTAGAAAATTTTGATTTTGACTAATTAGTGTTTGCGTGGAACAGAATAGTGTTTACCAAAGGGTTTTGGAACTCTCCGAAGTACACCCTGTATATAAATCTGAATTGTAAGCTTATTTTTAAATATTCTATGTTTTGTCGTTTTTGTTAAGTCACAAATAATACTTTAAAAATCTTTACGCCACCTTTCTCAAAAATTTCGGTTTTTTTGGTCGTAATGGCTTTCCAAAACGTTAGTTGCGAGGCCCAAAAAATTAATTTTCCTTTGTTCAACGTAGCGGTTTCGGCCATTTGCAAGTGTTAACGTTATCGCGCTTTCCGGAATCGTGCATTTGGGTTTTTAAATAGGCACACGTGTTTATCGGTTTGTAATAATAATCTCTTATAATTAATTACAAAGCCTCGCAACGATCGTTTTTGGCAATTTTTGAAAATGTGCTTTTGAAAAGATGTGCGCATTCGAGCGAAAAGTGGCACATTTCTGAGCGAGGGAAGCAAATGAAGCGCGACGCGGAGCGGCGCGCTTCATTTTCCCGAGGTCGGAAATGTGCCACTTTGAGCTCGAATGTGCACACTCCGTTTTAAGCATGATTCACAGTAATTTACGTCGATCAATTAAATCAAAATGTACTTAATAAATTTCGATCACTCCCTTTCGCTCCCACTCGAGTTATTGGCATATCTTTTCGCTCCCTTCCACTTATTGCTATGGTAAATACGTTTTCCAAACATAAAATCAATATTTAGCGTGATTCACAATAATTAATTCACTTTCTTAGACGGCTAACTATTCAATTTTTGTACCCCTTTGTCGTAACAAAATTTCAGATTAACCTTCGCACAAGAAGTTTTACTTTAAAAGTTCTTATCTTCTTTTTTCTCAATGCAAAGAATTAAATTTCGTGGATCAAGATTATATTTTATGGTTTCTTAAAACATTATAAAAAGCATTCGATTTTAAAACTTATGTGCCCGCATTTCTATTAAGAATCTGTACCCAACCTGACCCCCTAAAAATAATCACCAAAAAAACTCACCCGAGACGTTTGGTAGTCCTTAGAAAAACACGAAATTTTTAGATGGGCACTGTTAACGAATTATTTTTACAATTAATTAAAATTTGGCACCCTCAAAATCAAAATTACACGAAGACCCGTTCGCTTCTAGTTCGCCGCCACTTAAATACTGTTTTGCACGTTAAACATTTAGAAAGTTCCACACGTTCATCGACCGGTGTCGTTATCTTTTTGCCCGAAGAAAATATTTGCTTATCTACACGTGCAAGCTGTCGTGCCTCGGACGACCGAAAACCGGTCATTTTCGTCTTGGATCTATTTCTGCCATTCAAAAATCGATAAACGCTTAGAAAATTAAAAATGCAACGGGAACAACCACAAAGACTTTGACAAATCAATTATTTTAATGTGAGTGATTATACCAACCCAAAAAACAACCTAATTTATTGAAAAAAGGTCACCCGGCCTTTTTTTAGGTTACTATTGAAAATTTTACAACTTTGAATTTCGCGCGCTCGTAGACCAATGATTAATGATTCGGCTTTAAGCACATTTATTTTGAAAAAAACCGTTACGTGTAGAAGTTATACTTCTTTGGCGTAAATATTAATTAATATATTAATAATTAATAATAATATAGTAATTAATATGAATAAATACGAAGATGTGCGCATTCGAGCGAAAAGTGGCACATTTCCGAGCGAGGGAGGCAAATGAAGCGCGACGCGGAGCGGCGCGCTTTATTTTCCCGAGATCGGAATGTGCCACTTTGAGCTCGAATGTGCACACTCGGTTGTAAGCGTGGTTCACAATAATCTAGGCCAATAAAGTAGACAAAAAATCAATCGAATAATTTTAATCGTTTTCTCTCACTCGTACTTATGAGATTTACGTATCTTTTCGCTCTCTTCCACTCATTGCTATGGTTAATACGTTTTTCGACTATAAAATCGAAATTTATTAAATTCAATTAAAATTTGAGACTTGAGGAAGCGTAGAATAAGTTATAAAAACGTAATAAACACGAGGATGTGCGCATTTGAGCGAAAAGTGGCACATTTCCGAGCGAGGGAGGCAAATAAAGCGCGACGCGGAGCGGCGCGCTTCATTTTCCCGAGATCGGAATGTGCCACTTTGAGCTCGAATGTGCACACTCGGTTTTAAGCGTGGTTCACAATAATCTAGGCCAATAAAGTAAACAAAAAATCAATTGAATAATTTTAATTGTTTTTTCTCACTCGTACTTATGAGATTTACGTATCTTTTCGCTCTCTTCCACTCATTGCTATGGTAAATACGTTTTTCGACAATAAAATCGATATTTATTAAATTCAATTAAAATTTGAGATTTGAGAAAGCGTAGAATAAGTTATAAAAACGTAATAAACACGAGGATGTGCGCATTCGAGCGAAAAGTGGCACATTTCCGAGCGAGGGAGGCAAATGAAGCGCGACGCGGAGCGGCGCGCTTCATTTTCCCGAGATCGGAATGTGCCACTTTGAGCTCGAATGCACACACTGGGTTTTAAGCACGATTCACAACAATTAATCCACTTTCTTAACGACTAACCAAAAATTTACTCTCACCACCACAAAAGAAGTACAACTTCAAAAATCTTAAGATTTGTTACAGACATATTCCAAAAAGAACAATTTTACACCCTAGTGCGCAATTAATAATGCTTTATTATGACGAAAGCTTGTTTTTACGAACAGCTCGTTAGCCGAAACGGACATAATCGCGTTTTAATTAATTTTTTGCACCACATTGCACATTTTTGCAGTGCAAACGTGCGAGCGACGGGTTGCAGAGCTCATCGATCAGATTTAAATTCGAATTTTCCTGATATACGATTTCCTACCTTAATTTCACGGTTGACAATTTGTCAATACGATGTTTCTTTGATAAATGCAATATTTTCCGCTCACGTTTTATAAGGGTTCAAGTGTTTGAAGAATTCATCGCACCCACACACACACACACACACACACACACCAACACACAGACACACTTTTTGTCTTTGAATTTTTCGCCTTTCCGGCACTTTGCAAAATTCCTATCTTTAAATCGTCTTAAACGATTCAAAATGGGAAATTGCTCCTCTTCGGCATTAAAACGCAATAATTAAGGGTTGTAATTTTGTTTCAGTGGCTGCAGCAGTGAATTTCGTACGAATTTGCCGGTGCCAGACCAGGACAGGTATGCATTTTTAAAAAAAAAAACATTTATTTGAACCAGCTAGTCGGTTAGTAATTTTCTTGCCCGCGCACCGCAATTGTTGCACTAGTCGGAAAAGGCAATTCGCAATTAAGATAATGCGAAAGGAAATTTAGTGCTTTGTGCTGCAATCTCGTTTAATATTCTGCCTTTTGGTCGTCCACGTGCATTCGCGGTCTAATAAGACTTTAAATAGTTTTGCTACTTTATTGCTGCCTCCTACGTTTTTAACTCGCACAACTTAACCTTAGTTTCTTCGTCAGAAATTTAATAACGAGCGAGCTGATTAAATAAAGCGTAATTGTTAGAAAAGGGGTTGTTTTATTACGTTTTGGATTTTTAGAGCTTTTTCTATTGGGTGTTTCCACACCACAGACTGGTTTTTTACTATTTTATTTTTGCCTTCAAAAATTAAACACCAAGTTCTTTTAATTGTTCTGTTAATTGTGTAGGGGAGCCTGCTGTACCTTGGTCCCTTTGTACCTAAGGCAGTTTTATTTGTTTTAATATTTACGGGCGTTCGTGACCCATAATTTTCGACTTTGAAAATTTGTAGCTCGGTTATTGGTGGAAATATCTTCAAAATTTTTTCGGATTTAAAAAGCTCATTTTTGGGAGTCAAGAAAATAATTAAGGTTCAATGTTAAATTAAGAGCAAAAAAGAATTTGAAGCTTTTAACGTATAGAAACAAACTGATAATGGCATTTTACTTTTGAAATGAAAAGGCATCTATCCTTTAGGAAAAGGATAGCCGCCCCATTTTTGGCGAGGATAGCTGCCCTTATTTACATACAGTCAAGACTAGGAACCGAGGTCATATAACATTCAACGAACGGTACCTTTGTCCCTTTAATAATTTATTAAAAATAATACAAAGTAATTTATATACAAATATTAGAATACGGCTCTGTGCCTAAATTATATTTTTAAATTCGTTGAAGGTTATCGTTGAATCAGAACTTTGATTTCTCCAAATTTTTAGATTAGACACCGGTCTTTATATTTATTTTTATTGTTAGTCAGACTTTTGCAGTGAACGGACGTATTTGTTTTGATAGAAATCGACTATTTACATATTTAGTGTTCAATTAATTTTATTATAATTGATTTATTAATAATTAAAACAATAGTTCTTTATGAAAAATGCCTTCAAAAGTAATGGACCAAAGTAAGTTATTTTTTAATTGTTTTACTTTGATTTTAATTAATTATTCATCGTTGTTTTGCAACATACAAAGGGTAATTGCAGTTTTAAACCTAAATTCCAACAGTTTTCTGAATCATGTATTATTTTTTTAAGATAGCAACACTAGCAATATCCCAAAATTTGACCGTTCACCGTCAATAAACGGGCCGATACGACGTATTGAAGATTTTGTCTCAAAATTAAGTTTTGAAGTTCGTTTAGTTTCTAAGCCATCAAAATAATAATAATATGATACCTATAATTTTATAGATATATTAGGCTTCTCATAACGTATAATTTTGTAGACTAATCTTTGATTTCAAGTAATTTTCAGATTTTGTTTCTTGAAAAATATGTTTTGAAATAGCCGGACTGCAGTGTAATGAAAAGCCATTTTAATTGCATAAAATGCAATAATAATTGTAGTAACAGCAATCAAGAGTGGTACCGATGCAAAATTGTAATGGTTGGGCATATAAATCCTGTGGCGTAAAAGGGAAATTGCATTATTTTTGCTAAAAACGTTTTTTACTTTTGCAATGATTGATCTCAAACGTCAAATTTTTTGACAGTTTCTTAGATTTATGTAAGTCAATATGTTATTCAAAATTTGCGTTATTTAAAACGTTTTATAATTATATAAGATCTAAAATTATAGCTTAAGATTATTATTAAATAATATCTTCGTTAATGTGCAGTTTTAATCTTGTAATAAGAACATGGCTTTTTCAAAAATTGGGTTGGCTGTTTCAATACCTATAGGTTATGAAAAAGCCAAATTTTCTTTTTTTTTATAAATGATTAGAAGTCGAAAAATATCGTTAATTTTGAAAAATTTTTTATGACATTACGTACATAAATGCATGAACAATTACAGATTAAAAAAAAAATTATTTATTTATGTCCTTCTATATTATTTATTCCTTTTTTTAAAACTGGCTGTTTCATGCCACTTTCCCCCTACAGCTATTGATTTTTCTAAAATCCAACAGTTGGTCTGATAATTTGAAATAAATAGAATTAAGAACCTTGTACATTATATAAAGCGATAAGACCGGCATCAAATGCTATTGATATTTTTAATTCGATTAAATTTTGACTGTAGGGGAACCTGCTGTACCTTGGTTCCTTTGTACCTAGGGCAATTTTATTTTTTTTAATGTTTGCGGGCTTTCGTGGCCCATAATTTTCGATATTTAAAAAAACATAAAGTTAGCAGCAGCTGGGCAATGTACTTTGTTAATGTATGAGATCAATTAAAATTTTTAATCGAAAAAAAGTAAGTCTTTTTATATTCCTTTTACTTAAATATCTTATTGACTTTTATTGCCTAATAAAAAATGACTCATCGTAATAAAAAGATTATTTATTAATATTTGCATAGTAGTGGTCTGATTTTGGCACGGCATAATCTTTAATTTTATTTTTGAGTTTAAACGTCAAGGGTCGGTGTGTTGTACCTCGGTCACCGTCAATAAGTTGTACCTTGGTACTAAGACCGACGTGCAATTAATAAAAATTTAGATATACCTTTGTTATAGATTTTTATTTTTTTTTATTTTGCTTCAGATAATATGCCTCGCAAGTCTAACGAAAAATTTAAATTTTTGCAAAGTTAACCATTAAGTATGTGAAATTTTAGTATACGAGAAAAGTTTTGTTAATTTTTGAAACAATTTTAGTGTCATCTCAAAGAAGAACATTAGTAGTTCTTATAATCTAAAAATAATTATATAGTTGCCATAGAAAAATGGGTTTTATTTTGCTTAATGTGAATAGAGCCAAGGTACATCACCTCTGTTGTACCTAGGTCATAGATCCACTAATTTTTAAATCTTATAGCAATTTGAGTAAACGGTTGGTAACGCTTTCAAATATTTTATGACGAATACCTTATTAGTGCCCCACTACGACGCAATTCATTTTATCAACAAATTGTTACATATACAATTTAAAAAAAATTACTAGTGAGAAAAGGGCCAAAGTACAATAGGTTCCCCTACTAGATTCGCAATAATTTAGACCAATAAATTACACGAAAAAATAAATGGAATAATATTAATCGTTCCCTCTCACTTGCATTGACAAGATTATCGTATCTTCTCGCTCCCTTCCACTCATTGCTATGGTAAATACTTTTTTCGAATATAAAATCGATATTTACTAAATTAATAAAAATTTTGATTTGAAGGGGCGCAAAGTAAATTATACTAATATAATAAACACGGGGATGTGCGCATTCGAGCGAAAAGTGGCACATTTCCGAGCGAGGGAGGCAAATGAAGCGCGACGCGGAGCGGCGCGCTTCATTTTCCCGAGATCGGAAATGTGCCACTTTGAGCTCGAATGTGCACACTCGGTTTTAAGCTCGATTGCCAAACGTCCCGTTTTAACAAAAAAAATTGTTCACGTTAGTTATACGCCCCACCTAGTCCACAGAAGGTTAATTAAAAATTGTATGACAAAAAATTAATAATTCAGTTTTTAGGACTGTTTAAATTGCTCAAAAATTAATTAAACTCAAAATAATGTAAAAAAAAACTCTAATTTGAAGAACCAGAGATTTGTTTAACTGTTAGCCAAATAAACGACATCTATTGTGATTTCCTTGAAGTCGACATTGTTAACAACCCCGTCGCTACGGAAACCGAAAAGCGGCCATTACAAACGAGTCCATTACAAAGGCTTCGCCGATCCTCGAAGCGAACGACGAAAAGGTTTAATTAAAAAATAATTTAAAATATTTTTTTCGATATCTCCTCTTTCATTAAGGCGCTCCCCGTTTCGGAAGAAATACAACCGAAGGGCAAGAGGGAGAGACACCTTAAAAAGGGCATCGCCGAAGTAGAGCTTTTGTGAAGCTCACGACTTTCGCATCGAATAAACGTTTCGAGAAGTAATCGTAATCTTTGCAGCTTTTAGCCGTTCGAAAAAAGAAATTGAAGAATTTATAAGAATACCGGCGAGCAGCGAAAGTACAATATTAAGCCGACGTGACGTAACGAGCTGCTTTAAAATTCCTTCTGTTCTTCGAATAGCGTTCCTCCGGGTTGGCACACGTCAATCACCAATTAAGCACCGACGCGCCGACGATTTCCAAAAAGTGGCCCTAAAATTTGATACTTGAGCGATGCGGAGATATATTCGAAATAAATAGGAAAGGGGAATCGGCGCTGATTTCGCGAGAAACGCTCGGAATTTAACAGAAGTACTTTATTACGTTTTCTAAGTATTTCTAAGTGGTTGCTGTAGGGAATAACAGCTAAATCATCCCCTATTAACAGACACACCCTTAATTTATATAGTTATCAAGCTCTAATTCACACAAATTCCGTCGAGTCGATTCGATTCCTTTCTTCTTTTCGTTTTTGCGCGCCCAATTTTGCTCGAATTTAATTTGTTCGGTCTTCGCTTTCGCTAATTTTCGCGGTTTGTACGTTGCACCCCTTTTTTTAATTGTTAATGGAGAAGGGTCGATTTTGTGCCATTTATTTTAATTTTTAAAATTGTTTTTTTCTGGGAGATTTTCGAAATATAATAAAAAAGTTTGAAGTAAATCGGAAACAAGTTTTGTTTTAAGGCGGTTCGCTCGTTAATTTTTTTTTGTGAATTTAATGAGCCGTCCTTTATTTTGTTGAAAAATTCAAATTAATTTATTTGTTCTAAATTATTTAAAAAAAGGAATATTTTTTTTTTTAGAATTTAATAAAACTAATTCAACGGCTGTTTAATGGGGACTTTCAGAAATATTTTATTTATATAGCAATTTGTTGTAACTCCCTTAAAACGGGACGTTTGGTAATGGAGCTTAAAACCGAGTGTGCACATTCGAGCGAAGTGGCACATTCCCGATCTCGGGAAAATGAAGCGCGCCGCTCCGCGTCGCGCTTCATTTGCCTCCCTCGCTCGGAAATGTGCCACTTTTCGCTCGAATGCGCACATCCTCGTGTTTATTATATTAGTATAATTTACTTTGCGCTCCTTCAAATCAAAAATTTTAAATTAATTTAGTAAATATCGATTTTATATTCGAAAAAAATATTTACCATAGCAATGAGTGGAAGGGAGCGAGAAGATACGATAATCTTGTCATTACAAGTGAGATGGAACGATTAATATTATTCTATTAATTTTTGGTTTAATTTATTGGTCTAAATTATTGCGAATCTAGTAAGGGAACCTATTGAACCTTGGCCTTTTTTTCATTTGTAATTTTTTTTAAATTGTATATGTAACAATTTGTTGATAAAATGAATTGCATCGTAGTGGGGCACTAATAAGGTATTCATCATAAAATATTTGAAAGCATTGCCAACCGTTTACTCAAATTGCTATAAGATTTAAAAATTAGTGGATCTATGGCCTAGGTACAACAGAGGTGATGTACCTTGGCTCTATTCACATTAAGCAAAATAAAACCCATTTTTCTATGGCAACTATATATTTATTTTTGGATTATAAGAACTACTAATGTTCTTCTTTGAGATGACACTAAAATTGTTTCAAAAATTAACAAAACTTTTCTCGTATACTAAAATTTCACATACTTGATTGTTAACTTTGCAAAAATTTAAATTTTTCGTTAGACTTGCGAGGCATATTATCCGAAGCAAAATAAAAAAAAATAAAAATCTATAGCAAATGTATATCTAAATTTTTATTAATTGCACGTCGGTCTTAGTACCAAGGTACAACTTATTGACGGTGACCGAGGTACAACACACCGACCCTTGACGTTTAAACTCAAAATAAAATTAAAAATTATGTTGTGCCAAAATCAGACCACCACTATGCAAACATTAATAAATAATCTTTCTATTACGATGAGTCATTTGTCATTAGGTAATAAAAATCAATAAGATATTTAAGTAAAAAGAATATAAAAAAACTTACTTTTTTTCGATTAAAAATTTCAATTGGTCTCATACATTAACATCTGTCAATGTGGCATTTGAAATATCAAAAATTATGGGTCACAAAAGTCCCCAAATATTAAAAAAAAATAAAGTAGCCCTAGGTACAAAGGCACCAAGGTACAACACGTTCCCCTACTACTTATTTTCTCGTGTATTTATATCGAACACATGTTCATAGCTAAATGTTAAATTTAAGCTTATTTAAATAATAACAAATAGTTCAAGACGAAATTTCACGAGTTACTCAGAAGACACCTCTTAAAATAGCCCCCACTAAAAATATCACAGGAAATTCCTTAGGCGGATGCCTACCCGATGATTAATTCTCTCACAATTCGCTTTAATTACTTTTAAGAAAAAACGAAAACTTTGAGGCGCTCGAGGATCACATAAATAAATATTTTCAGGTGATCTGACGACGACGGAACTGACAACAATGTACCCGGAGTACCCTCAGAGCGACATGGACAGCGAACATCCCGTGACGGACGCCACTCATCGCTGTTTCAAATTCGAAAATCCCGATTTTGAGGCCAGAGAGTTCGCCAGTCCCCGATTCCCGGACATGTATCCCAACGACACCAGATGCGTTTTAGTATTAAAAGGTGAGCCGCTTTTTAAAACAATCGAGAGGCGAATAAAAATAGCTCCATTATCGTTTTGAATTTTTTTCCGGCCATCTCGAAGTTGTCGCTGCGAGAGCTTTTTCAAAAAGCGACCAAAAAAGGTCTTTCAAATTGGGTTGATAGAAAATTGATTTTTGCAAATCAATTCATAGGTTGGCTGCAGCCAATTGGCTTAAGGGGGGGTAATTTTAAAAACAGAAAAAACTTAAATATTTTTTTATTTCCATAAATACAAAACAATAAACATAAAAAAAAAATATTATATAATAATTTGAAATAAATAACCAAAATTAAAAATACTTGGGGCGAAGAGGGATAATTACCCCATTACCCCCCTCTGGCTCCGCCACTGTCGATTGATCGACGTGGGTGTCTTATTTTCAGTGCAAGTATAGGACTGTGTAGTCGAACCTGCTATACACACATGTCAAAAATTCAAAATTTTTTTGTCCCATACTGTATATTATACAGTATGGGGCAAAAAAAAATTATAATCGGCGCGTCAGCGCGCGCCCAAATTAAAACGATTTAAAGTGATTAAGCAATCGTCTAAACGCCAGAAAATAATGGAACTTAACACAAAGGATCAAACGATTGCGCGCGAATAATGCTAATAACTCTTTCTTTCTTCCGCTTTAAATTAATCCCTTCTGCGCCCCCACAAACATTTGTGTTTTTCTCCAAATTTCCCGCAACTCGTGGGTCTCGTAATCGTTACAAGGGCGCGCTTTGTTTTCCAAATGGGCTCGAATTTGTTCTTTATTATTTAAAGTCCGACGTTGACTTTCCCCGCAAAAATAAATCTTTTTTTGCGGCGGCGAGATTTACCGACGCCCTGCGTTACGTTTTCAGCCTCCGAAGCCGTCGCGAGCCGGATTTTATCCAGCTGGCTTTCCGCGAGCCTCATATTTTTTGCAATTTTATGCTCTTCCCCTATAAATAATCGAAAAAATTAAGGGGGCGAACTGGATTTGTTTCTAGATAAGCCCCCGTTTATTTTAACGCACGTTTAAAATTGCGGATCTAGATTTTAGCTTATTACTAATTTATGCTCGAAAGTGCTGCGATAATTACCGAAACCCCGGTTATAAAATTTCTATGCTTCAAGCGGTTCGGGAGACACTAAAAGCTTTTCGGTTGCAGTGGCGCGCGTATGGGCCTGAGTCCTTTGTGGCGAAGAAAATTAAAATCTTCGAAAAAATAGAAAAGTTGAAACCGAGTCTAAAAATGCCACTTTTTATTCGAATCGAAACATGCGACTTATTAGTTTGATTTAAAACAATTGGCAGTTTTTGAAAATACCAAAATTTGCAATAATATGACGTGTTTACATTAGTTTTAATTGATGTCAAAAGAGTTTTGAAATAAAACAAAAAATAGACCACTTTAGAGTAAAACTTCGATATGTCCACACTGATTTTTTATTGTGGTATGATGTATCGTTAAAAACGTAGCATCCTTATTTTTGCGAATATTAAAAATTGCTTTTTATATTCTGATTCTATAGATCAGAGGTGAGCAACCTTTTTAATCAACGGGACAATTTAAATTATAAATTTTTTTGGCGGGCCGCACATAAAGTAACGCTTGTTAATAATTTACAAAATTTTATTTATAATAAACATTAGAATAAAAAAATATAGAATTTAAAAAAATCATAAATTTAATGTAATAAATATCGATTCTATGTTTAAAAACGAATTTACCATAGCAATGAGTGGAAGGGAGCGAAAAGATACGACAATTTCGTCGGTGCAAGTGAGAGGGACCGAGAACAATTATTCAACTAATTTTTCATCTACGTTATTTGGCTAAACTATTGTGAATCGTGCTTAACACCGAGTGTGCACATTCGAGCTCAAAGTGGCACATTCCGATCTCGGGAAAATGAAGCGCGCCGCTCCGCGTCGCGCTTCATTTGCCTCCCTCGCTCGGAAATGTGCCACTTTTCGCTCGAATGCGCACATCCTCGTATTTATTTAATTTGGCTACCTATTCTTCGTTCTTTCAAATCATAAATCTTAATTTAATGTAATAAATATCTATTCTATGTTCAAAATTAACCATTTGAATTTTCTAATTGGGGAAGGTGGCGGGTGTCATGGCGACGCCGCAGTACAGACAACGTTGGACCGTTTGAAAATTCACATACTAAGAAATAACACAAATAAAACATATGACCATCTTGGATATGGCGCAAATTCTCCCCTAAATAATAGAATTTTATTTCGCAATAGTCGATGCAAGCTAAATAGGCGAGAAAATTAAAAAAAGCATATACAGAATTTGTACACGACATCCATCGAAGGCGGCCTATGGTATCTCATGTAAAACAGCCACAAACAATCATTTACAATTTTTATATTAAATATCAAAGTTACCACTAACCTTTTATTATGAATCGAAGTGGCACTCTTTAATGGCACTTTTAGCACATATTTTAGAACGTCTCGGTAATTTTAACTTATTTAAATTTGCAAAAGTTGTATCACAATTTAGCACCAACACCTCACACATGACATTTAACCACGCACTCGAATGGCGGCCGCGCGAAACAAAAGCGCAGCGGCCTATGGCAAAGCCTTCTATGTTTAAGTAGAATTCGAATTTAATTCCCTATACCATGCTATAAAATAAATTATTTTCGAAATTTGCCAAAACGGCCGATTTCATGCTTCGCAAATTGTTTATTAACAATTATTAAATTACAAAAATTCCGCATAGCTAATATTTTGTAAATGGGACTTACATATTTTCGAAATATGCCAGAACGACCGTTTCTACGTTTTCTAATCGTTTGTTAACGACGTTTCGGCGCTCGTATTTATCAACGCCGTTTTATTATGTAAACCAGGAGTGAGCAATATTTTTAATCAACGGGCCAATTTAAATTTTAAAATTTTTTGGCGGGCCGCACATAAAGTAACACTTGTTAATCATTTACAAAACTTTATTTATAATAAACATTAGAATAAAAAAATATAAAATTTAAAAAAGTTAATTTAATTTTAGAAATGCTCGGCGGGTCGCATAATCACGCGAGCCGCGTGTTGCTCATCCCTGCTATAGATGATTTCGCGTAAGATAGGCCTAAAAGAAATTGTTAATTATTTTTAAACAAATTAGATAGCAGTTAAAGCACTCCTTCACGAGCTTTTAATGTCACTTTGAGAACGCAGTACGGCAAACGAGAAATATAACTTTGCATCATTGCAACTCGTGGATTTTTTCAGAAAGTGATCAATTAACATTTTATTGAATATTTGTAAATAAAGTTGAGGCCCCAAAGGGCCCTTTTAAAGAAAATAGATTAAAACGAACTATTTATGAACTCTTGACTTGGCTATTTTTTTTGTTATTTTTGAAATAGTCAATAATATTATTAATTTAATCAAAGTAAAAGAAAACGATGATTGGCATATTTTTTGCGAAACTATTCACAACTTTTTCGATTCAAAAAAAATTCGACTTTGATTAAAAACGCTTTTATCTGAGTCAACGACTGACAATCAGCGATGATCGATGTTTTATTGCATTAAATATAAAAATTCGCAATAGCTTATTCCCGATGAAGCTCCAGTCTGTTGGATTCTTTATTTTTATTCGTTGGCAACGCGAATATTGCATAAAAGTCTCCTTGATTGCCGAACGTCCCCTTTACCGATTTTAATATTTAAGACGCGAATCGAGAAAATAAAATAAAACGTCCTTAACTCTCATAAAATTACATCCGAATCGCATTATTCAAAATACAACACGAAGAATCCCCCTTCGTTCAAAGAATCAAAAAGCACGGCCCGCAACAACTATTCCAAAGACAATCCTGGAATAATTTGTTGTTTAATTAATTTTCATAAGAACCGAACGATACCGACTTTGTGTTGTCCCGAAAACGCCAGAATTAATTACATTTCGTTTCTAATTGAAAATTCGGGGAAATTCGGAGGCGAATAATTGTTTCCAGAAAATAATTTCTGTGCTCAAAATGAGTTTTGTTTGTTTTTAATTCGGGGGCGGCGGCGGCGAGAATGAATAAACATGAA
Source organism: Sinopyrophorus schimmeli (assembly GCA_036325965.1). Lineage (NCBI taxonomy): Eukaryota > Metazoa > Arthropoda > Insecta > Coleoptera > Elateridae > Sinopyrophorus > Sinopyrophorus schimmeli. Next base: position 1,267,655 of record JARFIZ010000249.1, read on the forward strand.
TCGCTCAGCATCGGAATTTCGCTATTAAAGACGCGCCACATTCTCGCGACAAATAGATCTTCCGCGTCTCTATTCGTTGCCGCGGAAACGGCCGCGATTAATAAATGGCGCGCGGTCTGTCGGCGGGCGCGCCAAATTTAAATTGTTGCTCTACGATTTATTTTTTAACACCTTGGCATACAATGACGTTTAGGAAACGTCAAAAACTGCACTCAATTTTATGCTCCGAAAAAGGTTTGTTTTCAACAATAATTTTGTTAAAAGCCACAAAATTGGCAATTTGGAAATTTTGTTATTGATATAATTCAGTAATATTTAATTGCAAATTGTCAGAGAACAAATTAATTCTTTTAAAGTGTGCTTAAAGCCGAGTGTGCGCAATCGAGCTCAAAGTGGCACATTTCCGATCTCGGGAAAATGAAGCGCGCCGCCCCGCGTCGCGCTTCTTTTGCTTCCCTCGCTCGAAAATGTGCCACTTTTCGCTCGAACGCGCACATCCTCGTATTTATTGAGTTTTGTAAATTAAAGTTTCTCTTCAATCAACAAATTTAATTTAGTTCAGTAAATATATCGATTATATATTCAAAAAACGTATTTTTACTATAGCAATGAGTGGGAGCGAGCGAAAAGATATGATAAACTCATAAGTACGAGTGAGAGGGAATGATAAAAAGTATTTATTAATTTTTTGTTGACAAAATTATTGCTAATAATGCTTAAAACGGAGTGTGCACATTCGAGCTCAAAGTGGCACATTTCCGATCTCGGGAAAATGAAACGCGCCGCTCCGCGTCGCGCTTCATTTGCTTCCCTCGCTCGAAAATGTGCCACTTTTCGCTCGAACGCGCACATCCTCGTATTTATTGAATTTTGTAAATTAAAGTTTCTCTTCAATCAACATATTTAATTTACTTCAGTAAATATATCGATTATATATTCAAAAAACGTATTTTTACTATAGCAATGAGTGGGAGCGAGCGAAAAGATATGATAAACTCATAAGTACGAGTGAGAGGGAATGATAAAATTTATTTATTAATTCTTTGTTGCCAAAATTATTGTTAATCATGCTTAAAACGGAGTGTGCACATTCGAGCTCAAAGTGGCACATTTCCGATCTCGGGAAAATGAAACGCCCCGCTCCGCGTCGCGCTTCATTTGCTTCCCTCGCTCGAAAATGTGCCACTTTTCGCTCGAACGCGCACATTTTCGTATTTATTCAATTTGTTTAAATTACTTTTTGGATTTAAAAAGGAAATAGCAATGTATTCAAATAAAACGACATATGCGCAGTAACATATAGTTTGATAACCACTGGTCTAGCTATACACAAGCGCAACATAGCGCGTTGTTATATTTAATTTAGTCGCGCCAAAGAAGTATTACTTCTAACGTGCGTACGTACGTACATGCACCGATTTTTTTTTACATAAAATGAAATTCAGTTTTAAACATTTAGCAAAATTATTAAAATAAACTCGAAGAATAAATTATTTTAAGTTTTAGACAACTCAATTAAATAAATTAATAACTTGGAAAATTTTTAAAATATATTTAAGAACTTTAGAAATTTTTAATTATCAATTTTTTTGTATAACACAAATTGAATAAAACAAAACTTTATTCGGTAAATTTAAAAGGTAATTTTGTTGAAAAAATTATTATGTATTTTCAGAAAACTGAAATAGAGTAAATACAGAATTTGTGGTTTTTCAAAAAACTTTGAAAATCATTAATTTACGCAAATAAAATCAATATTGGAGAAAACTCAATAAATAAATTATCTTAATTGTTCAGAAATATTAAATTTATAAAATTAAATACAGTCAAACCTCGATAGGTCGAAGTTGAAGAGAAACTAAAAATAATTCGCGTTGTCAAAAATTCCAGCTATCGATATAAAAATATTTTTTAGTTTATGTTTTTAAAATTTACTTATTGTTTTTTTTTCTTAATAATTTCCTAGTGATTTTTTGCTAAAACCTAAATCTTGTGTCTTGAGCAAGTTGTAATTAGGCTTTATTTATGGAATAATTCAATTTTAAATATAAAAAAAATTTTATGTTATATATTATACGCATCAAAATTTTAGAATAACTTAGGTGAGGAATGTTAAAAAAAGATTGGGAAACACTGCTCTACATATTTCAAAATATATTAAAACTATTAATTATTTATTTTATGTTATTTGTGCATGCTCATAACAGTTAAGGTGAGCCAAATTAATAGTTTTTTTTTGACTCATCAAATTTGGTTTTTTTTGTATGTCAAGGGGTTAATATGGGTCAAATCACGTCAAGTGCACCCTGCATTTTCCACTTGATCATGGAACACTTGTTCGAATTTATTTTTCGAAAATAGTTATTACTAATGATCATCCCTTAAAAAAGTTTTTGAAAATTTTGAATTTAACATCAATATTTTTACAATGAAAATTTTCTGTACTATTAATTAAAAAATTAATTGTGAAAAAGCTGTTAGAGATAACTTAACGAAATTTATAATTTCATAAAAAAATAGAAAACACTTTCATTTGTTTATTATCATACCTTTTATTAATATTTAAATAAACAAATGAAAATTTTAATGACTTCTCTGTACGATTTTCGAATTTTATGTGCCTTATACATTTAAGTTCAATATTCCGAAATAAAATTAATTTTTTAATTAAAAGTACAGAAAATTTTCATTGTAAAAAAAATTGTTGTTAAATTCAAAATTTTCAAAAAACTTTTTTAATGAACGATTATTACTAATAACCACTTTCGATTAATAATTTTGAACAAGTATTTTACGATCAAGCGAAAAACGAGGGGTCCACTTGCCGTGATTCGACTCCATGCAAATATTAATAATTTTTATTATATTCGAAATTGTGATTCCGGGGGCACCGAAAAGGAATTCCAAAACAAATAAGTGGCGCCGTTCCGTTGACTATCCTATCCAAATATGAGTTTTAGATCCGAAGAACAAAAATTTAATATCCGGGCGCTCGGTTTCGCAAAGCACACAAATCGGGGGCGGGAGGGAGGAATAAAAATAAAATCGTGCTTTGCGCGAATACGCCTCGCAAATTTAAAGGGACAGCACTTAAAGTAATTTCGAAAATCAGAAATTGCGTTTTCGAAATGCCGCCCTCGACAGTTTCGCTCTCTCTCTCTCTTCGGCTCTTCGGCTCGTCGGCATTCTTCGTCTTTCATTATTGAAGTATAATTAAGAGAATCTCTTTGTTCGAACGGTAACTCAATTATAGTAAATTCAAAGAACCTTTAATGGTCTCGAAGTAATAAAGATGAATTGCTCGCATTTCAGGTGTTGCAAAATGGAAGATACCTGACGCTTTGGCGGCGCAAATTGGAATTTTTCGAAACGCGAAGTTCTTTGCGATTATTTCGAAAGAAAACAAATTATTTTATATTTATTGCACATCCACTATCGGTTGGCATCATAAAAACGTAATGGTTATGTGTAAATATCAAATTGCCTTTAGGTGCACCTTAGTTTATTGATAGTTAAAGTTTTATGTCAGTCTACGAGCCAAATTTCGAGTTAAAAACAATTAAATTTGCGGAAAAACAGATTCCTTCGGCTCCAATAATTTATTTAAAACGTCAGATCTTTGGACGTAAGCTCTTTTATGATTAAAAAGAAAGAATCCATCTTTTTGACTTTTTAATGGTAAAATGTATTAATTAGATTAACAATATATTTTATTTACTGAAGTAGAAACATTTTTCGCTCTTGGGCATTGGCAGTCCGACGCTCGGCCATCGTACATGCATAAAACTTTAATAACTCCATAATTAAATGGGAAAATTGTGATAATTTTATCGCAGATAAAGACCTCGTGTCTATGGAATAAACCTAAAAAAATGATCGAAATTGATCGAGTCGTTTTTGCGCGGTGCGCGCACAACGACGAGCTTCGTTAAAAAAGTAAGGTTAAGGTGTAGAATTTTTGCAAGTACCAATTATATTTCGTCGAAATAAATCCTAAGCGTATTACTAAGTTAATGACCGTGTCATCGTTTTGATCCAGGACAAATTCGCCATTCGGGAAGTGCTCCCGTCACATTTTGTCCTAATAAAGGATTCCTGATTGCTAGGGTGATTTATTTGATTAGAGTAAGGGCAAGGTTCTAATTTTACACTCGAACAAATGAGAAAGGTGAAACTATCGCTAACAAAATAAGTTTCGAGGCCCAAAACTAACTATGAGTTGTAAATTAAGGATTGCTTTCAGCTTTTCCCTTAAGCAGCTCGTCCCTTTTGCTCATTCAACTCGCGCTTTGTAATTATAAATGGCCCCCCAAAACGTTGCTTTTATTATTCGTAAAGAAATCGGGTAGGAATATGGTCCATTTTGAATTGAAGTTATACTTCTTTTGGTGCGTTGAGAGTAGAGATTTAAACAGAGACGGTAGTTGCGCGCGCACATTTAATTTGTCGGAGAAAGTAAATTAATTTTTGTGGTTCGTGCTTAAAATCAAGTGTGCGCGTTCGAGCTCAAAGTGGCACATTCCGATCTCGGGAAAATGAAGCGCGCCGCTCCGCGTCGCGCTTCATTTGCCTCCCTCGCTCGGAAAAGTGCCACTGTTTGCTCGAATGCGCACATCTTCATACTTATTAGATTTGCCTACTTGATTCTTGGCGCTTTCAAGTCAAAAAAATTAAGTTTATTGTGGTAAATATCGATTTTGGTCAAAAAATGTATTTACCTATAGCAATGAGTGGAAGGGAGCGAAAAGATACGTCGATCTTGTCAGTGCGAGTGAGAGGAAACGATTAAAATTATTTAAATGCATTTTCGTCTAATTTATTGGCCTAAATTATTGGGAATTATGCTAAAAAACCGAGTGTGCACATTCGAGCTCAAAGTGGCACATTCCGATCTCGGGAAAATGAAGCGCGCCGCTCCGCGTCGCGCTTCATTTGCCTCCCTCGCTCGGAAATGTGCCACTTTTCGCTCGAATGCGCACATCCTCGTATTTATCGGATGTGTCTACTTATTCTTCGCTTTTTAAATCATAAATTTAAATTTAGTGTACTAATTATAAGATTCTATGTTAGAAAAACGTATTTACCATAGCAAATGAGTGGAAGGGAGCGAAAAGATACGATAATCGCGTCGGTGCAAGTGAGAGGGACCGACTAAAATTATTCAATTTATTTTTCGTGTGAATTATCTTCAGTTTTAGCACACAAAATAATATTAAACAACTTTAAAAAAAATTAAAAATTAATTAAATTAGTTATTATTGTAATTTTATATAACATAATTAATTAACAGCATTAATTTTTTGAAATTGGGTTATTTGCGAGAAATTATTGTGTTAAATTACAGATAATGATTTATTACAATTATTCTTAACTAAAAAAAAATTCATCTTCGTATTTATTCTTATTAATTATTATATTATTATTAATTTTTAATAATTATATTAATTAATATTTACGCCAAAGAAGTATAACTTCTATACGTACCGGTTTTTTTTAAATAAATGTGCTTAAAGCCGAATGGGCACATTCAATCACATTTTTTGGATTTGTATAAATTAATCTTCTTTTTTTAAATTAAAAAGGGTGGGCCAATAAGCTCATGCTGTATCTTAAATAAAGGTTACGTCTTTTAGTTTTTTTAATAATTATTTTTCTAAATTGAAAAGTTAAGCAATTGCCGTTATGCTTCGGCTTGAAATATACCCACAAAATTATATTTAATTTAATTCTATTTAATTTAGTAACAACCCCATTTCAACATTTCGAGGGATAATTTCCCGAAAAATTACCCCAACGAAAACCCTAATGTAATGTAAGCAATACATTTAAAGACGATAAAATGCAAATTACTCGAAAACTGATACATCGAATTACATGCACTTCTTACAGATCGAAAGAGGATTAAATTTAAGCAAACACGTGTCTCGGGCATTAAAAAAAAATCATTATTCATTGATCTACGAGCGCGCGAAGTTCAAAATTGTAAAATTGTCAATAGTAACCTGAAAAAAAGCTGGGCGACTTTTTTTTTCAATAATTTAGGTTATTTTTGGGGTTTTATTAATCACTTTTATTAAAATAATTGATTTACCAAAGTCTTCGTAGTTGTTCCCGTTGCATTTTTAATTTTCTAAGCGTTTATTGATTTTCGAATGGCAGAAATAGATCCAAGGCAAAAACGACCGGTTTTTCGGTCGTCCGAGGCCGGACAGCTTGCACGTGCAGATAAACAAATATTTTCTTCGGGCAAAAAGATAACGACACCGGTCGATGAACGTGTGGAACTTTCTAAATGTTTAACGTGCAAAACAGTATTTAGGTGGCGGCGGACTAGAAGCGAACGGGCCTTCGCGTAATTTTGATTTTTAGGGTGCCAAATTTTAATTAATGGTAAAAATAATTCGTTAACAGTGCCCATCTAAAAATTGTGTTTTTCAAAGGACTACCAAACGTGTTCGGGTGAGTTTTTTTGGTGATTATTTTTAGGGGGGTCGGGTTGGGGGTGGATTCTTAATAAAAATGCGGGCACATAGGATTTAAAAACAAAATGCTTTTTATAACGTTTTGAGAAACCATGAAATATAACCTTGTTCCACGAAATTTAATTCGTTGCATTAAGAAAAGAGAAGATAAGGACTTTTGAAGTGAAACTTCTTGTGCGAAGGTAAATCTGAAATTTTGTTACAAAAAAGGGGACAAAATTTTAATAGTTAGCCATCTAAGAAAGCGAATTAATTATTGTGAATCACGCTAAATATTAATTTTTTGTTTGGAAAACATAATTAATGTGAACAATTTTTTTTTTGTTAAAACGGGACATTTGGTAATCGAGCTTAAAACCGAGTGTGCACATTCGAGCTCAAAGTGGCACATTCCGATCTCGGGAAAATGAAGCGCGCCGCTCCGCGTCGCGCTTCATTTGCCTCCCTCGCTCGGAAATGTGCCACTTTTCGCTCGAATGCGCACATCTTCGTTTTATTCGATTTATCTACATTAATCTACTCTCTTTCATCGAATTAATTAAATTTAGTTGAATAAATATATAAAAGAAAATATAGAAAGTAGACATTAATTATATTTTATAAATTTTGAAAAATTATTAAAGCAAATGATTATTTATTATTAGGATTTATTATGATTATCGAAAATTTTTAATCTTATCAATATTGTTTATTTAATTTTATTAAATAATTTTAGATGAATGAATTAACTAAAGTACGTTTGGTACAAACTTATAGAAAAAAAATATGAAAAATAGAGATTAATTATATTTTATTTTTGTTAGTTACAACCACGTTTTTTTCGGAAAAAATAATTCTCAATACGGATTTTAAGACATTTTAAAAATACAATATATTCATTTTTTTAAATTAGCATTTCCAAAAACTTGTTCGTTAGTAATAAATTAAACATCCAAAATGGGCGGTCTATTGATGAGACCTTTTGTAATTATTTATATTTTCGTTCAAGTTTGACATGGTTTTAAAAAAAGTTTATATTTATCTTATACTTAGTTGATTTTGAAAAACCTTTTTCAGTGAATTAGTTATTGTAAATACTTTAACCTACAATTTTGTCTTTTAATTGAAGAACTTGCTGATTTTACGTTTCAGTGTTGTATTAAAAATTTGTTATACTATTTAATTTTTTTAACGCCATGCAAACGTAAATATTACTTTTGATTTACTTAATTTTGAAATAGGCTGTACACATCTCTACATAGGTATAAGTAAACGCATTAAAATTCTTTTTTAATGATTTTTTCTCTACTAATATTGCTCGAATGCGCACATCCTCGTATTGATTGAATTTATTTATATTTATATTAATTTTTACACGCGGTTGTATTTAATTTAGGCGCGCCAAAGAAGTATCACTTCTAACGCGCGTATTTTGAAATAAATAAAATGAAAATTACTTAAAAATTGATACTCCGTCCTAAATGCGGAATTGACCTCGCAATTTTTTTGTATTTAATTGTGGAAGGTTTTGTAGGGGGCTGCGACCCATCTATCGTCCCTCCGCCCCCTTCAGAAATTAATCGCGTTTTGGCGCTGCACTCGTCGAAATCGCACGAAATTGCAGACGTCGAAATGTGTGTGGTTTCTGTCAGCAAAGCTTCCACCACACCTATCCAAACACACTTATCTATTTACCCTCGCGAAGGGATGAATGCAAGAGTGCCATCCAGAAGGAGCGCGTTTACCTTCAGTCGGTATTTTGAAAATCCAAATTAATGTGCACCTACTCCTAAATGTAATTATTCAACTACCCTTCGATGTTATGGTTTCATTAGTTTTGATTGTTTCTTGACATTCGGGGGTGAATAATGTAGCGCATTAATTTTTCATCCCTCCACTTGAAAGGAAGAGGGAAACGGGCGCTAATTTTCCAGCTTATGTGTTATTTACGCTCGGAACCGAAATTATTCCTGGGTCTCCTTTACGAAGGAAAAAAAAGCTTTAATTTGGGAAGAAAGTTAAAATGTCGGTGGGCGAGCTAATTAATCAAAAGTGTGTCGTGAAAGGTCTTAAGCGCACCCTTTGGGACGGTGCGGCTTGGTAAAGTTAGGGACATGGGATGCGACAAGGTGCCTAATTTAATTTCCATTTTGCGATGAAAAGTAAATACTTAATCATCCCCTAGTTTTCGGACTATTATTCTTCGGCGTGCTTATTTTACAATAATAATCGTTATGGCTTTTCGACTTTGATAATAAAATAATAGATGGAGCAGGTTTCTGCGACTGACTAATTAATCTATTGTTCCCGTTAAAGAACCGATATGTTCGGGGACCCTCGTCACGCCGATATGAATTTTCCTCATAAAGGTGTATTGAAACGCACTTTCGGTCGACGTCAACTAAATAACGCCCGACGACGACGCCCTTATTATTACGCGAACCTTGTGTTTTGCATTTAAATGCGAATCGTTTTCGACCCTAATGATGAATAATTTTGGACCGTTACGTAACACAATAAAAAGGGCACATTAGAAATTAATTTTTGCGATTTTCTTCTCGCGGACGCTTCGATTGAATTTAATTGGAATTACTCCCCCGCGCAACTGCGATCTTTTTGATTGCTAGAAGGAACTATAAAAAACCGAAAAAATGGCAAATGACTAAATTAAAGGTTTTTTATCACTCGTAGATTTTTAAGAATATTGTATAGGGGAACCTGTTGTACCTTGAGCCCTTTTTTGTAAATTGTATATATAACAATTTATATACGTAACGAGTTTCGAAAAATTCGTGCTTTTCATTAACTTTCCGTGTACTAGGTGGGGTATAATTAATGTGAATAATTTTTTTTTTGTTAAAACGGGACATTTGGTAATCGAGCTTAAAACCGAGTGTGCACATTCGAGCTCAAAGTGGCACATTCCGATCTCGGGAAAATGAAGCGCGCCGCTCCGCGTCGCGCTTCATTTGCCTCCCTCGCTCGGAAATGTGCCACTTTTCGCTCGAATGCGCACATCCTCGTATTTATTTAATTTGGCTACCTATTCTTCGTTCTTTCAAATCATAAATCTAAATTTAATGTAATAAATATCGATTCTATGTTTAAAAAACGAATTTACCATAGCAATGAGTGGAAGGGAGCGAAAAGATACGATAATTTCGTCGGTGCAAGTGAGAGAGACCGAGAACAATTATTCAACAAATTTTTCATCTACCTTATTTGGCTAAACTATTGTGAATCGTGCTTAAAACCGAGTGTGCACATTCGAGCTCAAAGTGGCACATTCCGATCTCGGGAAAATGAAGCGCGCCGCTCCGCGTCGCGCTTCATTTGCCTCCCTCGCTCGGAAATGTGCCACTTTTCGCTCGAATGCGCACATCCTCGTATTTATTGGGTTTGTCTACTTATTCTTTGCTTTTTCGCAATTCTGGGACGTTTCTACATAAGATACATGTAAAATAAGTATAGGGCGCAACGTAAATTTTTCGAGTAATTAAAAATTGCAATTTTAGGACCTCTTTTTTGGACAAAATTTTACTTTAAAAAAATTGTAGCGCCGTTATTTGTGGACGGATCTTTAAAAACTATACATATAGGGGAAGATGGGGTAGCCCCGGACACTTGAAAGAATTAGAAATAAAAAATATAAATAAATAAATTTATTTATTTTTTATGATTTAAAATGAAAGTAGGGACTTTTAAGTTTATACTAATTAAAATTTGTAATGATATATTTGTTTTTTTAGGAAACATGGCCAATCCAATTTGACCTTATTTTTTGGCAATACAAAAAGTGGCGGGTAGCCCCGGACTAGTACTTATTGGTGGCCCAATCGTTTTTTGGCCTTATAAACATCACAAAAATAATTAATATTTAAACAATTTTTATGTGCCCACTCTTTGCACTCGTAACATTGAATCCGGTCTTCATCAAAAGTTTTTTTGCATATGATGCATTCGGTTTCTTTCTCCCGGTCTTTTTGGGAAAAACTTCGAATATTTTTGTCTGTTTTCAATATTTTTAGCAATTTTTTGTTTTTTTGCTTTGACAAATTTATTGTTTTTAATTTTCTGCTTTTTCTCTAAATTTTGTTTAAATGGAGATGTTAAAATATCGCTCCTATGGGTTTTTTGAGCTCCGTTGCTAAATGTTTTTTTTGATGCGTCAGGAAATCGTAACAGTTAAAACAACTGTTAAACAATAAATGTGCTGTGCTGATTGAAGGCACCGGGTCAGTATAGATGTTGACCACCGTTGCGATTCGTACTGGATGTGAAAAATACACAAAGTTGACTAAAGTACAGTAATTTAACCACTATTTATTATTACAGTAAATAGTAAAGCACCGACAAGTTATTTATCTCAACTATAGTATAGAGTAACTTTTGAAAAAGATTATTAATTAAGCTAATATAATGTCCGGCGATACCCGACATTTTAGTGTCCGGGGGTACCCGATTCTCAATATTCAACATTTTTATTCAGAGCTCCTAAGATGTAGTAGAAATATTTCAAATACTATTACAAAGTTTAAAAATAATGCATTTTCTTCAACTTAAAAAAAATAAGTATTTACACTTACGTTTTCTAGTTGATAACTTGAAATAAAGTCTGACGAGCGCGATGCAAAATTTTTACATTTTACAAACTACTTCTTAAATTGTAACAGACTCGGTGTTTACGTGACAACTAAATTGCATATGGTTTTACTCTAGACGACGCCTGTTTTAAAGAAAATTTTACCAATGCAACGTGATTAGGTTCTTGGAAATTCTGATGTCCGCGGTTACCCGCTGTCCGGGGCTACCCCACTTTCCCCTATTTAATAAATTAAATTAAAACTTTGATTTGAAGGAACGCAAGGTAAATTATACTAATATAATAAACACGAGGATGTGCGCATTCGAGCGAAAAGTGGCACATTTCCGAGCGAGGGAGGCAAATGAAGCGCGACGCGGAGCGGCGCGCTTCATTTTCCCGAGATCGGAATGTGCCACTTTGAGCTCGAATGTGCACACTCGGTTTTAAGCATTATTCGCATTAATTTTGTCAACGAAAAATTAGTAAATAATTTTTATCATTCCCCTCACTCATACTTATGAGCTTATCGTATCTTTTCGCTTGCTTCCACTTATTGCTATAGTAAAAATACGTTTTTTGAATGTATAATCGATATATTTATTGAACTAAATTAAATTTGTTGATTGAAGAGAACGTTTAATTTGCAAAATTCAATAAATACGAGGATGTACGCGTTTGAGCGAAAAGTGGCACATTTCCGAGCGAGGGAGGCAAATGAAGCGCGACGCGGAGCGGCGCGCTTCATTTTCCCGAGATCGGAATGTGCCACTTTGAGCTCGAATGTGCACACTCGGTTTTAAGCATTATTCGCATTAATTTTGTCAACGAAAAATTAGTAAATAAATTCCCCTACCTTGATTCACAAAAACAATAGTAGCGCTCTCATTTTCGATGCAATCATTACAAGCGAGACGGATTCGAAATTCTGGGACTGTACTTATGCACGCGCGCCAGAAGTGATACTTCTTTGGCGCGACCGAATCAAATAAATTTCATACAATTTCACCATTTTCGAAGACACTATTTCAAAAAATGAATTCTTCGCCATTGCAGTTTCGGACAGCAACAAATTCCACCGATTTTCCCAAGCCCTCGAACTGCAAAATCGAATTTTATCAAATAACTCGTTGTGCGACAATCAGAGCTCGATTTTACGAACACAAAACGGCAATCGCGAGTCAACGCCCTTCAAAACCCTTTCGAAAACGGGCGTCCGAAGCGTTTTTATTGAAATTAAAAATCGGAGTGCGTCTGGCAACGTTTCGCATCCGACTCATTAGCGTGCGACAAAGGCTTCGGGCACAATTGACGAGAATTCGGTGCACACAGAGAGATTGCATCTCGCGTTCGCGATTGATCCACTTCTCTGCGACAAAGCATTCAGATTTGGCCCTGCAGAATGTTATCGCGTGCAGCCTAAGCGCACATAAAATATAGAAAAATCGCCCGCAGCGGTTTATGGAAAAACACTTCGGAAAGGGGCTCTTTGTCCCGAACCATCTCCCGAAAAGGAGAAAGGAAAATATTTTTACGGTTTCCATTTGGCGAAAGGATTCGAAATAAAATTGCGCGTCTGGATGTCGTTGTACGTTTGACATATTTGTATTATTCGAGTCGTCTATTTTGTCATGGTCTGCGAAACTGTTATCGGGGCCGGAACTAACAGCCTGACCGACATACAGAACCGGTGACAAACGTCATCCCGAAAACAGGAGGACTGTTTCGGATATTCTAACGAGGGTGTGCATTTGTGTGTTATCTCTCGTTCAATATTGATCCGATAAAATTGCGAGTTTTACCTACGACAGTTGACATCTCGGACATTTCCACGCTCGACAAAGTCCCTCCGTTTTCTGCCCCTTTTTTGCGCCACCTATGATTAATTGTCGAACTTTTACAAGTTAGTAGTCGTCGTCAGACAAATATGTCGGAGTCGGGCCGAAGACGTTTCTCGTGCGATAAATCACCAATCGCGCCTGCTTTCGCTTATCTCGGACGGCGATTCGCAAAAAATTCGTTCGCGCGCGCGTAATTAAAAGAAAACCTGGGGAAATGTGGAAATTTAACGGTACAGTTATACCTTTTGCTACCAGACTAAATTAATTAATTCGTAAGCCAAGATAATTGCTTCGCCCTGTACACTTCGTCGTGCCACTCTGGCATCAATTAATTTTCGCCGAAGTTGTAGAGCCTCCGCATTTAACATCATTAATATGTCTTCGTGCTAAATGTAATACAAGTATTTATATTTCGTGTTATTTCATTTCGAAGGGGTTGCGCGAAACGGAACTTGTCGAAATTCGGCTGGCGGTTGAGGGATGATCGAAATACCTTTAGCTTTGTGCGTCGAAATTGTTGGTTTATTTTATGGAAGGTGTTTAGATTAATTTCTTATTGGGGAAAATCGAATTATTAAAGGAGTACTTACAGGGGGTGCAGAGGTACACCCTTTATGCGTGTCAAAATTTTAGATTTACACTCGCATAAGAAGTTTTACTTTAAAAAAGCATCGAGTGTGAGGATTTATATTTTTATATTATTGAAAAAAAATGGTGGCTGTATCGTTTCTCAAAAATATACTCTCAAATTTTTAATGTTTTAATTACATGAAAAAAAAGTAGGTACATTTGCCAGCAAATATAATACGAAAAAAAATTCTACCTGCTTTGATAGTTATCAAAGATTTTTTTAAGTAGTTTTTTGGTGTATAGTAATTGTTTATAAACAATTATAAAGCGTCGAAATAGCAGTTTATGTAAATTTCAAAAATTTGACTTCTAGCACTATATTTCCCAGCAAATGTAATACTAAAAAAATTTCTCCCTGCTTTGATAGGCATCGAGGATTTTTTTAAGTATTTTTGCGGTGTATATTAATTGTCTATAAACAATTATAAAGCGTCAAAAGGGCAGTTTATGTAAATTTCAAAAATTTGACTTCTAGCAGTATATTTACCATCAAATCTAATATGAAAAAAAATTCTCTCTGCTTTGATAGATATCTGAGATTTTTTTAAGTATTTTTCAGTGTATATTAATTGTTTATAAACAATTATTAAGCGTCAAAAAAGCAGTTTATGTAAATTTCAAAAATTTGACTTCTAGCAGTACATTTACCAGCAGATCTAATACGAAAAAAATTTCTCCCTGCTTTGATAGGCATCGAGATTTTTTAAGTATTTTTCAGTGTATATTAATTGTTTATAAACAATTATAAAGCGTCAAAAAGCAGTTTATGTAAATTTCAAAATTTGACTTCTAGCAGTACATTTACCAGCAGATCTAATACGAAAAAATTTCTCCCTGCTTTGATAGGCATCGAGATTTTTAAGTATTTTTAGTGTATATTAATTGTTTATAAACAATTATAAAGCGTCAAAATAGCAGTTTAGTAAATTTCAAAATTTGACTTCTAGCAGTACATTTACCAGCAGATCTAATACGAAAAAATTTCTCCCTGCTTTGATAGGCATCGAGATTTTTTAAGTATTTTTGGTGTATATTAATTGTTTATAAACAATTATAAAGCGTCAAAAAGCAGTTTATGTAAATTTCAAAATTTGACTTCTAGCAGTACATTTACCAGCAGATCTAATACGAAAAAATTTCTCCCTGCTTTGATAGGCATCGAGATTTTTAAGTATTTTTCAGTGTATATTAATTGTTTATAAACAATTATAAAGCGTCAAAATAGCAGGGTTTCGTAAATTTCAAAATTTGACTTCTAGCAGTACATTTACCAGCAAATCTAATACGAAAAAAATTTCTCCCTGCTTTGATGGGTATCGAGGATTTTTTTAAGTGATTTTTCAGTGTATATTAATTGTTTATAAACAATTATAAAGCGTCAAAATAGCCAGTTTCGTAAATTTCAAAATTTGACTTCTAGCAGTACATTTACCAGCAGATCTAATACGAAAAAATTTCTCCCGGCTTTAAAAGGCATCGAGAATTTTTTTAAGTATTTTTCAGTGTATATTAATTGTTTATAAACAATTATAAAGCGTCAAAAAAACAATTTTCGTAAATTTCAAAAATTTGACTATTAGCAGTATATTTACCAGCACATTTAATACAAAAAAAAATTCTCCCTGCTTTGATAGGTATCGAGGATTTTTTTAAGTATTTTTTCAGTGTATATTAATTGTTTATAAACAATTATAAAGCGTCAAAAAGGCAGTTTTCGTAAATTTCAAAAATTTGACTTCTAGCAGTACATTTACCAGCAAAAATAATACGAAAAAAATTTCTCCCCGCTTTGATAGGCATCGAGGATTTTTTTAAGTATTTTTCGTGTATATTAATTGTTTATAAACAATTATAAAGCGTCAAAAAGGCAGTTTATGTAAATTTCAAAATTTGACTTCTAGCAGTACATTTACCAGCAGATCTAATACGAAAAAATTTCTCCCTGCTTTGATAGGCATCGAGGATTTTTAAGTATTTTTGGTGTATATTAATTGTTTATAAACAATTATAAAGCGTCAAAAAGCAGTTTATGTAAATTTCAAAATTTGACTTTAGCAGTACATTTACCAGCAGAAACTAATACGAAAAAATTTCTCTGCTTTGATAGATATCTGAGATTTTTAAGTATTTTTCAGTGTATATTAATTGTTTATAAACAATTATAAAACGTCAAAAAGCAGTTTATGTAAATTTCAAAATTTGACTTCTAGCAGTACATTTACCAGCAGATCTAATACGAAAAAAATTTCTCCCTGCTTTGATAGGCATCGAGGATTTTTTTAAGTATTTTTTTGGTGTATATTAATTGTTTATAAACAATTATAAAGCGTCAAAAGGGCAGTTTATGTAAATTTCAAAAATTTGACTTTAGCAGTATATTTACCAGCAAATCTAATATGAAAAAAAATTCTCTCTGCTTTGATAGATATCTGAGATTTTTTTAAGTATTTTTTCAGTGTATATTAATTGTTTATAAACAATTATTAAGCGTCAAAAAAGCAGTTTATGTAAATTTCAAAAATTTGACTTCTAGCAGTACATTTACCAGCAGATCTAATACGAAAAAAATTTCTCCCTGCTTTGATAGGCATCGAGGATTTTTTTAAGTATTTTTGCGGTGTATATTAATTGTTTATAAACAATTATAAAGCGTCAAAATAGCCGGTTTCGTAAATTTCAAAAATTTGACTTCTAGCAGTACATTTACCAGCAGATCTAATACGAAAAAAATTTCTCCCTGCTTTGATAGGCATCGAGGATTTTTTTAAGTATTTTTGGTGTATATTAATTGTTTATAAACAATTATAAAGCGTCAAAAAGCAGTTTATGTAAATTTCAAAATTTGACTTCTAGCAGTACATTTACCAGCAGATCTAATACGAAAAAATTTCTCCCTGCTTTGATAGGCATCGAGGATTTTTAAGTATTTTTCAGTGTATATTAATTGTTTATAAACAATTATAAAGCGTCAAAATAGCCGGTTTCGTAAATTTCAAAAATTTGACTTCTAGCAGTACATTTACCAGCAGATCTAATACGAAAAAAATTTCTCCCGGCTTTGAAAGGCATCGAGGATTTTTTTAAGTATTTTTTTAGTGTATATTAATTGTTTATAAACAATTATAAAACGTCAAAAAGGCAATTTACGTAAATTTCAAAAATTTGACTATTAGCAGTAAATTTACCAGCAAATCTGATATGGAAAAAATTTCTCCTGCTTTGATAGATATCTGAGATTTTTAAGTATTTTTTCAGTGTATATTAATTGTTTATAAACAATTATTAAGCGTCAAAAAGGCAGTTTATGTAAATTTCAAAAATTTGACTTCTAGCAGTACATTTACCAGCAGATCTAATACGAAAAAAATTTCTCCCTGCTTTGATAGGCATCGAGGATTTTTTTAAGTATTTTTGCGGTGTATATTAATTGTTTATAAACAATTATAAAGCGTCAAAATAGCCGGTTTCGTAAATTTCAAAAATTTGACTTTTAGCAGTATATTTACCAGCAAATCTAATTTGAAAAAAAAATCTCTCTGCTTTGATAGATATCTGAGATTTTTTTAAGTATTTTTTCAGTGTATATTAATTGTTTATAAACAATTATTAAGCGTCAAAAAGGCAGTTTATGTAAATTTCAAAAATTTGACTTCTAGCAGTACATTTACCAGCAGATCTAATACGAAAAAAATTTCTCCCTGCTTTGATAGGCATCGAGGATTTTTTTAAGTATTTTTTTGGTGTATATTAATTGTTTATAAACAATTATAAAGCGTCAAAAAGGCAATTTACGTAAATTTCAAAAATTTGACTTTAGCAGTAAATTTACCAGCAGAAACTAATTTGAAAAAATCTCCCTGCTTTGATAGATATCGAGGGTTTTTTAAGTATTTTTCAGTGTATATTAATTGTTTATAAACAATTATAAGCGTCAAAAAGGCAGTTTATGTAAATTTCAAAAAATTTTACTTCTAGCAGTACATTTACCAGCAGATCTAATACGAAAAAATTTCTCCCTGCTTTGATAGGCATCGAGATTTTTTAAGTATTTTTCAGTGTATATTAATTGTTTATAAACAATTATAAAGCGTCAAAAGGCAGTTTATGTAAATTTCAAAATTTGACTTCTAGCAGTACATTTACCAGCAGAAACTAATACGAAAAAATTTCTCCTGCTTTGATAGGCATCGAGGATTTTTAAGTATTTTTCAGTGTATATTAATTGTTTATAAACAATTATAAAGCGTCAAAAGGCAGTTTATGTAAATTTCAAAATTTGACTTCTAGCAGTACATTTACCAGCAGATCTAATACGAAAAAATTTCTCCTGCTTTGATAGGCATCGAGATTTTTAAGTATTTTTTCAGTGTATATTAATTGTTTATAAACAATTATAAAACGTCAAAAAGGCAATTTTCGTAAATTTCAAAAATTTGACTATTAGCAGTAAATTTACCAGCAAATCTGATATGAAAAAAATTTCTCCCGGCTTTGAAAGGCATCGAGGATTTTTTTAAGTATTTTTGGTGTATATTAATTGTTTATAAACAATTATAAAGCGTCAAAATAGCCGGTTTCGTAAATTTCAAAAATTTGACTTCTAGCAGTATATTTACCAGCAGATCTAATTGAAAAAATTTCTCCTGCTTTGATAGGTATCGAGGATTTTTAAGTATTTTTTAGTGTATATTAATTGTTTATAAACAATTATAAAACGTCAAAAAGGCAATTTTCGTAAATTTCAAAAATTTGACTATTAGCAGTAAATTTACCAGCAAATCTGATATGAAAAAAATTTCTCCCGGCTTTGAAAGGCATCGAGGATTTTTTTAAGTATTTTTTTAGTGTATATTAATTGTTTATAAACAATTATAAAACGTCAAAAAGGCAGTTTACGTAAATTTCAAAAATTTGACTTCTAGCAGTACATTTACCAGCAGATCTAATACGAAAAAAATTTCTCCCTGCTTTGATAGGCATCGAGGATTTTTTTAAGTATTTTTGCGGTGTATATTAATTGTTTATAAACAATTATAAAGCGTCAAAATAGCCGGTTTCGTAAATTTCAAAAATTTGACTTCTAGCAGTACATTTACCAGCAGATCTAATATGAAAAAATTTCTCCTGCTTTGATAGATATCTGAGATTTTTAAGTATTTTTTTGGTGTATATTAATTGTTTATAAACAATTATAAAGCGTCAAAAGGGCAGTTTATGTAAATTTCAAAAATTTGACTTCTAGCAGTACATTTACCAGCAGATCTAATACGAAAAAAATTTCTCCCTGCTTTGATAGGCATCGAGGATTTTTTTAAGTATTTTTGCGGTGTATATTAATTGTTTATAAACAATTATAAAGCGTCAAAATAGCCGGTTTCGTAAATTTCAAAAATTTGACTTCTAGCAGTACATTTACCAGCAGATCTAATACGAAAAAAATTTCTCCCTGCTTTGATAGGCATCGAGGATTTTTTTAAGTATTTTTTTGGTGTATATTAATTGTTTATAAACAATTATAAAGCGTCAAAAGGGCAGTTTATGTAAATTTCAAAAATTTGACTTTTAGCAGTATATTTACCAGCAAATCTAATATGAAAAAAAATTCTCTCTGCTTTGATAGATATCTGAGATTTTTTTAAGTATTTTTTCAGTGTATATTAATTGTTTATAAACAATTATTAAGCGTCAAAAAGGCAGTTTATGTAAATTTCAAAAATTTGACTTCTAGCAGTACATTTACCAGCAGATCTAATACGAAAAAAATTTCTCCCTGCTTTGATAGGCATTGAGGATTTTTTTAAGTATTTTTGCGGTGTATATTAATTGTTTATAAACAATTATAAAGCGTCAAATCGGCTGGTTTCGTAAATTTCAAAAATTTGGCTTTTAGCAATACATTTACCAGCAAATGTAATACGAAAAAAAATTAATTTTAGACAAAACACATTATCAACAATAACAAAACTGATGATTTAAATAAATTGGGGTAGATACAGAACTAATTTAATGACCGATACGTATTGTTTCAGGTGTGCATATGTGAAATCCGATATTTTGGTTCAATTGACGACGATTAAAGTACCAACCGCCTTTTCCTTTGTTTCTTTCCGTCCATTCAAAAAGCGGAAATTGCTGCTTACATTCCTCTTGGCTTTAATGCAAAGCCAACCTACTCTTTGTAGAGGGCACTTATCTTTTCCCGACGTCCTCTACAAAACTTTTTTATAACTTCAAACCGTTTGCCTTGATGTTTTCAGTCTTAGGAAATGATGATTTGTCTCTTCATAATAATAAGTTTAATTATGCATCTATCCTGATTTTTTAGTTACTTTTCCAACCCATCGCTCTATAGTATTATTTATATCGGCAAATCTTTAGAGATTTAGAACAGGAAGAAGTGAAACTTGTTTGGTAAGACGTGTTGGTCTAAAAATTACAACGCATGCGCCAAACACTACACACGTAGGGGATAATAATGGAGCTAAAAACTTGCTACATTATATATAACCGTGCCCCTCCACTTTTTATTTTTTCTTTTTTTTAATATGTAGTTCGTCTTTCAAGGCATACCCCTTTTTCATGACAAAATGTCCGATTTACTTTTGTGTAAGAAGTTTCACTGTAAAAATTGTGCTTTTTTAATTTGTATAGTTTTATATTTTATTATTGTATCAAAACTTTAATTAAAAAATTTTCTGGCATATTAGAACGATAATGGAAAAGACAGAAAACGTTTTCTATTTTTGCTACATAATTTTAACTAGGAAAATTCGCTTCGCAATTTTCTTTTATTTCATAATTCTAATCCGCACGTTTTTCTTACAGCCCCCAAGGGCCACGTAATAGTCCTCGACTTCCGCGACTACTTCGACATAGAGTACA
The DNA here is from genome assembly GCA_036325965.1 of Sinopyrophorus schimmeli. Lineage (NCBI taxonomy): Eukaryota > Metazoa > Arthropoda > Insecta > Coleoptera > Elateridae > Sinopyrophorus > Sinopyrophorus schimmeli. The sequence continues at coordinate 1,288,051 of JARFIZ010000249.1, forward strand.
GTCCCGATTGCAAGAACGACTTCCTCGAAGTGCGCGACGGTCCCACGGATACAACGACCAATTATACGGCGCCTTCTGCGGCACTAATTTTCCTCCGGAGATCACCTCGACCGACAGGTACCTTTGGATACAATTCAAATCGGACGAAAACATCGAAGCGAAAGGCTTCAGGGCCGTGTTCCGTTACCAACCCAGAGACTCTAGCGGTAATTTGCCCTGCGGCATCTCTCCTCGATCACCTTTTTCATTCCTATCGTTTCAGTGACGTCGCCCGAGCTGATGGAATGTCGAATAGACCGCGTGGGGCTGGAGGAGGGCGTCATCGGCAACGAAGACATTCCCGAAGAGGTCTTGGACTACGTCACCGAGAACAACATGCCCATCGATTGCCTTTGGGCCATCGCAGTCCAACCGACCAAGATGGTGAGCCCAATTCAAATCGAGTTAGCGGAAGATGAATCGATCTGTTCCAGGTCCAAATCAGGTTCGCCAATTTTTCTTTGGCGAAGCCCAACGACTGCGACAACAACTTCATCGACATCTTCAGCGACCGGACCGATCTGACGGGGCGTCTCCACAATTTTTGCGGGTCCATCGGCGATACAGTTAGTTCCAAAAGTTATGTGATGTTTATAAGGTTTTCGCGAGGCCCAAGGCCGCGAAGTCCGTTTTTAAGGCTCTATTTACGGCGTACAGGGACGTCGATAAAACGACGCTCCGTGAGTAGGGTGACGTCAAAATTGCAATGTTGCTAATTTATGGAAATTCGCAGAATGTTTGGCGGATGAGTTCGATTGCGACGACGCCACCTGCATCGACGCCGACCTCAAATGCAACGGCCGAGAAAATTGCAGGTCGCAATGGGACGAGGAGAATTGCAACGTGAGTGCGTCTTGCGCTAGCGCCTTTTTTCCATTGAAAATTGTTTTAGGGAAGGGGGGGCGGTGCGCGACTGAATTGTTGCTGTCCTTGCTAGTTTGCCAACTAAAAGCTAGTTACGTTACATTTATAATCCTGAATAAACAGCGCTTAGGCTAAATACCGGAGCAGCTCCCTATTTATACAAAGAGTCTGCAAATTTTGATAACAACCGAGACGGCTCTAACGCGTTTGTAATTGCCCCCCTCTCGCAGTTTCTCAAGCTGTTTTTGTTTATTGCGCGTCGAAAAGTAATTTTTGAATTTTGTTCCATCTTAATTTTGATGTGCGCGTGCTCGACGTTGTGCTTGGTGAATTCTGAAGAGCCGAGGGGAGAAAATTGTTTCGAAATCTTTAAAAAAAATAAAACTGATGCGTGTACAGTGCTCGTCGAAAGAGAATGGGCATGAGAATTTAGCGTGTGGAAGTTAAAGCACTGAAAGGTAGAGGACCAATCTTACACACTGCTTTTAGCTGTATATTTAAAATTGAAACTTTTTGGTTGTTGCCCCGGCAACCTTGGGATGGTTTAGTGTTGTTCGAATCCCAATAGAGTCTTCTTTTTTTCTACACTTTTCGATTATCAGTTTTGTGAACAAGTAAAAGTACAATATTATTTTATTAAAGGTACAAAGTCAATTATTAAGCTAAGTGACCTCTTTACCAGACATAGCGCCTCTACCGGCGACTTGCTACAAATTCTAAAATGCATTATTACAATTCAATAAACAACATGTAAAAAAATATTAAAACGTTGTTTATTTAATTAAATATAATATAAAAGTAGTTTAAAAAATGATTTTATTTTAAAATTAAAAATCCAAAATTTGGTCATCAATTTGCTACAACATTGATTTCTTAAAAGTCAGGTTAAGGTTTTTTTTTGGAAGTGATATTAAATATAAAATAACAAATATAAAATCAAAAAATATTTTTGAGTTAATTAGTATAGGGTGAAATAATTAAAAAAATAAACAAATTAATAAATTGGCCTTGCATGCTCAATCAAAAGAATATTAGAAGAGCGAAAAAAACTTTAACTAATAAATAAATTATAAGACTAAATAAAAATACCTCTTTTATTCGATTGTATTTATTTTCTAATAATAATAATTACTTTTTCAAAACAAATTTTATTAAATATTGATTGACTGCAATTTATAAAATTTTCGTAAAGGTGGCCGATAGAGGGGACATCGCAAATTTATACTATTTTCATTTATTAATAACATTCCAATTGATATTATTGACCTTTTTTTTTTTTATATTAAAGTTAAATGTATGATTTTTGAAAATTTTTCATAAATTTAATTATATATTGGTTATTAATATTTTTATATTGCTTTAAAAAAATTTGTACGCTTAACCGTCAGGTAGAGGGGCTCTTACCTTATGTAAATGTTTACAATAAAATTTTTTTTAAACCCTTAATAGCTGCATCACAAAGAAATTAGTTAATTATTTGCAATCGTTCCCTCTCACTCGTACTGCCGCTATTGTCGTATCTTTTCGCTCTCTTCCACTCATGTGCTATGGTACATACATTTTGTGAACATAAAATCAATATTTACTAAATGTAATATAATACTTTCGTTTGAAATAGCGAAGGATAAAGTAAGCAAATCGAATGAATACAAGGATGCGCGCGTTCGAGCGAAAAGTGGCACATTTCCGAGCGAGGATGCAAATGAAGCGCGACGCGGAGCGGGGGCTTCATTTTCCGAGATCGGAATGTGCCACTTTGAGCTCGAATGCGCACTCGTTTAAGCACGATTCACAATAATTTATGTCCATAAATAGCTGCATCACAAAGAAATTAGTTAATTATTTGCAATCGTTCCCTCTCACTCGTACTGCCGCTATTGTCGTATCTTTTCGCTCTCTTCCACTCATGTGCTATGGTACATACATTTTGTGAACATAAAATCAATATTTACTAAATGTAATATAATACTTTCGTTTGAAATAGCGAAGGATAAAGTAAGCAAATCGAATGAATACAAGGATGCGCGCGTTCGAGCGAAAAGTGGCACATTTCCGAGCGAGGGATGCAAATGAAGCGCGACGCGGAGCGGCGCGCTTCATTTTCCCGAGATCGGAATGTGCCACTTTGAGCTCGAATGTGCGCACTCGGTTTTAAGCACGATTCACAATAATTTATGTCCATAAATAGCACGAAAATCTAGTTAATTAATTTTAATCATTCCCTTTCACTCGCACTGCCGTTATTGTCGTATCTTTTCGCTCTCTTCCACTCATTGCTATGGTAAAAACGTCTTTCGAACACAAAATCGATATTTACAAAATTTGATTTAATATTTTGAGTTGAATAAAGTTGACATCTCGAATGAATACGAGGATGTGCACATTCGAGCGAAAAGTGGCACACTTCCGAGCGAGGGAGGCAAATGAAGCGCGACGCGGAGCGGCGCGCTTCATTTTCCCGAGATCGGAATGTGCCACTTTGAGCTCGAATGCGCGCACTCGATTTTAAGCACGATTCACAATAATTTATGTCCATAAATAGCACGAAAATCTAGTTAATTAATTTTAATCATTCCCTTTCACTCGCACTGCCGTTTTTGTCGTATCTTTTCGCTCTCTTCCACTCATTGCTATGGTAAAAACGTCTTTCGAACACAAAATCGATATTTACAAAATTTGATTTAATATTTTGAGTTGAATAAAGTAGACATCTCGAATGAATACGAGGATGTGCGCATTCGAGCGAAAAGTGGCACATTTCGGAGCGAGGGATGCAAATAAAGCGCGACGCGGAGCGGCGCGCTTCATTTTCCCGAGATCCGAATGTGCCACTTTGAGCTCGAATGCGCACACTCCGTTTTAAGCGTGGTTCACAATAATTAATTTGATTTCTCAGAAGGTTAACTTGAAAAGTCGAATTTTCGTCAGTATAATATTGATTGATTTTGTAATTTAAAAAATGTTTGTAAAAGTGGCCGATAGAGGGGACAGAAGTGACCCATAAAGGAACACCACGATTCACAAAAACTAATTTACATTGTGCGCGCGACTAATTTCGTCTCTCGACGCGCCACAAGAAGTATAACGTCAACAAGTAAATATTAAAAAGGCACACAGAATTTGTATAAATTTAAATATTTCTGATGATTAAATTTTGAGCTTGCCGGAATCTTAAGCGGGCCCCCACGCAAAGATAAACAGTTCTACACAAGACGAATACAAAGATTCGAAATTGATTTACTTCGGCGGCGCGCAAATTTCGAATAGTTTAATTTTATTTTGCGATCGGCGAATTCATCGATCAAATAGGGCCCTTCAAGTTTGCCATTAGTTAATTAATTTGGCCCCGACTAATCGATTCGTTATCGATAGCTAATCGTGCAAGTCGGAAAATTGTTTCTTTTTTCAAAATCGAAAGAAAATTTTTCGCAGGGACTGAGGTGAACGTCAGGACTGTCGCTCACGTGACGATTTTAGACGTGTCAACGTTGCTCGAAGGTTTTTCAGGTGAAATGAAACGCGGGAAATCCTGACAGCGAGGTAAAAGGCCAAAGTGGTTGATCTCTTTTCGAAAATTCAACTTTGGCCGGGGGAGCAAATTAGATTTTCCGAGGCAAAGGCGTTTCATATGATATTAATAATTAAATATAAAATGTTTGTGGATCTAAGGTAAAATTTTTCGGGAGGTACTGTGTTATTTATCCATGAACTCAGAACAAAAGGGACGAAGTGATTTACGAGGCAATTTCATAAGTAAAACTTCTCTTCTGTTCGTTTGAACGTAAAAAAAACAACTTGGCCTCTAATCTCAACGATTTCATCTCGTTTTAAATATTTCAAAACGCACTTTTTTTCTCGTCCGAGAGGAAACGTCGAAGCGCTTCGTCGTTTCGTCGTAAATAATTGAACGAACCGAAAAAAAAATAATTTGAGCCAAAAAAGGCGAAAAATATTTATTTTTTGAAGTTGTACTTCTTTCGGTGCGTTGAGAGTAACATTTTAGCTTGAATTATTGTGAATCGTGCTTTAAAACCGAGCGCGCAGGTCGAGCTCGAAGTGGCACATTCCGATCTCGGGAAAATGAAGCGCGCCGCTTCGCGTCGCGCTTCATTTGCCTCCCTCGCTCGGAAATGTGCCACTTTTCGCTCGAACGCGCACTACATCGTATTTATTGAATTTTTCTACGCTTTTTAAGTCATAAATATAAATTTAGTGTAGGAAATATCGATTCTATGTTCGAAAAATGTATTTACCGTAGCAAATGAGTGGAAGGGAGCGAAAAGATACGACAATCTCGTCGGTGCAAGTGAGAGGGACCGACTAAAATTATTCAACTTATTTTTCGTGTGAATTATCGCCTTGAATTATTGTGAATCGTGCTTAAAACCGAGTGCGCGCGTTCGAGCTCGAAGTGGCACATTTCGATCTCGGGAAAATGAAGCGCGCCGCTCCGCGTCGCGCTTCATTTGCCTCCCTCGCTCGGAAATGTGCCACTTTTCGCTCGAACGCGCACATCCTCGTATTTACTGAATTTTTTCTACGCTTTTTAAATCATAAATCTAAATTTAATGTAGTAAATATCGATTCTATGTTCGAAAAATGTATTTACTATAGCAAATGAGTGGAAGGGAGCGAAAAGATACGATAATCTCGTTGGTGCAAGTGAGAGGGACCGACTAAAATTATTCAACTTATTTTCGTGTAATTATCGCCTTGAATTATTGTGAATCGTGCTTAAAACCGAGTGCGCCGTTCGAGCTCAAGTGGCACATTCGATCTCAGGAAAATGAAGCGCGCCGCTCCGCGTCGCGCTTCATTTGCCTCCCTCGCTCGGAAATGTGCCACTTTTCGCTCGAACGCGCACATCCTCGTATTTACTGAATTTTTCTACGCTTTTTAAATCATAAATCTAAATTTAATGTAGTAAATATCGATTCTATGTTCGAAAAATGTATTTACTATAGCAAATGAGTGGAAGGGAGCGAAAAGATACGATAATCTCGTTGGTGCAAGTGAGAGGGACCGACTAAAATTATTCCACTTATTTTTCGTGTAAATTATCGCCTTGAATTATTGTGAATCGTGCTTAAAACCGAGTGCGCACGTTCGAGCTCAAAGTGGCACATTCCGATCTCGGGAAAATGAAGCGCGCCGCTCCGCGTCGCGCTTCATTTGCTCCTCGCTCGGAAATGTGCCACTTTTCGCTCGAACGCGCGCATCCTCGCATTTATTAAATTTATTTATATCGATTTCTGCACGTGACCATATTTAATTTAATTACCTCAAAGAAGTATAACTTCTAGTACACGCATCGCTTTTTTTTAAATTAATTTTTCTCAAATTTGTCGATCCTTTTTGCCGAAGCTCGAATTTGTGGACGCGTTGCCATGGTAACTGTATTGAGGGGATTAATCGAGCTGCGAAGCCTAACCTGATTAATCGATTGATTTCAGGGGGAAATAATTGGTTTTTAATTTTTTTTCTTTTTAGAAAGCGACGAGCGCCCCGTTTTCGGAGTTACGAATTATAATAATTATGGTGGTATTTTGCCTTATTTTGGCTGGAATGTGCCTCACTTTTATAGTCAGTTGTATTAAGAAATTAGTTCGGGACCATCACATCATACAGGTAATTTTTCATTTTGCTACATTTTAGTTGTTTTTTTTTGTTCAAGTTAACAGTTGTTTACAGGTAGCATTAATTTTGGTAGTATAAGTGGGGCCGCTGGGGGCTTTTATTTGAGGGTCCTGTGTATCAAATTTTGTGATTGTTGGCGGCCGTACTTTCAAAGATAGATAATTGACAATTTTTGGCATTTGGCTAAATCTCAATACATCTTTGAATTTTCTTTAATCGACCCATTACACTTTTTCAAAAATACAAAAAAAAAATATTTGTAAGTTATAAACAATTAAAGCATGAGAATTTTGAAAAAAATCGATAGAAAGCGGAATCGTTTTCGTACGATTGTGCAGGTTCTAAGCATCTAATCCCTTGTAATCGCAAACGCTCGAAATAACTCGAAATAACAAAAGGTCGTCGAGAACAAACAAAAATGGCAATATTTTACTGACTAACTGTTAACCCTTCGCAACAACCTCTTGCTATTTCGAGTTATTTGCGATTACAAGGGATTAGTTGCCTAGAACCTGCGACTTGTACAAAAATTCGCCTACTTTAATTGTTTACTAAGTAAAAACGGTTATGGAACATTTATTGCAAAAACACCAGCGCGCAAGTCACGTCAAGTTTATTGTCGAAGTGTGCGGCACGAAATTTGGTACCCAGGGCCCCCTTCCCAGCAAAAGATTACACGAAATGGATTATTTGCCGATGACGAGTGTGCTTTGTGCATAATTCGGGAAAGCGTCGAAGCTTTGTTCTGTTTATGACCCGTTTATTATTAGCTTTCGCCGTCGGTTAATTAAACTTAAAGCAGGTAATATTAAAAGGATCATTATTCAAGATTAGAATAAATAGAATGCGGGGTTAATTTATGCCGGTGGATGCGAAACGGATTTTTTTCTTCTTTTTTTGAAAAAAAGCGAAGCAATTAATTTTTATTACGTTTTCTTTAATGTTCGACGTCGCAAGCGGTGCCGGCGCGCGTATTTTTTTTTTTTTTGAAAACATAAAACGCCTAGCTTTTGACCCGCATTTGATAAATTATATTAGGGCTCGAATCCATTCATTCATGGAAATTCTGTTAACCGAACCTGTCACAACTTGGAATAAAAATTACCTTGCTTTAAGGGATGTTTTAAAATAATACGTGGCTTTGTTTTGGTTTGCGCGGCTCTTTCAAAAAAAAAATAAATAACAGATCGGGGTCGTCGCGAAAGGAAAAAAGAATCGGGACCTAATTTGGTTTGGCGGCGCGCGAAAGGGGACCTTTCCTAATCAAATTTTGTCCATCTAACTTTAATGCGCGCTTTATGCCTTGTCTCGAAGGAAAACCGCGCAACTTAAAAGTTTTGATTAAATCCTTTGTTCGATTATTTTCCGAGCGGAGCGCGAACGAGGCGTGCGTGGGGGTGTGCGTTTTGGAAATTTTGCTCACGCATTATTTGATTTGAATTTTAATCGATTTTGTTGCGAAGTACTTGTCGATCGGCTTAAGCTAGAGATCTTGTAAGTTTTTATTATTGTTGGTTATTATAAGGCTAACCTCAAATATTTTTTAATTTTGTTTGAAGTTGGCAATAAAACAACCCTTGGTTAAATATGCAACGTTTCGTTTATTTATTAAAAATTTCAAAAAAATGTGTTGTCTATTAAAACTCAAAATTGTACACGATTGACACATGTACAGTCAGCTTAAGAAGTAATCAACACCCTAAAAATAGTACTTACCGTAATCGAGCTATTCCAAGAAACAGGTTTTAAGTAAAAATAGTGTTTAAAGTGTCAACAAACATTTAAGGAGATTTATGACGGCTTTTATAACTACAACAAATATTTTTTTCTATTAATTGTTTAAAAAAAAGCTTTATAATCAATTTGCTAAATCTTTTCTAACAAAAACGACAGCTGTCACAAATACCTTTACGTGTCTATTTAAGATTCCAAATTTACTTCTAGGTACTAAAATTACAAAGATCAATTTTAATTGTTTTTTAACCATGCAGCGCCAGATTTTGTCTCTTAGAATAGCATGTTTACTGTAGGTGCTGTTTCTACGGTGTTGATTACTTCTTAGGCCGACTGTACAATTTCGAGTTTCAGAAACGAAACGTTGCATATTTAACAAGGGTTGTTTTATTAACAGACCAATTAAAATAAAATGATTATTAGTCTTTAGAATTGGAATTGTAAACAAATTTTGAGGTGGGTTTGCATTCTTGCATTGCTATTCGCAATTTAAATTTAATAATCTTCGTTTTGGAATAAGTGAGCTGTTTCGATCAAAAAAAATCCTTTTAATTGATCATTAATCATAACGTTTAACGTCCCATATCTTTTAATTTTAATTAAAGTTAACTTTGGGGGCGAGACTTACTCAATTTTTTTTTTGTAATTGAAGTTTTTCAATGGGCGCATTTTAAAATTTTTGCGTTGCACTCGAAGTCAATTAAAATTTTTTTCTAATGTAAAAAAGTCCCAGGATTGCCAATTTACCCAATTTAAAACGTATCGTCCAAATTGGCCGAGTTACGTAAGTTAGAATTCGTCGAAATGCGAAAGCGTTGTTTTTCGCAGTTTCGAGGGGGCGGCAAAATTTTCTCCGAGTCCCCTCGGACGAATTTCAATAATTTAACTAAAATATCAGAAGGCCTTTTTGATTCGTCCTTGTCGCACAAAGAACGCGTCAGTTTTGAGCCAATTTTGAAATTTGGTTTACTAAAGCACGAAAGCCAGTGTGACCTGAAAACTGCTTATTTTTTGGAAAAATTTGTCACACCACTCATTTTGTTAAGAAGACAATGCTGATCATTTCTATTGAAAAAAAAGTTAAAAAAATTAATGGGTATATGGAGTTTTTCGACTTTCGAAAATTAAGCTGCATCTAAACGCTTGAAAAGTTTTTTAATTGACTTTTTATGCAAATAAAAATAAATATATTAAATTTTTTTAATCCTTATTATATTTTTTCAAAAATTATTATATTATTTGTTTTGGTTTTGTTTATAATATAATTTTATTGGGGTTGAGAGCCCCAAAGTTAAGTTATTAGGGTGATTTCCAAACGCGTTTTTAACAATGTTCCCATTATCCGATAAAAAAATTTTTTTCACTACTCCACTTCATTTTTGATGCTCTTTCATAAAAACTTAGTCATAAATTTTCCATTATTAGGGGGAGTTTTCAGGTCAAACTGGCTTTCGTTCTTTAACGTTTTACTTAGAAGAACAAAATAATTTCAATACAATTTAATTTTTAAATTAAAATTTCAAAATGTTGATTTTTCCCAGAACTAAGCGCGACGAAAAGTTTTAAACGGCCCCATTGAAAAATTGCATTAATTTTTTAACCGCAATTTTCGATAATTTTAAAATAATTTTTCACTTATTTCGACTTGAATTTATGCTTAAAAACTAAAATTTTCAACCATGCATTTGCAAAATAAATAAACGTTGAGTGTACTTTTGTACCCGCGCTAGAAGTTATACTTCTTTGGCCTAAATAAGTTCAATAAATGCGATGATGTGCGCATTCGAGCGAAAAGTGGCACATTTCCGAGCGAGGGAAGCAAATGAAGCGCGACGCGGAGCGGCGCGCTTCATTTTCCCGAGATCGGAATGTGCCACTTTGAGCTCGAATGCGCACACTCGGCTTTAAGTGTGGTTCACAAAAATTAATTTATTTTCTAACAATTTTTAATTAAAAATTCCAAGAAATCGTTTCTGAAATGAAAAAGCACACTAATTGAACTAAATGTAATTTCTTCGATTCATTTACTAACTTCACACCGTACAATTTTCGTTAGCTGTGCGCGCGCAACCTCCGTTAGCCCCAAAAGAAGTATAACTTCACAAAAAAATGTACAGCTCGCTTGTTCCAAATACAATTAATTTTCGACGTTTCGCCCTCATTTTTAACGTCGAAAACTTCCCCAAAAAAAAACTTCCACCCCCAGCGCGCAAAACTTGCAAAAGCCGCGGCGGGGCCGCTAAAATTACTAATTAAGTAGAAAAGTCGAGAAAGTTTTGAGAATAAATCTTCCTCTCAGGAACATATCCGTCAAAGTAGGGAGCAACAGCTCAACGAGCTGGGCAAGCAGGAAGAGCTGGAGAAGAAGCACCCCCGCGTGAGCGGCTCCCATTCGAACAGCACCCACTCCTCGGACTCCCACCGCTTCGCCTCCGCGAACGCCATCATCGCCGACACCTCGTGCTACGTGCCCGGCGGCGACATCTTGCCCATACTCATCCGGAGCGAGCACGGCCTCAGCCCCAACGGCGACGTCTACGTCCAGGACGGCGACGGCACGCCACTGGAGATGTGCGACAGCGCGTGCCAGACCAGGGAGAGCCTCTTCTTCGCGCACGAGTACAACTCGGAGCGCAGCTCGCCGGTGCACAGCATAACCTCGCACTCGAAGCCGAGTCCCCCGGCCCCCTTCAGCACGTTCGGCTACAAGAAGGAGAACAAGTACCGGGCCGAGGCCCGAATTGAGATGGAACGGGTCGAGCCCAAGGCCCACTTGGACGACAAGAGGCGGCCCTACAGCGTGCAGACCACGAAGTCGGCGCCGGACGTCATCGTGACGCACTGACACATGCCCTCCGCCGAGTGGGAGCCGTACAAAAGGAGACACCCTCGGCACCCTTCGGGCGGCTCGCCCAGGATGGCCGCGCTCGGCCTGAACCGCAACGCGCAGACGCAGACCTACGACCTGGACTTCTGCACGTGATACCTGGTCCGGTTGCGTTTGGGCCGCTTCCGACTCGTCTCCGCACTTTCCTTTTGAACAGACAATCTTTTCGTAACTCTAATTGTTATTCGTTTCAGATGAGATAGATAGACGACGTAATTTAGGGTTTGTACGCATAGACACGCCGATACCAACCGAATCTGCCTGTGATTTTGCCCCGGACTTGACAGGCCACTAACTAGCTAAATTCACACCTAAACTAATTCGTTTCTACTCTAAAAGTTTCATATATAGATTACTTACTGCCGTTTTTTATTGAAGATCGTGTATATATGTACTGAATAAACGAAATTAGTTATTAACGATCCCGTCTCCTGCGACCTCTTCGCCGACGCGACGACTTCTGCGACTTCTTAAGGTAATTCGCTCGTAAATTATTAATTTCTCACGAATTTGACGAAAGTGAAATGTGATATCGGGCTAGGTGTCATTTATTTTATTAAAACAACTTTTTTTTTGGTAAATTAACATATACCGTGAATACCCTGTATACGTACCTTTTTTAAGCTGGGAATGTACGTATACAGGGTACCCCCAAGGTGTCGGACCAAATTTTAAAGATGGATAAAGGATGAAATTTTGAGACAAAAGGTTTTTAGCGTTTTTTCACTTGACGCCCAGGTATTAAGTTAATTAATTTTAATAGCCAAACGCAAGCAAGCAAATTATTTATATTCTAAATATTTCTAAACAGCAGTGACACGTATAAAAGGGCACACAAAGCTAAATATATGTACCATACATCTATAGAGCATTTGAACAAAAATAAAATACTTTTTTTATTCGCTGTAAGTGCGTACTTTTAGCTCCCATTGTCACCAATGAACTACCTTAAATGATTTATTCTAATTTAAAATTAATTCGACTAAAATTTTTTGTTAAACTGCATTTAATATTAATAGTTTATTTAAAATGATTATCGTCATCTTTTTCTTCAAGGATTAAACTTTTTGATTTGTTTCGTTTACAAATATTTTTAAATTTTTTGTTCGTTATATAAATTAGTTATTTATTGTTTAATTTAATAATTTTTATTTTTTAGGATTTACTGTGAAAAAGAGGAGCATTATTTTTCGATATTTTGAATTGTTTCATATCGAAGAAATTACTAATTAAATAATTTCTTACGACGGACCATATCGGATTAAATATAAATCGACAAAGGAAACGTTAAATCTTAATTATCGATCGTTTTTAACGATTTTCTTAAAACTAAAAAAGGTGAGAGCTTCCAAATGACATTCCATCACTTTCTTTCGACTTCTACCTTATAAAAAAATTAATAACTAGTTTTGGGGTTGTGCCTGCTTTTTCTACGGTACAATTTGTCTATAAAGAAAAGAAAACACCTCAATAAATTATTAAAAGACAACTTACTAAAATAAGACATAAAATTGAATATCTTTTGCAACGCACGGATTAACCACCCTTAATAAAAAGTAATCGAAATTTTTCTAATCGATTTTTTTTTCTAGGTCTTTTAAGAAAAAAACTTAAACGAGCTTAAAACTAACATAAAGAAATCTGCGATCAAAACGAAAGCTTTGGTCGTTTCCCGAAAAAAGAATAATTGCTTGTAATTTAAAACAGAACGTCGTCGTTAATTTAGGAGAGCTTTTGGTCTGCCATAAAACAAGAGGCTTTTATAATAATCAAAGAGAGGCAAAGGTAAGTTCTTTTATAATTTAAATAATAAATTAAACGAATCCCATTTTATAAGCGGTGTTAAAATGATTAAAACTTTTTTTTTTAAAAACTTCGGTCGTTTTCTAAGGATCATCTTTAAGATCATATTAAATTTTAATTTATTACGGGGAAAATAAATTGTGGTATTTCTTACTAAAAATTGTGTTAATAATTGTAGTTAATAATATGAGATACTATTTTTGTTTATCAATTAATGAAAACGTCCCAATTTGGTCATAAACTTTCTAAAATTAACTATAAACAGTATAAAATAAAATTCTAGTAAATGACCGAGTATGGCCTAGTGAATGGCTGATTAATTGCAATTGTGCAAACTGCAATACAAATTTAATTATTTTAATTATACACTTTTTTATTATATTTATTTCTTAGGCCTTAATAAACAAGGAGGGATACAAGATTTCATCAATCAAAATATCATAAATATAAATTAATTTTTTTAATTGTTATAAACATTTTTTTTTGGTAATGGTCATTGACTGGCAGGTAATTACAGACTGGACGTTTGAACCTAATATTTATTGAGATTTAAGTTTTTAAAAATAGACTGGCTTATAACGTATTTCAATTAATTATAACCTATAAAAACTATTTATTAAACAAAAAATATTTATATTAATGCTCGATACATTTTTACTTTTTCACCGCATTACAATTTATTTTTCGTGTAAACCGTGTTCTCTTCGTTCATTTATATAGCTCCTTTTATATTACAGAAATAACGAGGATAATTTTTTTGAAATATTTGAATAAAATTAGGTTTCGTGTTTTTTACGGGAGCGCCGTTGTTGATGTAGTCAACCGAGCCTTTTCTTCTGATCTTGTTCGTCTTTACTTCATTTTCCACCCTCTTCCCTTAATTACGGTTTCAGAAAGAGGATTTTACCCGATACGTTCGCATTATCGAAAGAAAGTCGCTCAAAGGTAGCAAGCACTATAATCAGCAAAGTAAATATCAGGTTTGCATGACTGAAAATCTCAGTTTATTAATTTAGTACGATTTTATAAAAATTTACAACCATTGATTAGCTGAGAAAACGTTTATTTAAAAGAAAAATTATTGCTAAAAAGCACGGATTAATATGTCTTTGTGGAACCGAAGAACAGCCGATCGATTTTTTGCACAATTTTGACATTTAAAAAAATTGTAGCGCCGTTAATTGTGGACGGATCTTTAAAAACTATTCAGATTCGAATTTGGCAGTCTTTTTGGCTTTGGATAGGCCGGTGTCATTTCCCGGCGCTCTTGCTCTAAAATAAAAATTTTCGATAGAACTAAATAAATAAAAAACGTACCCCTTGATTCACAAAAAAAATCGTAGCGCCCTTATTTTCGTTGCAATCATTACAAGCGAGACGGATTCAAAATTCTGGGACTTTTCTACATAAGATACATGCAAAATAAGTACAGGGCGCAACGTACATTTTTTGAAAATCAAAAAGTGCAATTTTTGGGCCTTATTTTTGCACAATTTTGAACTTTAAAAAAATTGTGGCGCCGTTATTTGTGGACGGATCTTTAAAAACTATTCAAATTCGGATTTAACAGCCTTTTTGGCTTCGCATAGGTCTAAGAAACCATAAGCGTGTTAATTGGAAGCTTTGAGAAAAACGTTTTTCCTTAATCCTGACCAGATTTCAGGTTTACCCTCGCATAAGAAGTTTCACTTCAATAACCAACACGCCTTTAAAAAATATTAAATTTATTATTTTTCATTAAGAACAGATTTCAATTCAATCTCGGCTTAAAATTTAATTATCGCGACCGAAAATAAAACCCGATCATTTTGAAAACTTACACCAAAAAACAAAACACGAAATCATTTAATTGAAAAACGAGACGGAATTAAATAATTATCGGATTTCCAACACTTTTTTATTAAAAATCGCCGAGGTGCACATCGATTTCGAAAATTTCGCGAAATTAAACATTTCAACGCGAAAAACCTTTCGAGAAAAAAAAATACGGTACCCATTCGAAAGCATTCGTTAACGTGACCGAACCGTTTGTACCTCGGACTTCTTTTTGCCCTGTTTCTCGTTTTTCTTCAGAAACACAATAAAAATAAAAATATTGAAATTGCGCGGCGGTTGCGCCCTCTATAAATGTCAAAAATCGTGGCGCAGATATTTATTTCGCGCTTCGAAGACGAAGATGATTTTTTTTCTCGTGCGCAATAAATTGTTAATGATTTTGTTCTTAATTTAACATCGTCCGGTTTCGCAAGGGCGCGAGCGCGCGCTACATTCGTTTCGTTTAATGGGCGCTTTATAAAAAGAAAAAAGTAAAAAAACGAAAAGTACGAAAAGGAAAAACTGACTGATTACTTTTGGGAATTCGAAGTCCCTTTCGATAGCGAAAACGCAAGAGAAATCTATGAGTTTCCCTTTCCGAACTTGTTATGTTGCTAATACGTTAAACGTTGATCTAAAATCATAAGCTTCCGGTTCCCATTCCGCGCCCTTAAAAAAATAATCGCGAAGCGAGGATATTTACGGACGCACTCACTTATTTCGAGAAAAAGGGCCAATTTAACGAATTCGGCGAGCAATAGCGGATAAAGGAAACGTGACTGACAATTCGAATTTTTTATCACTTACGGCCGAAGCAAGACAGATGTAACGCACAAAAGGCACAAAAGTCAGCTTATATTTCGAGATCATGTTTGGAATTTATTTTTTATTCGGTTATTTATTTGAATACTTTATCGGTGCTTGAAATTTATAAGTCGAAACGGAAGTGGGGTCGGTTGTCGTTCGATGGTTTTTTAAGGGGGGAGGAGGGGGTCGGAAAATGGCTCGAATTTATGCCTGTGTTGCCTTTCGTCGACGTCGCGCTTTTCGAAATTAAGCGTTTTGTAAAATTAAACATTTTTAAAATTGCATTGTGCAGCGAGGGGGCGGGGGGGAATTGCGAAGTGCTTACATGTCGCATTCGGACACGGGAATAGTGTGGAAGAGAAGTAATTTTTGTTTTTTTCTTTGTTTGGTACAAAATTTTCTCCTTTGCATTTTAATTAAATATTATGTGTGCTTTGGAAAAGTTTTAATATATAATTTTGCGAAGCATTTTTTTAGATTGAATTATTTGAGGGGTTTGTTTTGGCGGTGTGCTTTATTAAGTCGCTAAATTAATGAGAAACTAATTTATTTTTTCGAAGTTATACTTCTTTTGGTGCGTTGAGAGTGAAACGAAAGTTGCGCGCGCATAACTAACGAAAATTCGACGGTATAAAGTTAGACATTGAAGAAAGTAATTTAATTATTGTGAATCGTGCTTAAAACCGAGTGCGCACGTTCGAGCTCAAAGTGGCACATTCCGATCTCGGGAAAATGAAGCGCGCCGCTCCGCGTCGCGCTTCATTTGCCTCCCTCGCTCGGAAATGTGCCACTTTTCGCTCGAACGCGCACATTCTCGTATTTACCGGATTTGTCTACTTTATCCTTCGATCAAATCAAAATATTAAATTTAATTTAGTAAATAATGATTTTATGGTCAAAAAACGCATTTACCATAGCAAATGAGTGAAAGGGAGCGAAAAGATACGATAATAGCGACAGTGCGAATGAGAGAAAATGATCCAAATTAACTAATTAAATTTTTATCTAATTTATTTTATTTAAATTATTGTGAATCAGGCTTAAAACCGAGTGTGCACGTTCGAGCTCGAAGTGGCACATTCCGATCTCGGGAAAATGAAGCGCGCCGCTTCGCGTCGCGCTTCATTTGCATCCCTCACTCAGAAATGTGCCACTTTTCGCTCGAACGCGCACATCTTTGTATTTATTGATTTTTTCTACTTCTTCGCTTTTAAATTCAAAAATCTAAATTTAGTGTTGTAAATATTGATTCTATAGTCTAAAAACGCATTTATCATAGCAATGAGTGGAAGGGAGCGAAAAGATACGACAATAGCGACAGTGCGAGTGAGAGAAAATGATCAAAATTAACTAATTAAATTTTTATTTAATTTATTGACTTAAATTATTGTGAATCAGGCTTAAAACCGAGTGTGCACGTTCGAGCTCAAAGTGGCACATTCCGATCTCGGGAAAATGAAGCGCGCCGCTCCGCGTCGCGCTTCATTTGCTTCCCTCGCTCGGAAATGTGCCACTTTTCGCTCGAACGCGCACATCCTCGTGTTTATTAAATTTATTTATCTTAATTTTGACACGTGGTTATATTTAATTTAGTTGCACCAAAGAAGTATAACTTCTAAGTACACCCACCGATTTATTTTTTAGTTTAAAATAAATACCAATTTTTTATACAATTTGGTTAATGATCTTTTGGTTAATTTCACGACTTCCCCCATTTTCCATCACCAGTAATGATTATTTTTAAAAAACGACCGATTTCGTTATATTTAAGATGCATATTGCATATTCTTGTTCTTTTGTCTTAAATGGAATGTCTTTCGATTTATGTGCAGCCCAAATATCGAGTTTCTTAATGAGTCAAAGAAATTTTCAATTATTTTCGATTGTTATGTGCGATACATTAGGTATACCGTCCCTGCGTTCTTCGTAACAGAAAAAAAAATGCGGTTTTGTGTGTTGCGCATTTTGAAGCCAATACCTGCAAATTTGCGGCCCTTCGGACCGATGTAACAGTTGCAAGAAGAATGATTATTTATTTCATACTGCAAGTTTAATTGCTACAAAAATTTTGGAGGTGGCCCCACTTTGGCAACACGAATTTTGGGTGGTACCTGATTTTTGTGCATGCGAATTAAATGCGAAAATTTTATATTTGCTGCAATTGCCACATTATGCCATTTTGGCATTCCCTTTGTAAACAAATAAAGTGGTTATTTAAAATAAATGACTTTAGGTGTGCAATTGATAATTGACTTTTTTTATTTCGCAGGTAACAATCGTTTTTGAACTCTGTCTACGGAAACTGGCTTGTCAAGTTCTGTAGCCGGTCCCAAGCCCTGATAAAAGAGGAAGGTTCAAGGGAAAAACTGAGCATCTTTTCCTCGGTAAAATCCACCAGGTCTTCGCCTCCTTAACCTGGTGAAAAACCGTCAGAAATGTTTTCGAAGGAGGAGTTTTGCGTCAATGTCATGGAGCAAATTCTTATTTAGATATTTACATCCAAAAGTCTCCAAAATTTAACGAATTTATTGTAAAATTTTGCTGCTTCCGTAAAGTACAGCCCCAATGCTACGCCACTGTCTTGCATTAAAGACCTGGTGACTTTGTTCAAATCCATTGCTGATTAAACAGGTGATTGTATTTTTTGTTACTGATTTAATAATTTTGGAATCCCTAATTCAAATTGAATTTTTAAAAGTCTTCGTTATTTGTTTTTAAATCTAGTCGAATTTGATGTAACAGACAAACCTCTTATCAAATGCGTTCACAAGCCTTTGTGTGTAAAAAGAGACTTTATTGTTGCAGGTCAAATCGAAGGACATGGACATGTGCCCAAAATTTTCGTCAATTTGGAAACGAAGCCCTAACCCAAGTACGTTTCAATAAATTATAAGCTATGTTTATAAAATTATGGCTTTTATGTAATACCCATAATCAATATTATAACTATTTTTTTGTGTGTTTTACAGATAGGATCATCTCGGGGTGCCTTTCTGACTTTCAAAATCAAAGTACACCAAAAATAGGAAATCGGGGAATACTGCCTATTATTTAAGGTAATTTTTTTGACGTCGAACGTCTTTATTTAAATTTCAATTGCATTCGCGCAAAGAGTTACAAAATTATTCGAACACTCTGTATATGAATATATTTAATCAAAGCCTTAAAGCATTTCAGATAAGGAGTTCTAGAACTGGCTATAAACAACACGTGCAGTCTATGACGTCTGTTGGCCAATGGACTTTGTACTGTTCTCCCCCTACGTTTTTACCTGCACTTGCATTAATTTTGGTCAGTAGTGGAATGTGTGTGTTAAAGTAATGCCAAAATTTGCTAATTGTTTATTAATTACAATTACATGTAATTTTGCGTTACAAGTGTAAATAATAGGTAAATATTACAACATATTGACTGTTGAAAATTTGATCGGTAATAATTTTGATTGAGAACGGTTTAATTAGACTGCATTTAAAATAATTACTAAAGAGGCAAGAAACGGCTTAATTATTACTTTATAACATTATTATTAACTTCGTTGTGTATTAATCAATTGGATGACTGATGACTTTTAATTGTTTATATTGTTTTTATTCGTTAAATCGACCGAACTTATATTAGTTTGAAAGCAGGCTTTCCATTTACAGGTGCCCCGAGCAACTTGCCCGAACTCGTCAACTCTTATGCGAAAGGAGCCAACGCGTTTCACGGGCGTTCGACGCCTCGACCCGGCTACAGACAGTTCGCTCGCGGTCCAAGATTTCTTCTCAGCTCCCCGGTCTTCCGTTAGCACTTCTCGGAGGCTATTCGAGTAACATTTACGCCCAGATATTATTAATTATGAATCGCTTTTTTCAGAATAACACAGATTGGATGCTGTTTCTTTGCAGGATACAGTCTGAATAAAATTTCCGAAAGAAGCTGGCCCCTTTTTTCGGTTAATTCGAGGCTTCTTTTTCAGGTCGATGCAGGCCCGCGTGCCTCGTTTTTCTCGTGGAAATCGTCGCGCCTTGTACCAGTTTTAATTGACGTCGTCAGTGAGTGCGCGAAAGTCGTTTTTTGCAAAAAGTCGTAGTTCTATAACCGTTTCAACGCCCTCCCAGTAAAAGTGAGTGTCCCTTAAATTATCAAATCGGGCGTTTTTTTAAAAAGTAAAGTGGCGGGAGTGTTCGGATGGAGCTCTGGGTTCGAGGAGGACGCGGAAGCCCGCACTTTTGGTCAGCCAAAACCCCAAAGTGCGAAGACATCTATAACTGGATAAAAGTAAGTCCCTCCAGCGTTTGGGACGTTGGAAAAGGAGCAACAAAGCGCTTTTCGGTGAGTCCATTTAATTACTCGACCCCCTTCTTACCTTTTTCGTAGCAAAGTGATGGCTCTCTTATTTCAAAAAAAATTATAATAAAAATATTTTTTTAAAATTCTACAAGCGAAACACAAAAGTCTGTCGATGTGTTGTATATATTTGTGCTTTTGTTTTTTTTAACAGGTCTTCGTAGTGCGAAAGAGACTTAAGCAAAATTAAATTGTGGTTTTCAATTTCGATTTTTATTTTTGTATTTGTATTTATGTTATTTGAACTTTTTGTAACGTTAAAGACTTCAAACTAAATTATTTTAAAAAAATCCAAATTTAATTTTCAAAATTCCAATCAAAGATTTTAAAAATCAACAACAGAGAACTCGAAGAAAAGAAGAACTTGTCTCTTAGGTATCCTGGATTCTGCAAACTTACATTTCATTAATTTTAATAGATATTGTAAAAATAATATGAACCAAAAAAAAAACTGTTTACTTACTTTTAAGGCAGACTTTTGTGTTGAGACGCCACTACTTTCTATGTCTCATTTTTCATATTAATGTGTTTCAAAATTTTCGATACGGTCACTGAAGTTTTTCATTCATTTTCACTTTGTTTTTTCTCAGTTTTATACCAGTTTTAATCGAAACTCAAAATTAACAGAAACTTATTACTATATGTTGTCAAAAAAATTTTTAATTTAAATTTTGCAACCAGTGACCACAATTAAAAAAAAATAATTTCTATACAACTCGGACGCAAATAATTTTGCGTCTGCAGATTTCCAAATTAATTGTTTTTGGGAAAAAAAACATGTCGTTTATTTTCAGGATCAATAAAATTTCGTACCTTTGGTACTACGTTTTTTTTTCTAGGGTCGGAACGCGTTTTTATCGTTCGCGTTCGAGCCACGCCTTTGGCTCGATTTTTCGGTCGAAGCCCCTTTAAGAGCGTCCCCCTTTTAGGACTGGCGACCCTTAAAGATTGGCGGCTTTTTGCGCGTCGCGCGGGACCTAAAAATCGAAACGTTTTGTCGAAAGTCGGACGAAAATAAAATTTTGCGTTGAGGGCAGACTCTTTTTATAGAGCCCCTAATTTTTTTGGGAAAGAGCACGGGCTCCAGTACCATACCAATTTTTTCTCTTTACGAATTCTCTTAGACAATATTTTATTAATAGTTCGAAAGGGTGCGGGCGGGATGAAGAACCGGGCAATATGCAGATATTAATCCGCAGTACCAAACTATATAATAGGGTGTCCGTTATTTCCCAAATTGATTTTTTTTCTGCTGCCGCCCCATAAAATTTTGGTTTTTTCTATAAGAAAAATATCCATCCCAAAAAAAAAACTCTTTGTTTTTAAATTAAACTGTGCCGAAAGCATGTTACATTTCCTATTTAAATACCATGGGAATTTCGGACTTTATGCATTTAATTTTTTTTCTCTAAAACAAATAATAATACGGCACTGGCTATATATAAATTTTTATAGAGAATTGGGCGCTCTACAAAAAAGGTCTCTTATGATTTTTTGATAATTTCACTCCTTCGAAAGTTATTCAAGATTAAATTCGGGTTCATGGTTAATTTTATAATTTTTATGATTCTCTTTACTTTCAAGAACCATTTGTGGTACTTGAATGCTGAAACTGCTGCTTTGGCTTTTTTTGATCCGAATGTGTCATCTCCCATAGAACGTAAAACGATTAAAGCATTAAAACTAATGAAGATTTGATTTCGATTGCCTTAAACCAGGGTCGGCAACCTGTGCCTACGAGCCACATGCGGCTCTTTTAGAAAAGTTTGTGGCTCCTGAATATTAAATATTTCTGTATAAAACCATCTCAAAATTTAGATGCAATCATTTTAGCGGCTCTTCCATGTTTTTATTTTTTTTATTCAATAGAAGTTTGACTCTTTGTCACTGAAATAAATTTTTATTTAATATTATTTACAATGTATTGTTTATATTATAGTAGCTAATAAGCTTTTTTAATTATTATAGATGTCGAATGATTTTATTAAAAAGAATTGTAGCAAAACTTGAAAACTGTGATATTCACTATGGACAAAACTTTAATTTTAAATAACTTTCGAAGGAGTGAAATTATAAAAAAAATGATAAGAGACCTTTTTTGTAGAGTGTTTAATTATCTATAAAATATGTCTTGGTCATTGCCGCATTGTTATTTGTTTCAGAGGAAAAAACACATTAAATGCAAAAAGTCTGAAATTCCCATGTTATTTAAATGGGAAATGTAATATGCTTTCGGCACAGTTTAATTTAAAAACTAAGAGTTTTTTTTAAAATGGATATTTTTTTTAGGGAAAAAACTATAAATTTATGGGGCGACAGCAAAAAAAAATCAACTTGGGAAATAACGGACACCCTTACTATATAATCGTTTAGCTCAGCACGCATTATCAAACAAGTTTTACTTCTGACCTTCACGTAGCATTTAAGGGCCCTTACCACTGTTAGGGCATCTATAGTAAATTTTTGCATGGGCATCTATTTGTAAAAAAAAAGCTGTGGGTGTACTTTTGTACGCGCGCTAGAAGTTATACTTCTTTGGCACAAAATAACTCCAATAAATGCGAGGATGTGCGCATTCGAGCGAAAAGTGGCACATTCCCGAGCGAGGGAGGCAAATGAAGCGCGACGCGGAGCGGCGCGCTTCATTTTCCCGAGATCGGAATGTGCCACTTTGAGCTCGAATGTGCACACTCGGTTCTAAGCACAATTCACAATTATTTAGCCAATCAAATTGACAAAAAATTAGTTAAACAATTTTTATCATTTTCTCTCACTCGTACTTATGAAATTGTCGTATCTTTTCGCTCTCTCCCACTCACTGCTATGGTAAAAATACATTTTTCCAACATATAATCGATATTGATTGTACTAAATTAAATTTGTTGATTTACAAAATGCAATAAATACGAAGATGTGCGCATTCGAGCGAAAAGTGGCACATTTCCGAGCGAGGGAGGCAAATGAAGCGCGACGCGGAGCGGCGCGCTTCATTTTCCCGAGATCGGAATGTGCCACTTTGAGCTCGAATGCGCACACTCGGTTTTAAGCTCGATTACAAAGCCTCCCATTTTTACAGGAAAAAATTTGGTCAAATTGTTAGGTATATGTTTACAAAAAAACGCAACAAATCGCGATTCCGCATAACTGAGGTCCAGATAATTGAAGCTCTACTGTACCTAACTACACTAAACTCTTCTAGATCCAAAAATACTACTACAAGTACAAATACGAATTTTCTTAGACAATATTTTTTTAATAGTTCGAAAGAGTGGGGCGGGACGAAGAACCGAGCAATATGCAGATATTAATCAGCAGTACCAAACTATCAGCACGCACTATCAAACAAGTTTTAAAAGTGGCCTGTTTTTAATCTAAAAAATCCAGTAAACCGAACCAATTACGCCTTTGCGTATCTTATTTCGTCGAAGCCCTTCGAGAAGTAAATCTGTTTAAAATTTTAAACAGAAACCGCATTATAATAAATCGTAAATCATTTCATAATCAATTCCCGTCACATTCTCTCAAAAAATTCATTTAAAATAGGAGCCAACATTAAGTGCTTTTTCTTTACACAAAACACGCAGCGCAACTAAACTTCGAAAAATTCAATTTCGAATACTCCAAAAGAATAACGGAACAGTCTTTTATCTTTTATAATTTCCCTTTTAAGAACCGAAAAAACAACGCATAATTTAACTCGGATAATCGGAAGTATAAATATTAAATGCCGAGACGCTTTGATATAATTCTTTCGTCCCATCGATTTTCCACTTTAAAACAAACAAAACGCTAAGAGAAAGAATCTTGATCTCGGTCGAAGATTGATGGCATGCGGTTGTCGCCGGGAAAATGCAATAGGTTCCATTTGTAATCCGTCCCGAGCGTTTCGAATTCATCTCCCAAAATGGAATTTACTTTTCTATTCTGTTAGTTCCTTATATTTTACAGGTATTTGCACTAAAATATCGGTTCGGAATGGTTTAATATTTATTTTGCCCTTTTTAAGGTTTTTGATTGAACTTTTGTTCGAATTACGTTGTTGCAAGAAAGTCTCAAAGTTTTGTTTATTTGTGAGTTTTAAAGCTAGTTTTTGTTTAGTTTTTTTTAGTTTAGATTTATTAGAAATAACGAAAAAAAATTAATACTCAAAATTGGAAGTTTTAATAAAAATTGTCGCCGGGTTCGTCGACATTCGGGCATTGGTCTCTCTTTTAAGGGTTTACAAGAAAAATCGTATCTTCCGTTTTACGCATGGGATTTGTCTAATTTTTTTTTTAAATGAAAGCCAAAGAGCAATCCAAATCACCATTAAAAAAATTTTAAATATTAACTTTTAATTTTTTTAAAATACGTTACCAAACTTGGGCGATTTTTTATACCAAAGCTAAACGAAAATTAGTATTTATTTTTACAAAAACACTTTAAAATTTAAATTTTTTGATATTTTGATAGAAAAAATTATTTTTATTATTGTAATTGTTATTAAATCTTTCCACAATTATACAAACACTAATAAAAAAATATTAGCAGCTTTTTAAAGCCAAGAAAGGCCATCGCCGGGTTAAAACAAAGAAGCGTCTTTTGGTAGTTTTTTTTTCTGTGATGGATTTTAACAATAGTAATAAATGTGGACGATTTTAGGTCTCCGGTCCTTTAGTTTTTGCAATAAAAGAATATTTTACTTTATCAGAGAGCATTTTTTGCGCAAAGGCGACTTGAATTGGTCTTATTGAGCTTTGGATTTGTTACAGACATACCGGGTGTTTCATTTAAAGTGCCACGTACTTATAACTCGTAAAATAATCAAAATTTCAAAAAAAGTACAAGTATAAAAGTGTCTTTAATTTATTTGATCTATACAATGACATAAATATAATTTTCTTTCTACTTTTGGTTTCACCGAAAACGGTGTCAACTTCCTTATCTTAAATAGAAGGGTATTTATTTTTTTTAATAATTGGATAGAGCTCCCCGAGAGCTTTCCATAAATGTATATTAAGAAACAATTTTTTCAAAAAAATTAAAAAAAAAAGAAATTGGTATAAACGAAGACGTATAGCGTAAACGTAAAATTATATCAGAGATTGTTTTCGTATTTGTGGACCATATAGTAACTTGTTATACAGTTGAGGCAAGGTTTCAAAAACTATTTAATTGTTATAAAATTGTTTTTTTTTTGTTCACGATAGAAATTTTCCAAAATATCCAGTTAACCCCTTGACATACAGAAAAAACGAATTTGATGAGTCCGAAAAAACTATTAATTTGGCTCAACTTAGGTGTTAGGAGCGTACACAAATAACATAAAGTAAACAATTAATAGTTGTAAATTATTTTGAAATGTGTAGAGCAGTGTTTCTCAATCTTTTTTTAACATTCCCCACCTAAGTCATTCTAAAATTTTGATGCGTATAATATATAACATATAAAAAAAATTTATATTTAAAAATTGAATTATTCCATAAATGAAGCCTAATTACAACTTGTTCAAGACACAAGAAATCATTAGGAAATTATTAAGAAAAAGAAACAATAAGTAAATTTTAAAAACATAAACTAAAAAATATTTTTATATCGATAGCTCGAATGTTTGATAACGCGAATTATTTTTAGTTTCTCTTCAACTTCGACCTATCGAAGTTTGACTGTATTTAATTTTATAAATTTAATATTTCTGAACAATTAAGATAATTTATTTATTGAGTTTTCTCCAATATTAATTTTATTTGCGTAAATTAATGATCTTCAAAGTTTTTTGAAAAACCACAAATTCTGTATTTACTCTATTTGAGTTTTCCGAAAATACATAATAATTTTTTCATCAAAATTTCTTTTTAAATTTACCGAATAAAGTTTTGTTTCATTCAATTTGTGTTATACAAAAATAATTGATAATTTAAAATTTCTAAAGTTCTTAAATATATTTTAAAAATTTTCCAAGTTATTAATTTATTTAATTTGAGTTGTCTAAAAACTTAAAATTATTTATTCTTCGAGTTTACTTTAACAATTTTGGTAAATGTTTAAAACTGAATTTCATTCTATGTAAAAAACCGGTGCATGTACTTACGTACGCACGTTAGAAGTAATACTTCTTTGGCGCGACTAAATTAAATATAACAATGCGCTATGTTGCGTTTGTGTATAGCTATACCAGTGGTTATCAAACTATATGTTACTGCGCATATGTCGTTTTATTTGAATACATTGCTATTTCCTTTTTAAATCCAAAAAGTAATTTAAACAAATTGAATAAATACGAAGATGTGCGCGTTCGAGCGAAAAGTGGCACATTTTCGAGCGAGGGAAGCAAATGAAGCGCGACGCGGAGCGGCGCGCTTCATTTTCCCGAGATCGGAAATTTGCCACTTTGAGCTCGAATGCGCACACTCGGCTTTAAGCACACTTTACAAGAATGAATTTACTCTCTGGACAATTCGCAATTAAATATTACAGAATTATATCAATAACAAAATTCTTAAATCGCCAATTTTGTGCCTTTTAAAAAAATTATTGTTGAAAACAAACTTTTTTCGGAACAATATGATAAAATTATAAATAATTTATCGACTCAATGATAACTTGTCATACATTTTTCAGAAAAAAAATTAATACTTTACTCTTTCAATTAAGAAAGTTGACACTTTTTTCGATTAACTCGGCAGTAAAACAAATTTTCCAATTTTTCCAGTACATAGAACGTAGAAATTAAAAAACTTTTCTACTAGCGGGTTTTTTGAAATTTTTATTAGCTTAGAACTTATAAGCTTGTGACACTTTACTGAAACCCTACAATTTAAAATAATTTTTTTTTTTTTAAATTATTTATTAATCAAATGATAACTTGTTATACAGATCAAATAAATTAAAGACACTTTTATACTTGTACTTTTTTGAAATTTTGATTATTTTAGGAGTTTTAAGCTTGAGACACGTTTAATGAAACACCCGGTATATTCAGCCTATTAGGTAAAAAAATCAATTAAAAATTTTTTTAATAAATGATTTTCTCAATAATTTAATTTTTCAAAACAACATTTTGGGTACTTCTGAATTAAGGACACCCACGAGTACCAAAATCAGCCAAAATATGCATGCCAGAAACCAAATCAGCTAAATATTTTCCGGGGCACTTTCCCACGTTAGTCCGGCACTGGTCTTTATCAGAAAAAAACTAATAGCGGCAGCTGTGTGAAAACGAACCGGCCGGAAGTTTTAATTTTGCAAAAATTTGCGATTCGCCATTGAATTTAAATATTTTAGCGCGGCCTCCGCATATTTAAAAAGCGACATTAAGATTAATAACCGGGAAGGAGAGCTTAGGTTTAAGGAAAACGATCGTCTTCGAGCATAATACCATCATTACTTACCTTCTTTGTTCCGACCGGATTATCGAAGAAAAGAAATGGCACATTCGCGCGATTTTCCAAACGTTTATGAATCGAAACCGAAGCCCGCCGTTCGCTTAAGATGTTTACACGCCTCCGTCCCGTCGCCGCACACACTTTTTTCGCGATCCCTTCCGCGCGCTTCGGGACTTCTTAATTGAGTCCGAATTTAACATCTTAAAGTATTTACCGGCCCTAAAAAAGCCGATGAATTATGCAGCAGCTTCAATTTTCTAAACCCATTTTTAAAAGAGAGCGCCGCCGAGCGCGCTTCGCTTCCACCCTCGTTAAATTGTTGAATGTTCTTCGCGGGGGCGGCAGCGAGATTTAATGTTTGAAATATTCGAAGATAATTGGTATTAACTTACAATTAAAGCGAATACGCGAGAACGTCGATCGAGAATTTCAAATATTTAGTAATAACTACGTGCAATTAGCTTTGATTACAGTTTCCTGTAATTAATTATCGTGGCTTTAATTAAGAACAATTAGAAATGATAGTTGGGTATTAAGCGCGCTCATTTTTGCGGTTTTGTCGTCGTCAAAATCCGAAGTGGTTAGGGCCGGGGCTTCCGCGAACTTTTTCGGGGGGCGGGGGAAAAGTTTTTTATTGCTTTCTCGTTAGAAATCAAACTTCATAATGAAAGTTTCATATTTATACATTTTTGTTTGGTATTCTAAGGGCGTCCGTATCAGATGTATTTTGCAATGAAAGTTTTATATATTTTTTTTCTTGTTCGTCTTAATTTGTTGTTTTTACTTTTTTTATGAATTTTTGGAAAACGATCCATAAATATTAAATTTCGTAATTTATGAAGCCGGAGTTGTTTTTTTTTCGAGATTGATTTGTCGCTTTTTTTTAGGGGAAGGGTTTTATTGAACGTAAAAAAAAGTTTTTTAATAAGCAAACTACAGCGAAGTTGGTTTAATTTAAGATTGGTAAAAACGGTTTGAATTCTTACTAAAAATAATTTAATTTAAATATAGGGGAATGTGTTGTACCTTGGCCATTTTTTCACTTGCAATTTTTTTTAAAATTGTATGTGCAACAATTTGTTGATAAAATAAATGGCATAGTAGTGGGGCACTAATAAGGTATTCGTCATAAAATATTTGGAAGCATTACCAATCGTTTACGCAAATTGCTATAAGATTTAAAAATTAGTGGATCTTTGGGCTAGGTACAACAGAGGTGATGTACCTTGGCTCTATTCGCATTAAACAAAATAAAACGCATTGTTCTATGAAAACTATATATTTATTTCTGGACGTTTGGTAATCGAGCTTAAAACCGAGTGTGCACATTCGAGCTCAAAGTGGCACATTCCGATCTCGGGAAAATGAAGCGCGCCGCTCCGCGTCGCGCTTCATTTGCTTCCCTCGCTCGGAAATGTGCCACTTTTCGCTCGAATGCGCACATCCTTGTATTTATTTAATTTGGCTACCTATTCTTCGTTCTTGCAAATCATAATTCTAAATTTAATGTAATAAATTTCGATTCTATGTTTAAAAAACGAATTTATCATAGCAATGAGTGAAGGGAGCAAAAAGATACGATAATTTCGTCGGTGCAAGTAAGAGGGACCGAGAACAATTATTCAACTAATTTTTCATCTACCTTATTTGGCTAAGCTATTGTGAATCGTGCTTAAAACCGAGTGTGCACATTTGAGCTCAAAGTGGCACATTCCGACCTCGGGAAAATAAAGCGCGCCGCTCCGCGTCGCGCTTCATTTGCCTCCCTCGCTCGGAAATGTACCACTTTTCGCTCGAATGTGCACATCCTCGTATTTATTTAATTTGGCTACCTATTCTTCGTTCTTTCAAATCATAAATCTTAATTTAATGTAATAAATATCTATTCTATGTTCAAAATTAACCATTTGAATTTTTTCATTGGGGAAGGTGGCGGGTGTCATGGCGACGCCGCAGTACAGAGAACGTTGGACCGTTTGAAAATTCACATACTAAGAAATAACACAAATAAAACATATGACCATCTTGGATATGGCGCAAATTCTCCCCTAAATAATAGTATTTTATTCCGCAATAGTCGATGCAAGCTAAATAGGCGAGAAAATTAGAAAAAAGCATATACAGAATTTTTACACGACATCCATCGAAGGCGGCCTATGGTAGCCCATGTAAAACAGCCACAAACAATCATTTACAATTTTCATATTAAATATCAAAGTTACCACTAACCTTTTATTATCAATCGAAGTGGCACTCTTTAATGGCACTTTTAACACATATTTTAGAACGTCTCGGTAATTTTAACTTATTTAAATTTGCAAAAGTTGTATCACAATTTAGCACCAACACCTCCCACATGACATTAACCACGCACTCGAATGGCGGCCGCGTGAAACAAAAGCGCAGCGGCCTATGGCAAAGCCTTCTATGTTTAAGTAGAATTCGAATTTAATTCCCTATACCATGCTATAAAATAAATTATTTTCGAAATTTGCCAAAACGGCCGATTTCATGCTTCGCAAATTGTTTATTAACGATTATTAAATTACAAAAACTCTGGATAGCTAATATTTTTTAAATGGGACTTACATATTTTCGAAATATGCCAGAACGACCGTTTCTACGTTTTCTAATCGTTTGCTAACGACGTTTCGGCGCTCGTATTTATCAACGCCGTTTTATTATGTAAACCAGGGGTGAGCAGCCTTTTTAATCAACGGCCCAATTTAAATTTTAAAATTTTTTGGCGGGCCGCACATAAAGTAACACTTGTTAATAATTTACAAAACTTTATTTATAATAAACATTAGAATAAAAAAATATATAATTTAAAAAAGTAAATTCAATTTTAGAAATGCTTGGCGGGCCGCATAATCCCGTTTAACGGGCCGCAAGCGGCCTTCGGGCCGCGTGTTGCTCATCCCTGTTTTAGAACAAATACGTCAAGTTATTTTGAATTTGCAACTCTTAAAATTTTTCGTTTCTAGTTAATCGAAATCGGTCGATTTTTATTTTAATCAATAAATTACATAATTCGAATAGATTTTTTTATTTAATTTCAATTAATTAATGCAACATCATTAAATAAAATAAAATCGTAATTGATATAAATATTTTTTAAAAGACATGTATTGATTAAAATTTATTTAGCAATATTTATCTTTAACCCGAGATAGTTGCCAAAATTTTGCATATAAAAGACTTGCATACTATTTCCCATTTTGTACGTTTAACTTTAACTCTCAACATGAAGGTTCTAATTATCTTAGCAGTAGCCCTCTTGGTAAGGCGAAATTTTTGACATTTATTTGGTATAAATAATTTAAAAAAAAATCGCCAGGGGGTCCGAGCAGATTGGGACGTCGAAAGCGACCAATGCGTGGCCGAGTTAAAACTAAACAAAGAGACCATACAAGCTTTGAACAAAAACGTCGTTCCAGAGGACGACGCCGATTTTAACAAATATCTAGAATGCTATTGGAAAAAATTAAAAATTTTAAAAGCTAACGGCGATATCGACTGGGGAAAAGTTAAAGATTATCTCGTTAACCTTTTCAAAGATGCTTTCCCCCATCAAGTCGACGAACTTGTTGCGACTTTAGGTCCGGTGCTTGAAACGGCGATTGAATCCTGCAAATCGGAAAATTTACAAGGGACCTCTTATGGGCAAAAGATTGCCAAACTGCAAAATTGCATCGTCAAGACTACCACGATCGCTTTCCAAAATATTGATTCCAATAAGAACTGAAAATGATGCTTTAAAAATAAATTTGTTGGGTTAGTTTTTAATTTTTAGCTTTTTTGTTACATAAAAAAAAACAATTCATGAACCTAGTTAATTTTTATTTGGATCCAAATATAGTAAAATTATAATTACACTTTTAAAACTTGCAATTTAATTAGTTGAGAGATTTTTGAAAAAAATGGGGTTTTATGCTTAACAAGAGCTACCACAAGACATCTTTTGGTGTTCCTCAAAGTAGGGAAAAAGTAAATTGAAATTATAAACAATAAAAGAGTTTTAAAATGGTACAATACAATTCATAAATGAATTTAATAATTTTTCTGAAGAATGTCTACTAAATGTATATTATGTCAGTACCGTGGCATGGAAATTATAAAATATAATTCTCATTCACGATATTTTGAGGTTGTAGCAAAATCCTCTCGCACTTTTGTTTTTACTATCAAATAGAGCAGGGATGAGCAACACGCGGCCCGCGGGCCGCTTGCGGCCCGTTAAACATGATTATGCGGCCCGCCAAGCATTTCTAAACTTGAATTCACTTTTTTAAATTTTATATTTTTTTATTCTAATGTTTATTATAAATAAAGTTTTGTAAATGATTAAGAAGTGTTACTTTATGTGCGGCCCGCCAAAAAATTTTAAAATTTAAATTGGGCCGTTGATTAAAAAGGCTGCTCACCCCTGGTTTACATAATAAAACGGCGTTGATAAATACGAGCGCCGAAACGTCGTTAGCAAACGATTAGAAAACGTAGAAACGGTCGTTCTGGCATATTTCGAAAATATGTAAGTCCCATTTAAAAAATATTAGCTATCCAGAATTTTTGTAATTTAATAATCGTTAATAAACAATTTGCGAAGCATGAAATTGGCCGTTTCGGCAAATTTCGAAATTAATTTATTTTATAGCATGGTATAGGGAATTCAATTCGAATTTTACTTAAACATAGAGGGCTTTGCCATAGGCCGCTGCGCTTTTGTTCCCCGCGGCCGCCATTCGAGTGCGTGATTAATGTCATGTGGGAGGTGTTCGTGCCAAATTGTGATACAACTTTTGCAGATTTAAATAAGAAAAAATTACCGAGACCTTTTAAAATATGTGTTAAAAGTGCCATTAAATAGTGCCACTTCGATTGATAATAAAAGGTTAGTGGTAACTTTGATATTTAATATGAAAATTGTAAATGATTGTTTGTGGCTGTTTTACATGGGATATCATAGGCCGCCTTCGATGGATGTCGTGTACGAATTCTGTATAGGCTTTTTTCAAATTATTTCGTCTATTTAGCTTCCATCGACTATTGCGGAATAAAATCCTATTATTTAGGGGAGAATTACGGCAAATCAAAGATGGCCAAGTGTTTTATTTGTCCTATTTGTTAGTATGTGAATTTTCAAACGGCCCAACGTTGTCCGTACTGCGGCGACGCCATGACACCCGCCACCTTCCCCAATTAGAAAAGTCAAATTTGCAAATGCTATAATTATACTTTAATATTTTGCTTTTATTGGGGAAAAATTAAATACAAGCCGAAAAGAAAGTTCTGCGGTTTATAATCTTACTAAAACCGGTGTAACATTTCTACGACAGATAAATTAATATACGTTTACAATTTATGCCAATAACGTAGACATAAAATCAGTTGAATAATGTTAATCGGTCTCTCTCACTTGCACCGACGAGTTTATTGTATCTTTTTGCTCTCTTCCACTCATGTCATAGAATGGATATTTATTACATTAAATTTAGATTTATGATTTGAAAAAACGAAGAATAGGTATCCAAATTAAATAAATACGAGGATGTGCGCATTCGAGCGAAAAGTGGCACATTTCCGAGCGAGGGAGGCAAATGAGGCGCGACGCGGAGCGGCGCGCATCATTTTCCCGAGATCGGAATGTGCCACTTTGAGCTCGAATGTGCACACTCGATTTTAAGCACGATTCACAATAGTCTAGCCAAATAAGGTAGATGAAGAATTAGTTGAATAATTGTTCTCGGTCCCTCTCACTTGCACCGACAAAATTATCGTATCTTTTCGCTCCCTTCCGCTCATTGCTATGGTAAATTCGGTTTTTAAACATACAATTGATATTTATTACATTAAATTTACATTTATGATTTGAAAGAACGAAGAATAGATGGCCAAATTAAATAAATACGAGGATGTGCGCATTCGAGCGAAAAGTGGCACATTTCCGAGCGAGGGAGGCAAATGAAGCGCGACGCGAAGCGGCGCGCTTCATTTTCCCGAGATCGGAATGTGCCACTTTGAGCTCGAATGTGCACACTCTATTTTAAGCATGATTCACAATCATTTATGCCAGGGATGAGCAACACGCGGCCCGCGGGCCGCTTGCGGCCCCTTAAACATGATTATGCGGCCCGCCAAGCATTTCTAAAATTGAATTAATTTTTTTAAATTTTTTATTCTAATGATTAACAAGTGTCACTTTATGTGTGACCCGTCAAAAAATTTTAAAATTTAAATTGGCCCATTGATTAAAAAGGTTGCTCGCCCTGAAATAGAGTAATAATGTGCATAAAAAATCAAAAAAAGTTCAGTTGTAAAATTCAAAAAGTTTTAATCAAAAAAGTTACAGTTAGAACAGAATCGCCCAACTGACATTTTTGGAAATATCTATCAGCATCAAATTTAATAAAAGGCAGTAAAAAAACAGTTTACTGCTTTTTCCTCGGGTCGGCCCTTACCAAGCTTGCAGTCCGGCCCTTTTATGAGTTAACTTCCTCAGATTAAAAGATACACATAAAATTTTTGTACTGCGGAATTTTTACGCTTACCAAGAGTTGCACAAGACATAATTCGGCGCCCCCCTCAAGCGGGGGAGGGAAGATAAACTTCAATTAAAAACACCTTGCCGTATTATTTCAGCGATCTATCAAAGAACCCAGTTTTCCTCTCTCTTTACTTGCGCAAAGCAAAAAAGATTGATGGCAAACGAACCGGGGGAGTATTTACAATGAAAATAAGCAAAATAAATGTACGTAGGGCCTGATGCAATTTTGATAGCGGAATTTTTCGCCGACCCCGAATTTATTTGTTCGGGAAGAGCTTCGTCCTTAGAATGTATTTAGGCGCGGCATACAAACGACGCGAATGTGGCTACAAATACTTTAGGCCCGAAGACAAATGGAACGCATTTAGAGTCATTTTTTTGCTTCCGCTTCTCAAATATTTTAAATTTACCTACGGTTCGGTTTATGCTCTTAAAAGCGCTTTTTTATGCACCGACCTTATCCGGAAAGTGGAAGCCATTTCAAATTGCACGTCGGCCTTCTCGAAGCGTTGTATAATTGTGGGGGGTTTGCTTAAAAGCTTTTTTCTTCGCGCAGATCATATTTTACGAAATACGTTTAATTATTTAAATTCGTCGCGTTCAGTTCTGGGAGCGAACTCGTTTAACTTAACGTAAAAAATGAATCGAAGAAGAAGAAGAAATTGAGTGATCGTTTTTTTTGACATTTCTTGTACTGGGTGGAGTATAACTAAGGTGAAAAAGCTTAAAACCGAGTGTGCGCGTTCGAGCTCGAAGTGGCACATTTCCGATCTCGGGAAAATGAAGCGCGCCGCTCCGCGTTTCCATAATTAAACTTTTTCTTCAATCAACAAATTTAATTTGGTTCAGTAAATATATTGATTATATATTCAAAAAACGTATTTTTACTATAGCAATGAGTGGGAGCGAGCGAAAAGATACGATAAAGTCATAAGTACGAGTGAGAGAGTATGATAAAAATTGTATAATAATATTTCGTTGACAAAATTATTGCGAAAATGCTTAAAACCGAGTGTGCACATTCGAGCTCAAAGTGGCACATTCCGATCTCGGGAAAATGAAGCGCGCCGCTCCGCGTCGCGCTTCATTTGCCTCCCTCGCTCGGAAATGTGCCACTTTTCGCTCGAATGCGCACATCCTCGCATTTATTGAATTTTGATAATTAAACTTTCTCTTCAATCAACAAATTTAAATTTAGTTCAGTAAATATATTGATTATATATTCAAAAAACGTATTTTTACTATAGCAATGAGTGGGAGCGAGCGAAAAGATACGATAAATTCATAAGTACGAGTGAGAGGGAATGATAAAATTATTTATTAATTTTTGTTGACAAAATTATTGTGAATAATGCTTAAAACCGAGTGTGACATTCGAGCTCAAGTGGCACATTCC
This sequence comes from Sinopyrophorus schimmeli, assembly GCA_036325965.1. Classification (NCBI taxonomy): domain Eukaryota; kingdom Metazoa; phylum Arthropoda; class Insecta; order Coleoptera; family Elateridae; genus Sinopyrophorus; species Sinopyrophorus schimmeli. Next base: position 1,323,273 of record JARFIZ010000249.1, read on the forward strand.
GATCTCGAATGAAGCGCGCCGCCCGCGTCGCGCTTCATTTGCCTCCCTCGTTCGGAAATGTGCCACTTTTCGCTCGAATGCGCACATCCTCGTATTTATTACATTAGTATAATTTACCGTGCGCTCCTTCAAATCGAAAATTTTAATTTAATTTAGTAAAAATCTATTTCATATTCGAAAAACGTATTTACCATAGCAATGAGTGGAAGGGAGCGAGAAGATACGATAATTTTGTCAATGCAAGTGAGAGGGAACGATTAAAATTATTCAATTTATTTTTCGTGTAATTTATTGGTCTAAATTATTGCGAATCATTCAAAAATTGCCGTGAAATTAATTTGTATTTCAATAATGAGGCAAGAATAAAATTTTTGTTAGGTTTTCTTAACATTCGGTATTGTAATTGACACGTGTCATTGGAATTTGGTACTCAATAGTTTATAAGTTGCAAAAAAAATTAAGTTTTTGTATTTTTATTAATTAAAGTCTCTTCCAATGCGTAAATAATTATATGTCTTAATTAAACCCATTTATTATAGGTTATTATAATATAAGGTACTGGAAGGTAATAAGGCCCACTTAGTGTTAAATCATCATCATCATCAGCCTGCGACCGTCCATCGTTGGACGTAGGCCTCTCTCATTTGTTTCCATGAATTTCTGTCTTGAGCCTTCTGGATCCAGTCTCTTCCTGCAAGGTCTCGGATGTCGTCACTCCATCTTTTTGGTGGTCTTCCTACACCTCTTTTCGTTAAGCGGGGCCTCCATCTCAAGAGTTTTGAGGTCCAGCGGTTTGGATCATGCCGTGCTATATGTCCTGCCCATTGCCACTTTGCTTGAGCTACTCTCTGCATTATATCGGGTATTTTTGTTCTACGCCTTATTTCCTCATTTTTCAGTTTATCTCTTAGACTCACTCCCAACATTCTACGCTCCATCGCTCTTTGGCAGACTCTTAGCTGTTCGGCGCTCTGTTAAATATTTTTTGTTAAATAAACTAAGCCAACTCATAACATAATATGAATTCTAAGTGATTTTACCAAATTTGTTTCTGAAAATAATGTATATTTAAAACAAAAAAACTGAAAACACATTTTTAAAAATCAAAAACATATACACTGGTGTTTGGGCCTTATTAAACGAACGTGCAGATAATAAGGCCCGCCTTGAAACACAATGGCAAATATTAAGTCCCGAATAAAGTATTCAATTCAGGGGTAGCAACTTTGGCATATAAAAGGTGCTTGGTCATCTTTCGTTAGTCCAACGCATTCTTCATGCACCCATGTGTACATAACGTACAAGATCTCATATCAGCCACAAAATCATGGATGAAGACGGAACACATCCAAGATCGTTTTGAGGAGTCAGCAATATTGCATTTTTACGTAACCCTGATTTTGATTGTAAGTCACGACCCTCAAGCATTTGCCTTTTATTAAAATATTAAGGCCCGGGCCTTATTACCTGAGTAGTACATTTTTCCATTTTTAAGATTATCTTTTTTTCTGATTAAATAAATCAAGTCAACTAAAGAAGAAGTCAAAGAAGAAGCTTACCTCTGTATATAATTTTGCTTCTCTTAAATATTCACACGATAGCACTAATTGAAAGTTAATTTGGCAGAGATACATTTATAAATTGCACGTAACATTGAGGTAGATTCACTAAATCGAGGTTTCCCGCGTTAATTGAAACCCAGAAAATTTTCCAACCCAGAGGTGATATGTTTTAGATGTTTCTCGCTCGCTGATGGCACTAAATAACCGATTTCGATTATAGTTTTTATTTAATGGCTTCTGGGCTTTATTACCTGGTGGGCCTTATTACCCTCCGGTACCTTTTTATCATTTAATTATCATAAAGTACAATTTTGTGTATTTTATTTTATTTTCGGAGTACGGCAAACCCCACCTAGTATGGCATGGGACATTGGGTCACCTAGTATGCGAAGGGTTAAGAAAGGTATAGATCTTTAAAAAATTTTAAATAAACCAAAAGGGGGCAAAAGCGTTATTACTTATTTTAAATGCAAAATTAAAGCTTTAAAAATTCATAACTTTGAGACTTTTCAAAAAATCAATCAAATCGACCCAAATTTAACATTTTTTCGTTGATACCCAAATGTGGCCAAAAAACTAAATCAGCTCGCTTTTCTTTGTTCCCGAAAACCGCATTTCTGCAGGCGCAAGGTTACTAGGTATTTTTTTGCAAAAATAAAAGAACCAAATGATGCAATATTTTGATCTTTAACACACAAACAAGATATAAATATAAATATTTAAAGTAAAACCAAACGTAGACTTTGACTTTGATATAACAATCCAATATGGCGACCCGCATTTTTACATCGGCTCTTCTCCTCGCCTCGTTGGTAATTAATTAGTATAATACATTTTTCTTAAATTATTATTAACGGTATAAATTGCTCAAACAGATTGCTTTAACAAAAGGCACTTGGGACGCAAACGAAGAGCTGTGCGTGCGGACCTTAAAGTTGGACAAAACGTACATTCAGGCGCTCGACGACAAAGACGTCATTCCGGAGAACAACAAAAACTTTAATAAATTTTTGGAATGCTATTGGAAGAAATTAGGGGCGCTTAAGGCGAACGGCGATATTAATTGGGAAAAGGTGGACGATATACTTTTCGAGTCGTTCAAAGAAGCTTTCGGCAACGACATCGATCAGGTGGCGGCTCTTGCCTCCGACATCGTCGAAAAGGCGGTCAAAAAGTGCAAGGCCAAAGGCATTAAGGCCAACAGCAGCGGCGAAAAAGTGGCCAAAATACAAAATTGCATAAATAAGGAGTCCTTTGCCGAATTTGAACATTTATAATAAGCAACATATATAATTAAAACGTTTTAACGGTAAATTATGTTTTTTTTTGATGCAATTTTCTTTTAGTTTTTTAATTTTGTCTCTCTTTTAGTGCTATTTAACAAAAAAAAAAGGTTATGAATTTTTAAGATTTTATTTATATTTTTAATTCCTTCTTTGTTGACTGGGTCAAGATTTTAGTGTGGGACCCAATAATATTTTCTATTTTTCTTTGGGGTAAAAAACCTACGAATTTTGAATTTGTTAATAACTGGGTTATGAATTTTTTTAAGTTTTTTTCAAAGAAAGAAAAAGGGTACATGGATATTTTAGATGCTTTAAAAAACGATTAAGTGTTTTTCCGATTAATGTTAGGCCAAAATGCCTAAAGATTTTGAATTTATACGGTTGTCAAGAACGTTTCAAAAAATAACCAAGATACGGTCGATTTAATTTAAAAAAAAACCAAGGGGTGGTTTTAATAATTTAATTTAATTTATTGAAGACGTTTAAGTGAATTTTTTAAGAGAAAAATATTAAAAAATCTTTCTAATGTCCTTCTAATAAGTTAATTGAATATTTTATTTTTAATAGGTTTTTTTAATTATTTATTTATTATTGTTTAAATATCTCCTTGGTCTTACAAGAAAGATATACTAGGTGGTTACCCTCGATTTTAATAGAATTTATAAGAGACCGGCATTTTTAACAGAAAACCATTTGAAAGGGGTAAAATGAACCCCCAAAGTTAACCACCTCGGGGGATGGTTTCACATACTTATAGCTTGTATTTTTTCAAACAATTTTATGTATGTTATTATCCATATTGACTGTTAATATGTGAAATTTTAAAAAAAGGGCCATTTCACCCTTTTAGAAAAGTTTTTCCGCAAAATAAAAAAAATACGAGGTTTTTAAAATTCGATGTAGATTAACATATAACAGTCCCATGACCACCTGGTATACCTTCCCCATTAATTAAAAAAAAAGAAAACATAATTAGTATTTGATTAAATTTTCGAAAATAAAAGGCACTTAAAAAAATAATAGACTTTCTATGAAAATCTAATTATTCAATTTATTAAGAAACTAAAGTACAAAAAAACTGTCAATATTAAAATTACTAATATCTATAAAGAAAAAAATATTAAGTTACATTTAATTTAAAAAAAAAAATGTTATAATCTCATTTCTCCGGCTGTTATTTTTCGATGCAAAGCCGACGTTAGCTGCACGTACTTTTGCGAGTTCGCATCGTAAAAATAAACGCGGTCCTTAACTTTTTCGACATCATAAGCGTCAGCCTTTAAATCAACTTTCATAAGTTTGTAGGTTCCTGTAAGGGGCACCGAGTCCAACACCCGTACAAACAAGGGAACTGCATAACTCGGAAGATTCGCCCTTAAACTTTTACCCAACCATTCCATATCTAACTTTTTGTCCGCGTCCACGATCGCAGCCATTCCAGCTTTCCCTCGGTGCCGGGAATCTAAAAATTGCCTTCGTTTAAGATCTCTTCGTATTAAAAAAAAGAAAATTCTCACCTCGACGCCGTAAACAATCACATCTTTCAATTTCAAAATATTACTAATCACGTCTTCGATTTCGTTTGTTGAAACGTTTTCGCCTTTCCATCTGTTAAAAAAAAAATTAATTAAATTGATTTTAATCAAAGTTACCTGTTCAATCCCGAGCAAATTTGTATACTGCAGGCACGCGTAGCGCACGTTCGGGCGTGCACGGTCCCCCACGCGCCTTCGCGCTACATGTATTTAAACAATGTTTGACCCAAACGCAAGAATTAATTTTTTAGTATTTTTTAGGTTTGAGAATTGAGGTCTAAGCGGCACACTTTTTCAAAAATAAATTTTTAACCTACAAAAATAACGAAATTTATTAAAACGAAACGGTTTTTGTTGGTTTATACCGTTTGACCGCGTGCATCTTTGCGAAACATCTTATTTGTAACCTCAAAGGTTTTTGTGTTAACGATTTTCTAAAATTCTTTACGCTAAATCAACTAGAAATTGTTTTGGGAACGCTCTAAGTATGTATCTCGACCACATCGGGTGGCAATAGGGCATGCCCTATAAGGAAATCCCTGTTAGGACCCGACTTGGCAATTCTAACGTGAAAATAAATAAATTTGTTCTACGTGGCTAAAAATTTTTTAGTAAGCCTTGTCGGGTTCCATTAAGGCAATCCCGATCGGGTTTCCTTCGGGCATTCCCTAGCAGCTCGCAGTTCTAGTCACATCCACGTGAGAAAAAATTGTTTAGATCTATAATTTTACCTAAAAGTATCCCCGACGCGATCCTTGAAATAGAAGTAGCCCAACTCGTCCTTGTACAAAATGTCCCCCGAATTAAAATACGCGTCCCCCAACTCAAAGACGTCGTGCAAAAGTTTTTTCTTGGTCTCTTCTTGATCCGAGTATCCTCTAAAAACGAATCCTTCGACTTTTTGATAAATTTTTCCTATTATCAGGCCTGCTTCGTAGGCTTTGCACTTGATGCATCGTCCATTTTCGTCCCTTATCGGTTCCGCGGTCGCCTCGTCGCATTTTATCAAACTGAAGGGGAAGAAGGGCTCCAAGTAAACGGGAATGAAGCCCACGCTGCCCACAGTACTGTCCAAATTGACTAAAAAAAAAAAACAATATTGTACTTGTATTTTTTAAGGGGGGGAAATTTTTTTAGGGGAAATACATAGGTTTGTGATGCCCTCCGTGGATCCGTACAGCTCGCAGATTTCTTTGACGTTGAATTTTCGCGCGAACTCCGTCCAAATTTTCGGCTTCAGGCCGTTGCCGAAGAGGGCGCGCACGTTGTGCTTGACGTTTTCGTTTTCGGGCACCGAGAGGATGTAACGGCACATCTCTCCGATGTATTGCGACACCTATAAATTGTTTAAAGACATTAAATCGTCCGAGAAGCAACAAATAAGCTGTTTCGATTAAAATTTGCGCTTTGGGATGACCCCGGCGCGCAATCATAAGCAATTTGTAGTTGTTTTTGTTTCGATAGCACGCTGTACCGTGACTTTTGCTGCTCGTTGTTTGTTGTTTTACTTACCGTGCAATTATATTTGGCGCAATCTTTCCAGTAGTTGGAGGCTGAGAATTTTTTTCGTAAAACGGACGATACGCCCAAGATTAAGGGCGGCCCCACTCCTAAAACACCCCCGGACGTGTGGTACAGGGGCAAACAGTTATATGCCACGTCGTCCGAGCCTAAATTTGTTACCGTTTTGAAGACTTCCACCGCCGCTATGAATCTGAAATTTTTTAATAAATTCTGTAATTTTTTTATTCGTAAATTCATTTTGTTTTTGTGGCGGGTTGTTTTTGGCGCGTTTAAGGTAGAATTTTAACAAGGTGCGGAAGTTGCGCGCGCACAATTGACAAAAATTCTGAGAAAATGAATGAATTATCGTGTAATGTGCTTTAAAACCGATTGCGCACGTTTGAGCTCGAAGTGGCACATTCCGATCTCGGGAAAATGAAGCGCGCCGCTCCGCGTCGCGCCTCATTTGCCTCCCTCGCTCGGAAATGTGCCACTTTTCGCTCGAACGCGCGCATCCTTGTATTCATTCGATTCGCCTACTTTATCTTTATCTCTTTCAAATCAAAATATTAAATTATACGGGGTGTTTTATTTAAAAGGCCACGAGCTTATAATTCCTAAAATAATAAAAATTTCAAAAGATGTACCATATAAGTATAAAAGTTTCTTTAAATTATACAATCTATGTACTAGCATAAATATAAATTTTAAATCACTTCCGGTTTAACCGAATTTTAAATCTTAAATAGGAGGTTATTTATTTATTTTTATAATTGGATAGAGCTCGTCAAGAGCTTTATAAAAATATCAAACAAGTTACCATTCAATAAAAAAATAATTAAAAAAAAAATTATAGTGTTTCAGTAAAATACCACGCGAATAATAAAAATTCAAAAAAAAAGTACAAGTATAAAAGTTTATTTAATTTATTTGATGCATTGGCATAAATGCAATTTTTTTTTAACTTTTGGTTTAATCAAAAACTATGTCAACTTTCTTATCTTAAATAAAAATATATTAATGTTTTTTAAATAATAAAATATAGCTCGTAGAGGGATTTTTAATAATGTATAGCAAATTACTATTTGTCTAATAATTAATTTAAAAAAATATATATTGGTTTACAATGGTGTTTCAGCTAATAAGAATTTCAAAAAAGTGCGAGTATAAAACTTCTTTAATTTATACGATCTATGTACAATATTAATAAAAATTTGTTATTTTAAACCGTAAGGTGTTAATTTTTCAAATCAAAATTAAAATATTTTTTGAATTCATTTATTAATTAAATAGTAATTTTTTACACATTTTTGGAAAGCTCTCCACGAGCTCTATCCAATAATGTAAAAAAAGTGATACCCTTCTATTTAAGATAAGAAAGTTGACATCATTTTCTGTTAAACCGGAAGTGGAACAAATTTTTATTTATGCCATTGAATAGATCCAATAAATTGAAAATACTTTTATACTTGTATTTTTTTTGAAATTTTTATTAGTTAAAGAGTTATAAACTCGTGCCACTTTAAGTGAAACACCCGGTATTTAGTAAATATTGATTTTATGTTCGAAAATCGTATTTACCATAGCAATGAGTGGAAGGGAGCGAAAAGATACGAAAATAGGGACAGTGCGAGTGAGAGAAAATGATTAAAACTAATTAACGAAATTTTGATGTGATTTATTGACCTAAATTATTGTGAATCGAGCTTAAAACCGAGTGCGCACGTTCGAGCTCAAAGTGGCACATTCCGATCTCGGGAAAATGAAGCGCGCCGCTTCGCGTCGCGCCTCATTTGCCTCCCTCGCTCGGAAATGTGCCACTTTTTGCTCAAACGCGCGCATCCTCGCGTTTATTGAATTTATTTATATTAGTTTTTGCACGCGGTTATATTTAATTTGGTTATGCCAAAGAAGTATTACTTCTAGCTCGTCTACATAAGTAAATTTTTTGTTTACCAAAGAAAAGCTGGTCTCAACGGAAAATTAGTATGTTAAAAATTGATTATGGAGCGTCAACAGTCGTAAAGCGATTAATTTATTAGTTTATTAAATGTCTAAATATTTTTGAAGCAATTAAAATATTAATAATCTCAAATCAAACTTAAATAAGAAATGTTGCTATTGATATCGCGTAACCTTTGATTCACATCTACAGCATTCATTGTTTAAGTGGAAACGATTGTACAAAAATATTATAAATATTTATTTTTTGATTAAAAACTAAACCATTTAATTTTGAAACTATTTCATAGGTAGTCGATAACGTTTAGAACTTGCAATTCAGCTCCTGGTAATTACAAATTTTCGTTAGTACGCGAAATATTAAACGTAGCATTTTTTTTACGCCAATAAATTACAATATTTTGATTAAGTAGTATATTGTGTGGTAAGGAATAAAAGAAGACGATGCCAGACGAGGGTGAGGGTTGCTGGCATCCCCCCGAGTCCGAAATCGTGTCTCGTCTCGCGCCACGCACTACATTTTCCGAATTACCCGCATTGAAACGATTCTAACTGCATTCGGCGGGCGGAAAGTAATCGTTTTCGGCCCTAGGGACGAAAGCGATCGGTTTCTGCCCGGCAGCAGTCGCATTCATCTCAAATTGTGTTGTTTCGACCGGCAGTTTTAATGCGGATAATATGAAAAATCTATTTGAACGTGAGATAAAAATTTTTTTGCGTGGATTTTAATTTCTCACGTTATTTTTTGAAATATATTTCAAAAAATTTCCGGGCGAAAATCCAATTTTAACCTTATCTTAATTTTTGATTTCGATTTCAATTTAAGTAAAAAAAATTTAATTACCTTGCGTGCGCCACTGGTGCGGCCTTGGGAAAGCCGGTAGTCCCAGAGGTGTAGATAAAAAACAAAGTATCCCCGAATTTAATCTCGGGCTTCGCTTTGGGGGGGTCCTTGGGCGCTTTTTCGAGTTTTTCCCTTAGGTTGACAGAATTCGGCAAGATTGGGCCTTTTTGCACTTCTTCTTCGTGGTATTGATAGAATTCGAACCCCTTTAAGTCGTCGCCGATGTCCCTCACGGCTAAAATTTCAATTTCGAGTGAAACGGAAGAATCGCCCGACGGAAAGCGTTTACCTTCGGAGTAATTAGAACCGAAAATTATGCCAACGCAATTTGCAGACCTTATACTGTGCAGCAAAGGTCCTTTGACTAGATTTGTGTTAATTAATGCGGCCACCACACCTAATTTTGATAGGCCCAACCAAATTGCCGGATATTCCGGACGATTTTCGAGCAGCAAAGCGACGCAGTCCCCCTTTTTAACTCGCCCCTCGAAGTAGTTGGCTATTTGATTCGAAAAGTGCTCGATCTGAAATTAAATTACGATACCACCCCCCAAAATTTTTGAAAAATCACTCACATCCAACGTGGTCCATCGTTGGCCCTCGAAGTGAATCAAAACTTTGTGGGGAGCCCTCGTAACCACTTTCTCGAATTCCGTGAGGACTGTCGCGTTGTTCCTTTCGACGTACTTCGTTTTTTTCGCCACTGCGTACAACAAACGGAACCCCCTTTTTTAACAAAAATTAATGCGAACGCACTAAAGCGAAACGGCTCGATACGGACCTGTAATCTCTTTTGTACGTCTTGGAGACGACGTAAAAAAATTTAAACACGTTAAATTTGTAGAAGATTGCGATCAGAACGATCAGGGGAAGCACCACACTAAAAAACTAATTGTTTTTGTTATTAAGAAGGCAAAATTTGTTGTTTTTTTTTTGAAAATAGTTTGTTTACCATGTTTCGTGGAAGATGTGCAGTTGTTCGTATTATAATCGGAACTGATCCACTAATATCTATTATTGCGTTTATCTATTTCGTGAACAAGTTGAACGATGGCTATAGTAAAAATAGATACACGTAAAATGAATCGTTATCGGTCACTTAATATTATTATTAAGTGGGAGACAAAGAAGTATTCGATTAAAAATTAAGTACTTGTTTATTATTTTTTTTGATATACAATTTTTTTGGAAATTTATTGTTTTATAGCTAAATAAATCATCAAAGGATTTAAGAGTAATGTTTTTAAAATTTTTAGGTTATTATAATTGATTATTGAAGTTATACTTCTTTTGGCGATGGGGACTGAAATTTTAGAGAAAAAAAGTCGGCAGTTGAAGTTAGCCGTCTAAGAAAGCAAATTAATTATTGTGAATGGTGCTTTAAAACCGAGTGCGCACGTTCGAGCTCAAAGTGGCACATTCCGATCTCGGGAAAATGAAGCGCGCCGCTCCGCGTCGCGCTTCATTTGCCTCCCTCGCTCGGAAATGTGCCACTTTTCGCTCGAACGCGCGCATCCTCGTATTTATTGAATTTTTCTACTTTTTCTTCGCTTTTTAAATCATAAATCTGAATTTAGTGTAGTTAAATATTGATTTTATGTTCGAAAAACGTATTTACCATAGCAAATGAGCGGAAGGGAGCGAAAAGATACGATAATTTCGTCGGTGCAAGTGAGAGGGACCGACTAAAATTATTCAACTTAATTTTCGGCTGAATTATCTTCAGTTTTAGTACACAAAATAATATTAAACAATTTTAAAAGCAATTAAAAATTTATTAGATTAGTTATTATTGTTATATTCTTTCTCTTGCTGGTAAATACGTTATTTATAAATTAAATGTTGGTAATGGGGGCTATTAAATTTAATTAAATCGGATTTATTATCGACCTAATAAAATGTAATTTAATAATCGCTTATCTCGTGAGTTAATTTTTTGTAAATCTAATTCGTTTAACAAGGGGGGCGGGTAATCAAAAAATTTTTGGTTTGGGTTATTTGATTAATTTTGTATTTTTGTAGTGTATTTTTTTGATCTTTAAGATTCTCGCGTTTAAGAATTTGTCTTATAGGGCTGCAGCAATAGAGGCCTTTTATCTAAAATTTTGAAAATTGCCGTACGGTTGAAATCGTTCATAAAAGTTCTATTGGAACTTTATAATAAATAGAAAAAATAATTTAACGCATCGGAGCTGTAATCAAAATTGTATTGCATCAAATTTTTGAAGTTATACTTCTTTTGGGACTTTGACAGTAAAATGTTCGTCTAATATATCGACCTAGATTATTGTGAATCGTGCTTAAAACCGAGTGCGCGCGTTCGAGTTTAAAGGGGCACATTCCGATCTCTGCGAAATATGCCACTTTTCGCTCAAACGCGCACATCTTCGTAGTTATTGAATTTTTTTACTTATTCTTCGCTTTTTAATTCATAAATCTAAATTTAGTGTAGTAAATATCGATTCAATGTTCGAAAAACGTATTTACCATAGCAAATGAGTGGAAGGGAGCGAAAAGATACGGTAATTTCGTCGGTGCAAGTGAGATGGACCGACTAAAATTATTTTTTGTGTGAATTATCTTCAGTTTTATAAATCTAATGCAATTTTAGCACACAAAATAATATTAAACAATATTTAAAAGCAATTAAACATTTATTTGATTAGTTATTATTGTAATTTTATATAACACCACAGTTTTCATTAACATTACAACATAAAACAGCATTAATTCTTCAATATTGAGTTATTTGCAGGAAATTATTGTGTTATATTATAGATAAAAGTTTATTACAATTATTCTTAACTAAAAAAAGTTGTTAAAAAAATACAGGCACTTTAATAAAAAGATGGGGGGCCACTATCACAAAACAAAGTGGTGCATTTCTAATGCTCTTATTTTTGGATTGTTTATTTCCACAAATAATTAATTTTTGAGTTAAAAAAATTCGGTTGGTCGTTTTAAAGTATTTCGCAATTGTTCGGTTGAATGTCGTATCAAAAACGATAAGTCCGATTTTGTTTCTCGCGATTTAAGACAACTCCATACAAACGCCTTTATATCTCTAGAGATCCACTAAATAATATACTTTTTGAATTAAAAAAAAGGTAATGTTAAAATAAAACGACATATGTGCACTTTTTTTGAGGTTAAATTGTATATTAGGCACGGCGTTGTAATTTTTAATTAAAATTGTTTAGAAAGTAAATTAATGATTGTGAATCGCGCTTAAAACCGAGTGCGCGCATTCGAGCTCAAAGTGGCACATTTCCGATCTCGGGAAATGTGCCACTTTTCGCTCGAATGCGCACATCCTCGTATTTATTAATTTTTTTTACTTATTTTTTGCTTTTTAAATCGTAAATCTAAATTTAGTGTAGTAAATATCGATTCTATGTTCGAAAAACGTATTTACCATAGCAAATGAGTGGAAGGGAGCGAAAAGATACGATAATCTCGTCGGTGCAAGTGAGAGGGACCGACTAAAATTATTCAACTTATTTTTTGTATGAATTATTGCTTTGAATTATTGTGAATCGTGCTTTAAACCGAGTGTGCACATTCGAGCTCAAAGTGGCACATTCCGATCTCGGGAAAATGAAGCGCGCCGCTCCGCGTCGCGCTTCATTTGCCTCCCTCGCTCGGAAATGTGCCACTTTTCGCTCGAATGCGCACATCCTCGTATTTATTGAAATTTTCTACTTATTCTTCGCTTTTTAGATCATTAATCTGAATTTAGTGTAGTTAATATCGATTCTATGTTCGAAAAATATTTTACCATAGCAAATGAGTGGAAGGGAGCGAAAAGATACGATAATCTCGTCGGTGCAAGTGAGAGGGACCGACTAAAACTATTCAACTTATTTTTGTATGAATTATTGCTTTGAATTATTGTGAATCGTGCTTTAAACCGAGTGTGCACATTCGAGCTCAAAGTGGCACATTCCGATCTCGGGAAAATGAAGCGCGCCGCTCCGCGTCGCGCTTCATTTGCCTCCCTCGCTCGGAAATGTGCCACTTTTCGCTCGAACGCGCACATCCTCGTATTTATTAAATTTTTCTACTTATTCTTCGCTTTTTAGATCATTAATCTGAATTTAGTGTAGTTAATATCGATTCTATGTTCGAAAAATGTTTTTACTATAGCAAATGAGTGGAAGGGAGCGAAAAGATACGATAATCTCGTCGGTGCAAGTGAAAAGGACCGACTAAAACTATTCAACTTATTTTTCGTATGAATTATTGCTTGGAATTATTGTGAATCGTGCTTTAAATCGAGTGTGCACATTCGAGCTCAAAGTGGCACATTCCGATCTCGGGAAAATGAAGCGCGCCGCTCCGCGTCGCGCTTCATTTGCCTCCCTCGCTCGGAAATGTGCCACTTTTCGCTCGAATGCGCACATCCTCGTATTTATTAAAATTTTCTACTAATTCTTCGCTTTTTAAATCATTAATCTGAATTTAGTGTAGTTAATATTGATTCTGTGTTCGAAAAATGTTTTTACCATAGCAAATGAGTGGAAGGGAGCGAAAAGATACGATAATCTCGTCGGTGCAAGTGAGAGGGACCGACTAAAATTATTTTTCGTGTGAATTATCTTCAGTTTTATAAATTTAATGCAAGTTTAACCCACAAAATAATATTAAACAATATTTAAAAGCAATTAAAAATTTATTATATTTGTTATTATTTTAATTTTATATAACACCACAGTTTACATTAACATCACAAAATAAAAACAGCAGCAATTCTTCAAAATTGGGTTATTTGCGGGCAATTATTGTGTTACATTACAGATAATAGTTTATTACAATTATTCTTAACTAAAAAAAATGCAGGCACTTTAACAAAAAGATGGGGGGCCACTATCACAAAACAAAGTGCCCCATTTCTAATGCTTTCATTTTTGGATCGTTTATTCCCACAAATAATTGAGTTAAAAAAATTCGGTTGGTCGTTTTAAAGTACTTCGTAATTGTTCGGTTTAATCTCGCATCAAAAACGATAACGTCCGATTTCGTTTCTCCCCCGATCCAAGATAACTCCATCCGAACGCCTCGATATCTCGAGAGATCCACCGAATTATATAATAATGAGCAAGCAAATGGAATTTTCGACGCTTTTATCTAAATGTAGAAGCCAGTTAAATTATTAGCAAAGTTTGAGGAAGCGCCCAAAGCGAGCTTCAGAATAACGTCAACTACAAAAAAAAACTCACACTTTATTTGTCTTTTTTTTGCGCGCTAACGAACCGAAAAAGCAGGAAATTAATTAAAACTATCGACGAAGCCTCGCATGATGCAATTTTGGTTCATGGTGGCCGTCTGACCGTGCGTTTGCCCCCTGAGATTTTTACTTTTGCAGGCCTCTATCACTTTCGCGATCGCGTCGGCGTGCCCCAATCTGATCGAAAGGATTTGGTAAACTTTGGACCAAATGATTTCGCCGTTATCGTCCTGCGTGCCTTTCTTCTTCCAATAACACGCCGAGTATCTGTTGAAGTCGTCGTTATCTTCGGGGGCGAAGTCTTTCGTGGCGAGGGGCTCGATGATCGTCCTATCTAAGCCCTCCTCGGTCATGCACTCCTCGTCTTCGCGTTCCCAATCGCCCGAGACTCGGCTCTAAAAATCGAATTAGCGGATAAAAAGTCAAAATCGATCCAAAAACACTTACCAGGAACAAGACCACGAGAAAACCGGTTGCAACTGAGAACTTCATCGTAAACAATACGAACACTAATTAAAATTATTTTATTCTATTGGATTCTTATATTGAAGAAGGCTTATCGTGATTTTTGTGTTACTAAGTCGAAGAGTTTTTAAAAATAGTTCGGTGTTTGTGAGCAGCTGCTCTGAAACAATTTAAATTTGCTATCAAAGTTGAGCCTTGTATCAGTTTTTTTAATTGCTAGACGACGTTGCCGTTTCTATCGAGTCCGAGCACATTTAAACAAATTATTCGTTATTAAAAATTCTACCTAAATTTATTAAATTAAAAATTAATTTTTTTCGGGTCATAAAAAAGTTAATTTTAATTAAAAGTCTATAGTTCGGAGGATTTTCGAATTTTGAAAGCGTGCCGGAGCACGCAATTGTGGACGCGAACGGCCGTCGAGCCCATGTCCTCGTCGACGGTGATCTCTTTCCGGCACAAATTGACCACGGTGACGATGGGCACCTGCCCGTTGAGCTGCTCGTTCAGGATTTCTGTGAGCCTGTCCCAGTCGATGTCGTTGTCGGCGGTGATTAGGCCCTTCTTCGTGAAGAAGCACTTGGCGTAGGTGTTGAAGTCGGCGTTGTGCTCGGGGAGCGGCTTCTTGGTGCCTACTTCTTCTATGAGCTGCTTGCTGAGGTTGTTCTCCAGCAGGCAGTTGACCAAGTCTTCTTGGTCCTGCGGCGAGTCGCCGTTGGTTTTGACCTGAAATGTTACGTGATTTATTTTTGTTTTTTAATTCTTTTGATGTACTGGTTTTTGTACTAAAGGGAAGCAAGTAGGCTTCGCCCACACAGCACGCGGAAGAGGTGAAACTTGTTTGATGATGTTTGATATGTTAAAATAGTTTGCTATAGCTGATGTAATACCACCGCCAATTTTTGGCACATGGGCCAACGATAATAATAATTTTCAATACTCTCTACATTATGTTTTTTGTACTTTATATTGTCCCTCTCACGATCTGCCCTTTTTTCGTAACAACATTTCAGATTTGCCCTCGCATAAGAAGTTTTACTTCAACAATACTGTGACATAACAACATTACTATAATATTAATAAATTATTTCTGACGTTAAAATTGTATAATCATATGATAAAAAAAAAATTGTTTGTGTACTTATGTACGCGTGTTAGAAGTTATACTTCTTTGGCGCAACTAAAATAAATATAACGACGTGTAAAAAATTACGATAAATAAAATCAATAAATACGAATGTGCGAACTCGGTTTTAAGCAATAATTTAGGTCGATAAATTATACAAATATTTAATTAATTAATTTTAATCATTTCTCTCACTCGCACTGTTGCTATGTGGTAATAAATGATCCAAAAATGAAAGCATTAAAAATGCACCGCTTTATTTTGTGATAGTGACCCCCCATCTTTTTATTAAAGTGCCTGCATTTTTTTAATAATTTTTTTTAGCTAATAATAATTGTAATCAACGATTATCTATAATAAAACATAATAATTTACTGCAAATAACCCAATTTCGAAAAATTAATGCTGTTTTATCTTGTGATGTTATATAAAATTACAATAATAACTAATTTAATAAATTTTTAATTGCTTTTAAAATTGTTTAATATAATTTTGTGTGCTAAAACTAAAAATAATGTACACGAAAAATAAGTTGATTAATTTTAGTCGGTGCCTCTCACTTGCACCCACGAGATTATCGTATCTTTTCGCTCCCTTCCACTCATTTGATATGGTAAATACGTTTTTCGAACATAAAATCAATATTTACTACACTAAATTTAGATTTATGATTTAAAAAGCGAAGAATAAGTAGAAAAATTCAATAAATACGAGGATGTGCGCATTCGAGCGAAAAGTGGCACATTTCCGAGCGAGGGAGGCAAATGAAGCGCGACGCGGAGCGGCGCGCTTCATTTTCCCGAGATCGGAATGTGCCACTTTGAGCTCGAATGTGCACACTCGGTTTTAAGCATGAATTACAATAATTTAGGCCAATAAATTAGACAAATTATCACTTGAATAATTTTAATCGGTCTTTCTTACTTGGACTGGCCAGATTATTATATCTTTTCGCTCCTTTCCACTCATTTGCTATGGTAAATACGTTTTTCGAACATAGAATCAATATTTACTACACTAAATTTAGATTTATGATTTAAAAAGCGAAGAATAAGTAGAAAAATTCAATAAATACGAGGATGCGCGCATTTCGAGCGAAAAGTGGCACATTTCCGAGCGAGGGAGGCAAATGAAGCGCGACGCGGAGCGGCGCGCTTCATTTTCCCGAGATCGGAATGTGCCACTTTGAGCTCGAATGTGCGCACTCGATTTTAAGCACGATTCACAATGACCTAGGTCCATATATTAGACAAACATTTTATTCTCAACGCTCCAAAAGAAGTATAACTTCAAAAATTTGATAAAATAAAATTTTGATTACAGCTCCGATGATTTAAATTATTTTTTCTATTTATTGTAAAGCATCCAATTTAAAGATTTCAACCGTACCAGCGATTTTCAAAATTGTAGACGAAAGGGCTCTATTAAAAACAAATCGATTTTTTGAAACTAATAAATGAAGTTGCTCCACCCCTATAAGACGAAATTTTAAACGCAAGAATTTTAAAAATCAAAAAAATGCAAAAGTAATCGAATAGCCCAAACGTAAATTTTTTGATTGCCCCCCTGTTAAACAAATTAGAAATTAAAAAAAAAATTAACCTTTACAAAGCGCTTAATATGTATTATTTCCGATAAAAAGTGTCACGAGATAAGCGATTATCAAATTACATGTTATTAGGTCGATAATAAATCCGATCTAATTTAATTTAATTTAATTTAATAGCCCCCACCACCACCATGTAATTTAAAAATAATGTATTTACCAGCAAGAGAAAGAATATAACGAATCTCAAAAACAAATCCATTTTCTATTTTTAAAAGCCAGCCTGCGAACGCTTAGAAATTAAACTGCTTCGCTCGTATCGCCGTTTGAGGCACAATAGCGTTATCATCTCGAACCAAAATCTCACGACCGGCCTTCCCGGATCACATAAAGAGGTCACATTTGTTTCGAATCGTCTAATTTCATAACTACAGTCCTAATAAATTATTTTCAAATATTGTTTTGCTTCCTAACACTATTTGCAGGAACAATAAAATGTGGGTAATTTAAAAAAAATCACATTTCGTTTGAAATAAGTTAAAACAGTAATACAAAAACGAATAAAAATGCAGTTAACGATCACGCCCAAAAATAAATCATAAACCGCTCCAAAATTAGGTATTACGGCCATTGGGGTGGCCCCAAAATAAACGAACGTTTTTATTTTTGAAAATTTATTGATTTATATGTTTTCAAAATGCTCATCAAAAATCAGCTCGATGAAAAATTTTTAAGGGGCATTTCGGATTTTTCAAAATTTTTGAAAGGGTCAACTTATTGGCTACGTTTAAAATTATAAATATTGCGAAAATTGTAAGTCAATATATCAATTCATAGAGGTCGCTCAATATTGTTTTTCAATTTTTAAAGTAATGGGGAAACCGAAAAATATTTCCCAGCACAGCACAAACAATTACTAAAAAAATTGGGTAAATTTACAGAAAAAAATTAACGCTGTTTGGAATGTTTAATTATTTTTAGTTTTAATTAGCTGATAATTTTTTTAATTATTTAGTTATTTTTTTGATTGTTTTTAACACGTGTTCACAACATCTCAAATATATTTATAATAACTCTTTTCTTATCAAATTTTTGTATTGGTCCCTATAAAGAAAAAAAATTCTTAATTATTATTTATAATTTGATTAAATTTTAATTACCACACTGCTGGAAAAAATTAAGGCAATAACGAAATATCATAAACTATTTTGGAGATTTTTGAAAGGCCGTATCTCAATAAAAAATGGTCGTATTAAGCCAAAAAAATAATAAGTTTTAATTCCTAATTTCAAAGTTTTTGAAAAAAAAATTGAGCTACGTTACCGATCAATCTAAAACAATACGTCGACAAAAAAAAGTCAAAATTTTTGTTTTTTAAGGCATTTTCGAACTTTTTTCATTCAATTTGTACCTTTTTCGGAAATTTTTAAACTTTTCGAGTGGCTTTCATAAAATCCCTTAATCGAGCATTTAAAAAACAAGTTAAATTAACATATTTTAATGCAAAATAAACAATTCGAAAAATATCCGTTTTCTTCGGACCACCCTTAATGTCCGTAATTATTTAACGCTCTGATTATGTCGAGTTTCTCGGATTAATTAATCTCTCAGATATGAAACATAAATTACCTTTACCAAAACTTGCTACAAGGGCGCGCAGATGATCCTCCGGAACCCCTTTTAAAGCAGAACTCCAAAAAGGGCACCGGCAAGAAAATTTAATAATACAAAGCGCGCACAGGCACACACACACCCACACACACACGGACACACGTATGCAGATGCACACACACCTTCAAATTTACATTGTATGTACTTGTGTGCATCGTCTCGGTGTCAAATTTGATTTGTAGGGGTGGAAAACCACTCCGCCGCGGTCCTTTTGCGGCCGTCCGTCCTCCGAAAGTACCTTTACCAGAACAAAGTTGGTCCCCGTCGACTTGTAATTCATTTTGGCCGACTACACACGTCCGTTGTCGTGCATGCACGTGTTACAATGTAAATTTTACGATTCCAATTAAAGATCCGAATGGAACAGGTGAAATTGCTGCTGAATTTTAATTAGCGCGTTGCCAGTTTATTTTCCACTACTTATTTATTTTAATTGATAGCTTTTCGATAACGTGTTATGAGCAGAAAATCGATGCGTTCTCTATTAAATGCTCGTTACCATGGCGACGTGCTTTGGGCGGACGCGGGTACCGTTTTGGGGCCGCAAATGGACGGGTGCCGTGGTCGCAAAAAAAAACGAAGTCGTTGCTCATTATTATTTTAATGAGCAAATGAGTTTTAATGAGTGCTATATTGGTTTTTATTACTAATTTTTTTAAATTAATTGGTAATAAAATAATGTTCATTAAAACGTTTTTTTAATGAGTAACGTATTAATTTTTCATTTCTCATTTTTTTTAATGAGCACTAATTTTTTTCTAAATGTTTCTAAATAATGAATAAGTTTTGCACTGAAAATTTTTGACTTCGCGCTGTGCAAATTTAATGAGCCATTCCGCAATACCCATTTTTTTAATGAGCAATAAATTTATTTGGATACTAATTGTTTTTAAATGAGTAATGTGTTTTCTTTCAATACTTATTTGCAAACTTTTTAATGAGCAACGAAATATTTCTCATTTACAACATTTTTCATTTCCGAAACGACTAACTTCGTGCTGTCGAACTTTCGTCAGCTGCGCGCGCGTATCCAAAATTTAATCCTGCAAGTTTCGGCCCGAATTAATCGAATGCAAGTTTCCACATACGTTCGCTTTATTAAAAGCCTCACATTCGAGGTGGAACAAAAGTTTCGGCTATTGGGTACACTTTGATTCGGCTTTGCAAATTTCCAAAGTCTACAAAAACAAACAAATTCCGAGCCGCGCTTCACCAAAACGTACACAGCCCTTAATCAGATTACGCGTTATTGGAATTTGTGAAGTTTCGTAAAGATATGTTGGCTTAGAAATTTATTCGCTAAATACTTCCGCACAAATCGCAGCGTTTATTAACCTTCCGCATACTAGGTGACATAAAATCAAAAAAAATGTATTTTATGACAGTTAAATGATAAGAAATATATTTTAATATCCAATAATGAATAGGTTTAAGTAAAACACATATTTATTTATGCATTAGAAAATACTTTTATTAACAAAAATACAAAAAATTTAACTTTATTTTTACCTTATAAACTATTGAGTACCAAATTTCAATGACACGTGTCAATTACGATACCGAATATTAAGAAAACCTAACAAGAATGTCGTTCTTGCCTCTTTATTGAAATACAAATTAATTTCAGGGCAATTTTTTAATGATTTGCAATAATTTAGACCAATACATTACACGAAAAATTAATTGAATAATTTTAATCGGTCCCTTTCGCTCGTATCCATGATATTATCGTATCTTTTCGCTCCCTTCCACTCATTTGCTATGGTAAATACGTTTTTCGAATAGAAAATCGATATTTAATAAATTAAATTAAAAATTTTGATTTGAAGGAGCGCATTATTTATGTTGAAAATTTCATTTATAAAAATGGCAATATAAATAAATAAATAAATAAATAAAACTTAAATTCAATTTAACTCAAATCTATTCATCGTGTGATTTGAATAATTGTTTTTAGAACAAATATAGATTAATATGAAATAATAGGTAATATGTAATAATAAGTAACCCCAAAAATAAATATATCTATATATTAGCGTGTCAGTAGAGCCAACAGTTTCGAAGCACTGGAATTTTGAGATTTTTAAATCTCATTTTGAATTAATTACTCTATTTTTAACTATTTATTTATTTATTTATTTATTTATTTAGTACTCAAACGCCTATCGGCTATACACTATTAAAATTATTTTTCTTAATTCTTTTATTTTTGTTATATCATTTACTTTAATAATTTTTCAAAATTTATAAAATATAACTAATAGCTATTTTTTTCTATAAGTTTGTACAAAACATACAATAGTTAATCCATTCATCTAAAATTATTTAATAAAATTAAATAAACAATATTTATAGGATTAAAAATTTTTCGATAATCATAATAAATAATTATTTGCTTTAATAATTTGTTAAAATTAATAAAATATAATTAACCTCTACTTTTAATTTTTTTTTTCTATATTTATTCAACTAAATTCAATTTATTCGATGAAAGAGAGTAGATTAATGTTGATAAATCGAATAAAACGAAGATGTGCGCATTCGAGCGAAAAGTGGCACATTTTCGAGCGAGGAGCAAATGAAGCGCGACGCGGGCGCGCGCCATTCGAGATCGGAATGTGCCACTTTGAGCTCGAATGTACTCCGTTTAAGCATGATTCACAATAATTTAGACCAATAGATTAGTCGAAAAATGAGTTGAATAATTTTCGTCGTTCCTTCTCACTCCGACTGACGAAATTGTGGTATCTTTTCGCTCCCTTCCACTCATTGCTATGGTAAATTTTTTTTCCAACATAACATCAATATTTACTAAATTTAATTTATTATTTTGTTTTGAAAGAGTGAAGGATAAAGAAGACAAATTCAATAAATACGAAGATGTGCGCATTCGAGCGAAAAGTGGCACATTTCCGAGCGAGGGAAGCAAATGAAGCGCGACGCGGAGCGGCGCGCTTCATTTTCCCGAGATCGGAATGTGCCACTTTGAGCTCGAATGTGCACACTCCGTTTTAAGCATGATTCACAATAATTTAGACCAATAGATTAGTCGAAAAATGAGTTGAATAATTTTCGTCGTTCCCTCTCACTCCGACTGACGAAATTGTGGTATCTTTTCGCTCCCTTCACTCATTGCTATGGTAAATTTTTTTCCAACATAACATCAATATTTACTAAATTTAATTTATTATTTTGTTTTGAAAGAGTGAAGGATAAAGAAGACAAATTCAATAAATACGAAGATGTGCGCATTCGAGCGAAAAGTGGCACATTTCCGAGCGAGGGAGGCAAATGAAGCGCGACGCGGAGCGGCGCGCTTCATTCCGAGATCGGAATGTGCCACTTTGAGCTCGAATGCGCACACTCGGTTTTAAGCGCGCTTGCCAAACGTCCCGTTTAACAAAAAAAACTGTTCACGTTAATTATACCCCACCTAGTGCACGGAAGCCAAAACCAACGCCTCAGAGTCAAACCGAATTTAACGATTGTTGTTTTTTTTCAAGTTATACTTTTTTGAGGCTTTGTGGGTAAAATTTTAGCAGGCAACGACAGTATGAAGTTAGCCGTCTAAGAGCGCAAATTAATTTAGTCACACCAAAGAAGTACAACTTCAAACGCCCCGATTTATTCATTTCCGGTTCGCTTTTTAATTAAATTTTTTTTTAATCGGTAATTTGTTGTAAATTTTTGGATCGGCCGGAATTTATTAATGCACGCGCTGCCCGAAAAAAAAATTATTGGCCCTATGAATTTTCGTTGCCGCAGAATTTTTATAATCCGGCTGCGAGTTAACTTCCGAAGCAATATAAAAATCTAAACAAGTTTTTCCGTTAAATTTCCCGAATAGTTTCATCGATTTTCATTGCAATGTGGGCAACGGATGTGGCCTACTTACATTTCCTTTTGATATACAATGTACATGCACATCGGGAGGATATGAACATTTGGGGGCGTACGAAGTCTTAAAGTGAAATTGTGGCATTAAATGTGTTTTCGGGGTTTTCATTGTTCGATTGCGCCTTCTTCTCTTTCCAAAAAAAAGACTCTTATTTGTGGCCTAAGGATTTGGAAATAAATAAATAAACGCGCATGCAGGACAGGATTAAGGGTGTTACATGGCACAATTCGGTCGTAAAGTTTAATTAAGGTTGTAATCCCTTGTTTTACTAATAGCCAGCATTTACCTATTTCCATTATCATAATTATAGGTTTCTGTAACAATTATGTAATCAAGTTTGAACACAATTTAACTTATATATAGTATATATATCATAAGGTTTGCAGATTTTGAACAAGAGCCAAAAATTGCCAAAAATTAAATGAGTTACGATTTTTTTTTTGTAAGTTGGTATCGCATTAATGGGCAAATCGATATTTTCTCTAGGAATTCAATGCCATTTTGCGCATTGTGCTTTACAAGTTTTTAGGCCCTAAATTCTAAAAAATTTAAATATGTATTTACTTAATTAACAAATTACAGTAAAACCTCGCTTATTCGAGGCAATGTGGGACGGAGGTACCACGGATAAGCGAAAACTCCCATAACACGTAGGAAATAGAATATTTTAATCATTTTTTATGTATTTGAAATGGCATAATGAAATTTAATCACAAAAATATACAAAAGTGAAAATTTAACGAACGTCGGGGTACAATTTGTTTTTAAATTAATTTAATTTGGCAGAAAAAAAATGTTTATTTAAAAAAAGCCAAAGTACAAATTAAATTGGGTTTTCGGCGAACGAGTACTGCTCTGGATTTTTGAAAAAAAATTATTTCCGACGTTAGAGTTGAAATTTAATCTTAAATAAGCTGGCGTTTCGTTGTTCGATAAAAAAATTACTTCAAACTTGCGCGGAGCCCGTTAAATTAATTCTTTTTAAGCTGCTGAAAGCCACATTAAAATAACTCGGTCCCGTTGGGAGCAAATTTTTTCTTAACTCGCAAGTAGAGTTGCTAAAATAACACAAAAAACGCAGACATAGAATTATTTATAACAAAATAACAAAAAAAATTCCAAAGAGGATTAAAATGTTAATAAAACTTCTGTTTTTTGTTAAATTTTTTTTTAAGGGCTCAAAATTTAATGTTAAAATTAAATTAAATTGTTAGTACACATTTTTGGAAAATTAACTCACAAATTTCAGGGCACTCATTTTTTTAAAGTACTTTTAGCGGGTTCAAAATTTTTTTTCTCCCCGGACACAATTAATTTAGTTATTCGCTTTAAACGTTCAATTTCTCCTTTCCCCGCGCACCGCCCCGCGGATTCCAAGAATGTCTAAACCCCAAGAAAATATTTCCAAAATCGTTACACCAGTTCGGGGTCTAAATTTAAGGGAGAAGAAATTTATGTTTCGTCTTTATTAAACAGTGAGGACAGCTACCCTAATTTACTTAAAACATAAATTGCGGAAAATTGCCTCATTAATCTATTCTTCTGCAACAACCGAAAAATTTATATTTGTTAGCTAAGAAAGCACGACGATAACAATTTTGTTCTTCGCCTTTTCAGTTTTAAGCAATTAATATCAAAAATATTCGGTTTGGCAACATGGTAATTTCGGTTTTGGAAACCTTTAAAGTTTTTTCGCCTTTATGGAAGAAGTGAAACTTCTTTGATAATACGTGCTGGCCTAAACGATTATATACATACATATTTTCATATGTTAATATAGTTTGCTACAGCTGATACAATGGCGTCGACAAAATTTGACGCATGCGCAAAATGCTACACACGGAGGCCTCGAAGACTCTCTACATTATACATTTCCCGACTTTTCGACGCTCCCCACTCTTTTTTGCACTACCTGGCTTGCTCTTTTCTTTTCATTCTGACTTTTTACCTTATATTTCTCCCCTCACGCTATTCCCCTCTTTTCGCGACAAAATTTCAGATTTACCCACCCTCGCATAAGAAGTTTCACTTCAAAAATTGTAACCTCGCCGATTTGTGAAACCCGAAATCACTTTCGCATTAAGACTCGTTTTTTTTTTGATCGAACCGAAAAAAAAGCTAATAGAAAAATCAAAGATTATTTTCAATTCGAAATAATAAAAGTACGCATCTGTAAAAGCAATTTTAAAACAAAAGTTTCGGTTCAAACGCCGCATCGTACCGATTTTATATTGTTGACTTTCATAACGGAACGTTAAATTTCAAAGTGCACGAAAATAAAAAAAAGCAAGCAAGCAAAAGTTAGTCGCAATTTGCTTTTTACAACTTTCGAAACAGACGTCGCGAACGGTTAAAAAATAACATCAGCTTTCAGTTATCAAAAATTTAAATACAGAGAAAGGGTTTTAGCAAGTCGTTGGCGAATTAGAGTGAAATTTATTAATGCGCAAGGGAAGCCATTAAGAATTTTAAACTAAATTACAAGTAGTGAAGTTGGCTGTCTTATTGTTAGAGACGATGTTTTGAAGGAAGTCATTCCCACTTATAAAATGGCAATGCACGAGCGAATATCGAGAACGAAATTGCAGCTTCGTCGTTAGAAAGCTTTGTATTATAATCAGCGAATGCTTTTGCATGCAATTAGCTCGAAAGTTACGTTTTGCACGAAACCGCTTCGCTACTTTGTGCTTAAAATTAGTTTAAGCACTTTTTGTTGTTTTCCCACTCCCATCTTGTTAGTTTTTGGAAGTTATACTTTTTTTGGCGTGGTAGATGTTGATTGTATGTTGGAAACACGTTTTTACCATAGCAATGAGTGGAAGGGAGCGAAAAGATACGATGAACTCGTCGGTGCGAGTGAGAGGGAACGATTAAAATTAATCAAGTAGTTTTATGTCGAATTTATTGGTTTAAATTATTGTGAATCGTGCTTTAAACCGAGTGCGCACGTTCGAGCTCAAAGTGGCACATTCCGATCTCGGGAAAATGAAGCGCGCCGCTCCGCGTCGCGCTTCATTTGCCTCCCTCGCTCGGAAATGTGCCACTTTTCGCTCGAACGCGCGCATCTTCGCCTTTATCCAATTTATTTTTATTAATTTTCGCTCGCCAAAGAAGTATAACTTCTAGCGCGCGCGCACTTCGTGAAAAAGACAAAAATATTATTTGTTTTCAATGTTCGGCTATTTTAAATAGCTTTTTGCGATCGGTCGCCTTTATCATCGCTCGCCGCTCGAACGGAAGCGATTTTTCTTAACGTTTCAACAATAAGTTTTGCTTTATCTCCGACCCGTAAGATTAACGTGCCTTTAACAATAAAAGAGATGTCTTACAAGAGGTTCGAAAAGAACGAACAAAGTTGGTTGTCGAACAAAGGCGGTTCAACATAAAACTTGTCGAGCACTACTATTATTAATTTTACATTTCTTTTCGGGCAATCGGTGCGCTTTTTATGGAGATGTGTTGCTCGCGAACTTTCGACGATTTGCGTCGCGCTCGCGTCGAATAATAATTTATTGTTTACGTTAAAAGCATAATTCGTCAAGTCGCAAAAAAATACTTCGCAATTTTAGTTTTATAACTACAGTCGAACGTCGATAAGTTAAAGCCGAGGGAAAACTAAAAATAATTCGATTTACAAATAATACACCGGGTGTTTCCTTTAATGTGACACTAAATTATAACTCTTGAACTAATATAAATTAAAAAAAAAAATTGGAATTATAAGCCACGGCATTTTATTGAAACACCCTGGTAATCGCAAATAATTTTTTTTTTAAGTTATCTATTATTGTGGCATTTTAAATGATACACCCCGGTATGTACGGGTCGGTGCTTATCCCTTAGAGATATCAATTCAGGAAATAAGTAAAATATAGCAAACAACAGATGAATTCGCTTCAATGAGCTCCGGTTTGTATAGTAAATTCGCTTTGGGGCATCGAGGAAACGACATTAGATCATAATTCGTTTTTAACATGTACAAAATACGTATTGCTATTAAATTACCGACATTAAAGCGACAGTAGAGTGCCCAAAATTCAAACATAAAGTATCTGTTTATGGTAGTATTACATATACAGTCAAACCTCGATAAGTCGGAGCTAAGGGAAAAATAAAAATAATTCCATTTTAAGTTATAATTTTTTTATTACAATTTATTTCTGGCTAGATGTTTTTGCTCAAAATGACCACACTCGTGTAAAAAGGCTTCAGAAAACGAAATTTTAAAACCGCATATTAATATCTTTTCGATTTACAAAGTTATAATTTTTTTAATTATTTTTATATTAAAAGTATATGCGATTTTTGGACACCCAATATTTAATTGATTTTTGGCTGTAATTTTTTGCTCAAAATGACCAAATTTATGTAAAAGGCTTCAGAAAACGAAATTTTAAAACCGCATATTATTATCTCTTCGATTTACAGAGTTATAATTTTTTTAATTATTTTTATATTAAAAGTATATGCGATTTTTGGACACCCAATATTTAATTTATTTCTGGCTGTAATTTTTTGCTCAAAATGACCATACTTATGTAAAAAGGCTTCAGAAAACGAAATTTTAAAACCACATATTAATATCTCTTTGATTTACAGAGTTATAATTTTTTTAATTATTTTTATATTAAAAGTATATGCGATTTTTGGACACCCAATATTTAATTTATTTTTGGCTGTAATTTTTGCTCAAAATGACCACACTTATGTAAAAGGCTTCAGAAAACGAAATTTTAAAACCGCATATTAATATCTCTTCGATTTACAGAGTTATAATTTTTAATTATTTTATATTAAAAGTATATGCGATTTTTGGACACCCAATATTTAATTGATTTTTGGCTGTAATTTTTTGCTCAAAATGACCAAATTTATGTAAAAGGCTTCAGAAAACGAAATTTTAAAACCGCATATTATTATCTCTTCGATTTACAGAGTTATAATTTTTTTAATTATTTTTATATTAAAAGTATATGCGATTTTTGGACACCCAATATTTAATTTATTTCTGGCTGTAATTTTTTGCTCAAAATGACCATACTTATGTAAAAAGGCTTCAGAAAACGAAATTTTAAAACCACATATTAATATCTCTTTGATTTACAGAGTTATAATTTTTTTAATTATTTTTATATTAAAAGTATATGCGATTTTGGACACCCAATATTTAATTTATTTCTGGCTGTAATTTTTGCTCAAAATGACCACACTTATGTAAAAGGCTTTAGAAAACGAAATTTTAAAACCGCATATTAATATCTCTTCGATTTACAGAGTTATAATTTTTTTAATTATTTTTATATTAAAAGTATATGCGATTTTTGGACGCCCAATATTTAATTTATTTTTAGCTGTAATTTTTTGCTCAAAATTACCATACTTATGTAAAAAGGCTTCAGAAAACGAAATTTTAAAACCGCATATTAATATCTCTTCGATTTACAGGGGTTATAATTTTTTAATTATTTTTATATTAAAAGTATATGCATTTTGGACGCCCAATATTTAATTTATTTCTGGCTGTAATTTTTTGCTCAAAATGACCATACTTATGTAAAAAGGCTTCAGAAAACGAAATTTTAAAACCGCATATTAATATCTCTTTGATTTACAGAGTTATAATTTTTTTAATTATTTTTATATTAAAAGTATATGCGATTTTGGACACCCAATATTTAATTTATTTCTGGCTGTAATTTTTGCTCAAAATGACCACACTTATGTAAAAGGCTTCAGAAAACGAAATTTTAAAACCGCATATTAATATCTCTTCGATTTACAGAGTTATAATTTTTTTAATTATTTTTATATTAAAAGTATATGCGATTTTTGGACACCCAATATTTAATTTATTTCTGGCTGTAATTTTTTGCTCAAAATGACCACACTTATGTAAAAAGGCTTCAGAAAACGAAATTTTAAAACCGCATATTAATATCTCTTCGATTTACAGAGTTATAATTTTTTTAATTATTTTTATATTAAAAGTATATGCGATTTTTGGACACCCAATATTTAATTTATTTCTGGCTGTAATTTTTTGCTCAAAATGACCACACTTATGTAAAAAGGCTTCAGAAAACGAAATTTTAAAACCGCATATTAATATCTCTTCGATTTACAGAGTTATAATTTTTTTAATTATTTTTATATTAAAAGTATATGCGATTTTTGGACACCCAATATTTAATTTATTTCTGGCTGTAATTTTTTGCTCAAAATGACCACACTTATGTAAAAGGCTTCAGAAAACGAAATTTTAAAACCGCATATTAATATCTCTTTGATTTACAGAGTTATAATTTTTTAATTATTTTATAATAAATAGCAAAATTCTTTGGAATTCAGAAATGCCGCATTTTTAATGCATTGAAATTATTTCATTATATAATTTAAGTGCTTTGCGTTTAAGACATTCGATTCATGATAAAAGTTATATTTTCTTAAAAACATCCAAAACTTTAGAATGGTGTGATCAGAACAAAATTGCTTTGTGAACAAAAAGTAAATTAAAGTAAAATTAATTCCTTACCATCATTAAAATAACTTTATCAATATTGTATGCCGCTTAATAATGAAATAACTACTTGTTCATTTTTGTAAATAAACGCTTTCGCGTTTAAGGCCTTCGGCTCCTAGCAAAAGTATGTAGAAACATCTTTCAAATAACCATGGAACTAAAATATTTGCTAAGTTATTAATTTTTCTTAAAAAAGTTTATGTCAAATTGACCATTCTTACACTTTAAAAATTCATTGCAAATGTCGTCAAATAGAGCTTTTGATTTTGTTTTTGATTGTGAGTGCCGCTGCCGGCAGTGCTAGGATACGATATTTACCTCCAGAAGAACAAAATTTCCACGAATCATTTGTGATCCGCAAGCTCTGCTATCAGAGGGTGCGAGCTGGTGTGAAGGTCTTTTAAAACTTTTTCTGTTTACTAAAGCCGCGTCATATCGTGTATACCATAATTTTAAAGCTTTTTCCATTTTCCTTTTAAGCCTTTAAAAGTACACGTTTTATAGTGAGAATTGCAATCGGCAAAAAATTACCTTTAATTGGTTTTTATCATTTTTAAGCCAAAGTTAACTTTTAAGAAATTAAAATTATAAAGAAAATGATCTTGAAACTTTAAGGATTCCGTTCGTGTACATCACGGGGTGCCATTAAATCGTTTAGGATGTAAAAACCTCAAAATTAATTCGTTTTAGCTAAACAATATTCTCATTCGACATTTATCGGCAAAAGACGTAGGTACCGTTAACAAAAGGGAAATTTGCATTTAATACGTAATAAGTAGCAAGTTTGACTCTAAATAGGGGTAGTATAAGACGAAGATATATTAAACAAACAATCAAAGTCTAAAAACAAATTTTAATATCCCTGTTAAAATTTTCCATGCTCGCTGATATGTTAACTTTTCTATAAGTAAGTATACTTCGAAAGCATTCCATGTGATTAGCAAGAGTGATGCAACCTGAGAAATTTGACAATATAATCAATTTTTAATTTTTGCAATTCTTTCGAAGTTATTAATCAAGTCCATTCACGCTCGATTCAAAAAATGTCAAATTAACCTTTAGCTAATTATATGATTTTTTTGGTTCTTTCGATGTGTTTGATTACATGTATACCCTGTGACTAAATCATGGATCACTCGATTTAATTTACAGTAAAATCTCTCGTGGCGATCATCTCTATAAGGAGACCCCTCAAAAAGCGGTCATTATGCTTCAGAACAGATATATCGTAATTTAATTCTTCTTAAAAATTTTCTTTTAGGTCACCACTCTTTAACCCGACCGCGACCATTAATTGCGCGACCGATACTTTTCAAAATTTTTTAAACTTAGAAAATTTTGTACCTATAGATAATAGCTACAAAAGCGAGCGTACGTTAAACAAAATGCATTTACCTGCATTATTTATGATTCTAAGCCCGATTGATATTTTAATTCTTTCATTCTCCGTAAAGTAAAAAACTTCATTTACCATATATTGTATCCGTGTATATATAAGAATACTACTCTGTTCATAATAACTTTGATTTAATAACAATATAATTCTATACGGAGAAAAAAATATCGTCAAAATAACTATCTGACGTATCCTCAATTGACGTATTGTCAGAACAACTATTCGCTTGGCTAATGTAATGACATTTATAAGTTAATTTGACAGTTCATAGTATGATCAAAACAGCACTACATATTATACTTATAATAAGGATTCATTTATTTGATTCAAGCGTTCAACGAAGAACTCTCGTGAACGTGTGCAGTTTCCGTCGCGTAGGTAACTGTACAGTCAATTTGAGAATTTGTATAAATAAAATAGCGATACGTATGGACATTTTGACGATATTTTGTTCTCTGTGCATAACCGTTGAATCACCATGACCAAAATCGTTTGGATGTCTAAAACAATAATACGTATCGTTACTTTGATGATCCGCAATAAGGAAACTCCGGATAGCTAAATTAGCTATACGGTGTATCCCCGTGAAAGATGACTATACAACGTATAGCTAAAATTCGTGTTGACCTGTGTTATTATTAAGATTATAAGCTGTTCCTCTGCGGAGTATAGCCTTTATACCTATACCTCTATAATGTGTCCAAATTTCATTAAAATCGGTTAAAACGTATTTAAAAATGATTTTTTTATTTATTACATAAGTAAAATAAAAATCTGAAACTTGCACGATCAACATATGTTATTACAACCAACCTACTCTCGAAAGATGATTCCGATATTCCTCTGCGAGTAATCTACTTATGTCCTTTATAGTAAAATATAGTTTTTATTTTTTGGGGCGCACCACGTAGAATCAATTGAAAAATATATATTATATAAAAGAGTGTAAGGGTTCTAAAAATTATTTCATAATTTGGCCCAAATAATACCACACATAAAAAATATTTTTGAATTTTTTTTACTGGATCATGAAATCTTATACGACTGTTATTTTGTCCTGCGATACTATAACACACTCAAATTTTATCAAGATCGATTAAGCTGTTCCTGAGTAAAAAAAATTAAATTTTTTAGTATTTTTTAATTTCTTGAAAACAGGCTGAGTTAAAAATCTGAGATTTTCACGATCTTAATACAGTGGTACCTCGATATACGAGTGCCCTAACATACGAGTGTTTTGACATACGAGCCGCCGAGCGAGCGATATTTTGCTTTGAGATGAGAGCAAGATTTGAGATACGAGGACAGTTTTTTAAAATATCTGCAGGTAAAAATGAGCAAAGCGTGACGAAAAAAGCGAAGACCAGTAATGAAAATTAAGCGCTTCCGTAAGCACTTCACTTTTTTTTATTATGTTTTTATAGAATATGTATTTGTTATTTATCAACATTATAAATGTTTCTTTTTGTAAATACATTTTTCTTATTCAAAAACACTTAAGGTAAAACAACTGAGGTGATGTTTTGGGAGCTGGAACGGATTAATGGCATTTCAATTAATTTCAATGGGGAAAATTGCTTTGAGATACGAGAAATTTGACATACGAGCAAGGTTACGGAACGAATTAAACTCGTATATCGAGGTACCACTGTACTTCATAAGTACCTTACGTACTCCCAAAGTGGCGTATATTTCCCCCGGCAATTTTGACACGCTTATAACCATATGCCCTTTAAAGTTCTTTTAAAAGATTACACAAAACCTATTTTTTATAATAAGCTTTACCTTGCTTTTTTTAATATCCTCACGTCCTGCCATTTCGTCCTGCTTTGGTGGACAATCACACATGCACAGACACACGCACCTACACGCACACGCACACACATACACACAAACACACACAACACGCATATATATATACATAGCGCACCGATCTTCTGGACATAAGTTTTCTAACTGAACAGACAGCAAAATAGATGTTCAGGAACCCTCAAATTTTGCCTCTCTAAAACGTCATAAAATTTAAACTGCATTTATTATGGTTTTAAACTCAAATCTAGTATCTACTGTCCTTTTCTTAAAACATAAATCGCCATTGATAGAAACTAAACAAAGCGTTACTTCCTGCCCATTGAAATCTAAATTTTGACAGCTACCAATAAAATATAATGTTTATGATTTTCTTAAATTGCACTGCTTGGTTAAAAATTTTAGGATACTGCAATAATAAATTTTGAAATGTTTTTATAACAGGCTAAGAAACAATCGCTCGCGTATTTACAGAGAATTTTAAATTAATGTATATAAAGCGTTAATATGGTAAAACATCCAGCGAATGACCGATTTGTTGTATCGAGAGCTATTTCGATTTAAGAAAATTGTAAACGTGTTATGTCTATCTTAATGTGAAAATATGGGATTTACGTTCCACGATGGTTGATATACGTTGTATATATGTTACCGTGTAAACCCGATGTCTGGTAAATGTCTAAATCTTCCAGTAAATGGCAACATTCACGAAGTCGCTTTATGTATGTCCTAAATATTTGCTAAATATGCACTGATAGCGAATGTCGAAATAATCATAATTTTAGATTCTTCTAATTCAAACAAAATGAAAATTTTTATATTATAAAAAAAACAATAGGAGAAGCCTTAAGTAATACCATAAAATTAATCATATTATTGAACTGAAAACAAACAATACACTAAAAAAAATCTAAAATAGTATTAATAATAAATGTACACCTAAGTAATTGTAATAAAACCTAAAATATAAAATAACACAGCCTGTCAAAAAACACCATAAAATATCGGAAATTTTTTTGACCCTTTAATTTTTTGTCTTAGTGTATGAGAAGTATAAATTAAAGCTACATCATAAAATATACAAATTGGCAAGAAAAAATAGCAGGTACCTACTAAATACATATAAAAATTCAAAACTGATATTTTTAAATATGTTAGTAAAATGCTTATTTTACCAAAAGAACTGTACATTTAACGAATTTTGTAGAAAATAATTATTTTAATTGATGTGTTTAAAATTTAAAGAAACAAAATTGTTATATATATTAACGATTGACAATGGTACGCCAAAATGCTGCTTTATATAAATAAGTGAGTTTAATCCACCTCATTCTATTTGGTTTTATATTTTTTCTATAAAATAATGTAGATGGCGACCCCTATTTAAAATTTTTAACGTTAAAACATATTCTAATGTTTAGGTAAAGATCCCCATATAAAAGACCAAGGACGAAACACTTTCCGAAACCCAAACAACTACCTGCTTATGGACCCTTCGTTAACAAAGAGAAGGGATTCCCGTTATATTGCAGACAACAGATATTTGAGAAATCAAATTTCTAAATTTTTATTAACACATGTATAATGTTTCCAAAGCGGGAAAAATCTTAATATCATTCGTAACTATGGAAAAACAAAAAAATTGCGAATTTTTTCGTGCAAAACCGACTTTTAGGTCAAAATTTGCAAAAAGGGTTAAATTTGCATAAAACTTGTTAAAACCTCTTAGAGAAACTATATCGAGTCGTCTATATCTTTTTGTTTTAAAACGCTTAAATTACGGCAGAAATAAGGTTTTCTTAAAAACCGTCCTGACGCCACCCCTTCGTCCCCGCGGAAAAAAATGTGTCCCAGAAAGTATAAACCGACCCCCATCGTATCCCGAAAGCGGATGTTGCTAAGAGTCCCCGTTCGAAAACTGCATGGAAAAACCGTTTTTTGAAAATAGTCAAGGTCGCGTTTGCGAACTCGTGTACAGCCAAAAGTAAACCGCCAATCAATCCCAAATTTTCAGGTGTGATAGCTCAGAGATCGGAGGGGTGCCCATGCTAGGTGAATATTACTTCTCGCCACGTTATCCACCTGGTGTTCGTGAAAAGAGGTAAAATTTGTGTCGTCAGAAAACGTAGATTTTTGTGTTCGAACGGCCCTACGTCGCTTAGGAAAAGGAATTCGGAAATTTCGATTTCGGTCCCTCGTAGCGGCATTATTTCGCTACAACTTTGATCTAGAAATCGATGCGCCGAGAACGACGGTGGCGGCGGTGCACGAGCTGGAGGCAAAAGAACCGGAAAAGCACCAAACGGGCCCTTTTCTTGCCTAGCCTCGGAGAAGATGCCGCTTGAATGGCTAGCGGTATCTAGGTACGGGTCTCGGACGGACCACCTTAATGATGTAGCCTCGGGGTACGTCGACCCTCTAGATTTCGAGATATTTGCAAAAACGCATTTTTTGGCGTCTCGAGTTTATTTCCTCCGTAGCTCCACGGAGGTTGGACCTACGGAGACGAGCCCCGGTCTCATCTTAATTTTTTCGAAATCTTCGTCGACCGGGTGCTTAAGCTCGAAAATCGGACGATAAATACGGCAGTTAGACCCCGAAAAGTAGGTTTTTTTGAAGTTTTTTTATAAGTATATAAAGTATATGCAATTTTTGGACACCCAATATTTAATTTATTTCTGGCTGTAATTTTTCGCTCAAAATGACCACACTGATGTAAAAAGGCTTCAGAAAACGAAATTTTAAACCGCATATTAATATCTCTTTGATTTACGGAGTTATAATTTTTTTAATTATTTTTATAATAAAAGTATATGCAATTTTTGGACACCCAATATTTAATTTATTTCTGGCTGTAATTTCTTGCTCAAAATGACCACACTTATGTAAAAAGGCTTTAGAAAACGAAATTTTAAAACCGCATATTAATATCTCTTTGATTTACGGAGTTATAATTTTTAATTATTTTATAATAAAAGTATATGCAATTTTTGGACACCCAATATTTAATTTATTTCTGGCTGTAATTTTTTGCTCAAAATGACCACACTTATGTAAAAAGGCTTTAGAAAACGAAATTTTAAAACCGCATATTAATATCTCTTTGATTTACGGAGTTATAATTTTTTTAATTATTTTTATAATAAAAGTATATGCAATTTTTGGACACCCAATATTTAATTTATTTCTGGCTGTAATTTTTTGCTCAAAATGACCACACTTATGTAAAAGGCTTTAGAAAACGAAATTTTAAAACCGCATATTAATATCTCTTTGATTTACGGAGTTATAATTTTTTTAATTATTTTTATAATAAAAGTATATGCAATTTTTGGACACCCAATATTTAATTTATTTCTGGCTGTAATTTTTGCTCAAAATGACCACACTTATGTAAAAAGGCTTTAGAAAACGAAATTTTAAAACCGCATATTAATATCTCTTTGATTTACGGAGTTATAATTTTTTTAATTATTTTTATAATAAAAGTATATGCAATTTTTGGACACCCAATATTTAATTTATTTCTGGCTGTAATTTTTTGCTCAAAATGACCACACTTATGTAAAAGGCTTTAGAAAACGAAATTTTAAAACCGCATATTAATATCTCTTTGATTTACGGAGTTATAATTTTTTTAATTATTTTTATAATAAAAGTATATGCAATTTTTGGACACCCAATATTTAATTTATTTCTGGCTGTAATTTTTTGCTCAAAATGACCACACTTATGTAAAAAGGCTTTAGAAAACGAAATTTTAAAACCGCATATTAATATCTCTTTGATTTACGGAGTTATGATTTTTTTAATTATTTTTATATTAAAAGTATATGCGATTTTTGGACACCCAATATTTAATTTATTTCTGGCTGTAATTTTTTGCTCAAAATGACCACACTTATGTAAAAGGCTTCAGAAAACGAAATTTTAAAACCGCATATTAATATCTCTTCGATTTACAGAGTTATAATTTTTTTAATTATTTTTATATTAAAAGTATATGCGATTTTTGGACACCCAATATTTAATTTATTTCTGGCTGTAATTTTTTGCTCAAAATGACCACACCTATGTAAAAAGTCTTCAGAAAACAAAATTTTAATACCGCATATTAAAATCTCTTCGATTTACAGAGTTATAATTTTTTTAATTACAAATCAAAAAAAAACAAATTAATTATCTTGGGCCGAGCCTCGTGATCAAATTCGCTTCTTTTTGTATGTCAAGGGGTTAAGCGGTACCTACACTGTAAAAAATTGGGATTAAATTTTTAATTCAAATTAAATTTTTGAACATAAAATAATTATTTACTAAATTAAATAAAAATTTTTAATTTGAAAGAGTTAAGAATGAAGTAGACAAACGCAATAAGTACGAAGATGTGCGCATTCGAGCGAAAAGTGGCACATTTCCGAGCGAGGGAGGCAAATGAAGCGCGACGCGGAGCGGCGCGCTTTATTTTCCCGAGATCGGAATGTGCCACTTTGAGCTCGAATGTGCACACTCGGCTTTAAGCTCGATTACAAAACGTCTCGTTTTTACAAAAAAAAAATGTTTACAATAATTATACCCCACCTAGTACACGAATTTTTCGAAACTTGTTACACATACAATTAAAAAAAAAAGGGCCAAGGTACAACAGGTTCCTTAAACTTGCAGCGAAATCTAATTTATTAATAGATTTTATTTTTAAACTTAAGCGACCAGATTTAATACGAACATTTTAATCGGGACGCAACGTCCAATTCGACTTTCAGTTCTTCCACTTATCGAAGTTGTA
Organism: Sinopyrophorus schimmeli; assembly: GCA_036325965.1. Taxonomy (NCBI): domain Eukaryota; kingdom Metazoa; phylum Arthropoda; class Insecta; order Coleoptera; family Elateridae; genus Sinopyrophorus; species Sinopyrophorus schimmeli. Next base: position 1,360,406 of record JARFIZ010000249.1, read on the forward strand.
CTGTATTTTAGTTGGGGGCGCGATTAAAAATAAATAATCGACGATCGGGAAAGCTTCATAAGTAAACTGCTAATGGATTCTTACTCGCAATCAGCGGAGAGAAACCGCAAGTAATTTACAAACCCCATAATTTTACATTACCGATAAAGGTAATTGCAAAGACGAGCCCAGAATTAATACTCTGACCTGTTTAATCGATTCCGGGTGTGCGTATGTGTGCAGATTGCAATAAACCAGATCGAAATTCGCCCGACCGAAAAGTACGCCTTGTCGGGCAAAAGTTGGCCGATAAAACCGCTCCCTTCGCCGCAGTTTGACTTTATAAAGAGACGTTCGCCGTAGACCCCGAAAAAATAAATTTTAAAATCTCCGATAGGCGGACGACTGTATTTATGTCTGGGGCCGGTATAAATTTTGTTCGTCTCAAACCTTTATGCGCGTCTAAGGGAACACATTTGCTATGATAGATGAGCAAGGGTTTGCCCAAGTGCGTAACCAAAATAAGCTTAGGTTCGGAAACCTTATAATAGAGCGGGCAAGAATGTTTCTCGTAAAAATTGCTCTATGTAAACAAGGATAACGGCATATCCCTTCCAATTTAATATTGATACAAACCGAAAAACAATTAATTTTGATCGAAAAAAAAAACAGCGATCATTCTAAAGCAAATATGTTTTTGTACACGTACAAATTCACACGAAAAATAAGTTGATTAATTTTGGTCGGTCCCTCTCACTTCCACCGACAAGATTATCGTATCTTTTCGCTCTCTTCCACTCATTTGCTATGGTAAATACGTTTTTCGAACATAGAATCAATATTTACTGCACTAAATTTAGATTTGTGATTTTAAAAACGAAGAATAAGTAGAAAAATTCAATAAATACGAGGATGTGCGCATTCGAGCGAAAAGTGGCACATTTCCGAGCGAGGGAGGCAAATGAAGCGCGACGCGGAGCGGCGCGCTTCATTTTCCCGAGATCGGAATGTGCCACTTTGAGCTCGAATGCACACGCGGTTTAAAGCACGATTCACAATAATTCAGGGCAATAGTTCACACGAAAAATAAGTTGAATAATTTTAGTCGGTCCCTCTCACTTCCACCGACAAGATGATCGTATCTTTTCGCTCTCTTCCACTCATTTGCTATGGTAAATACGTTTTTCGAACATAGAATCAATATTTACTGTGCTAAATTTAGATTTGTGATTTTAAAAACGAAGAATAAGTAGAAAAATTCAATAAATACGAGGATGTGCGCATTCGAGCGAAAAGTGGCACATTTCCGAGCGAGGGAGGCAAATGAAGCGCGACGCGGAGCGGCGCGCTTCATTTTCCCGAGATCGGAATGTGCCACTTTGAGCTCGAATGTGCACACGCGGTTTAAAGCACGATTCACAATAATTCAGGGCAATAGTTCACACGAAAATAAGTTGAATAATTTTGGTCGGTCCCTCTCACTTCCACCGACAAGATTATCGTATCTTTTCGCTCTCTTCCACTCATTTGCTATGGTAAATACGTTTTTCGAACATAGAATCAATATTTACTGCACTAAATTTAGATTTGTGATTTTAAAAACGAAGAATAAGTAGAAAAATTCAATAAATACGAGGATGTGCGCATTCGAGCAAAAAGTGGCACATTTCCGAGCGAGGAAGGCAAATGAAGCGCGACGCGGAGCGGCGCGCTTCATTTTCCCGAGATCGGAATGTGCCACTTTGAGCTCGAATGTGCACACGCGGTTTAAAGCACGATTCACAATAATTCAGGGCAATAGTTCACACGAAAAATAAGTTGAATAATTTTAGTCGGTCCCTCTCACTTGCACCGGCGAGATGATTGTATCTTTTCGCTCCCTTCCACTCATTTGCTATAGTAAATACGTTTTTCGAACACAGAATCAATATGTACTACACTAAATTTAGATTTATGGTTTAAAAAGCGAAGAATAAGTAAAATATTCAATAAATACAAGAATGCGCGCATTCGAGCGAAAAGTGGCACATTTCCGAGCGAGGGAGGCAAATGAAATTGTATAATCATATGATAAAAAAAAAACTGTTTGTGTACTTATGTACACCTCCGGACATAAGAGTATTTACATGGGAATTTTAACATGGGCAGTTAAAGCTGTAAAAGTTATCGGACTTGTTGTACATGTATTTTTTTTGATTATACTTTTGTCATAAAATTAAAATAAAACAGTATTCGATTAAATAGTTAGTATAACGATAATATAAGAGAAGACATTATAACTTTAAAATTATAATACACTATTCTATTGGGATAAATTGATCGTCAATATTATAGACCAATTAGTTCTTAAACAAAAAATATCGTAACCTACTTAGAAGTTTTAAGACAAGCTCTATAAAGTAATAGTTAATAAAGATTTAAAAAATTGGGAAAAGAATTTGATTGCATCAGGTGTAAAATCGGTTAAATTGCTAAGGCGAAATAATAACTGTTTTTCAAGAGCCTATTGCATATTTAATCAAATACTGTTGTATTTTAATTTTATCACAAAATTATAATAAAAAAAAAATTAAAATAAGTTGGCTTTATCTTAAAGTCAAACAAGCGGGTTTTCATCGGTAAACAACTCCAAATGCAGCTCTTGTAGAACAACTCTTATAACTTTCACAGCTTTAACTTAATATTCCCATGTAAATACTCTTATGTCCGGAGGTGTACGCGTGTTAGAAGTTATACTTCTTTGGCGCAACTAAAATAAATATAACGACGTGTAAAAAAATACGATAAACAAAATCAATAAATACGAATGTGCGAACTCGGTTTTAAGCAATAATTTAGGTCGATAAATTATACAAATATTTAATTAATCAATTTTAATCATTCTCTCTCACTCGCACTGTTGCTATGTGGTAATAGACAATCCAAAAATAAAAGCATTAAAAATGCACCGCTTTATTTTGTGCTAGTGACCCCCCATCTTTTTATTAAAGTGCCTGCATTTTTTTAATATTTTTTTTTGCTGATAATAATTGTAATCAACCATTATCTATAATAAAACATAATAATTTTCTGCAAATAACCCAATTTCGAAAAATTAATGCTGTTTTATCTTGTGATGTTATATAAAACTACGATAATAACTAAATTAATAAATTTTTAATTGCTTTTAAAATTGTTTAATATAATTGTGTGTGCTAAAACTAAAAATAATTTACACGAAAAATAAGTTGATTAATTTTAGTCGGTGCGTCTCACTTGCACCCACGAGATTATTGTATCTTTTTGCTCCCTTCCACTCATTTGCTATGGTAAATACGTTTTTCGAAAATAAAATCAATATTTACTACACTAAATTTAGATTTATGATTTAAAAAGCAAAGAATAAGGAGAAAAATTCAATAAACACGAGGATGTGCGCATTTGAGCGAAAAGTGGCACATTTCCGAGCGAGGGAGGCAAATGAAGCGCGACGCGGAGCGGCGCGCTTTATTTTCCCGAGATCGGAATGTGCCACTTTGAGCTCGAATGTGCACACTCGGTTTTAAGCATGATTTACACTAATTTAGGCCAATAAATTAGACAAAATATCACTTGAATAATTTTAATCGGCTCTCTCACTTGCACCGACGAGATTATCGTATCTTTTTGCTCCCTTCCACTCATTTGCTATGGTAAATACTTTTTTCGAACATAAAATCAATATTTACTACACTAAATTTAGATTTATGATTTAAAAAGCAAAGAATAAGTAGAAAAATTCAATAAATACGAGGATGTGCGCATTCGAGCGAAAAGTGGCACATTTCCGAGCGAGGGAGGCAAATTAAGCGCGACGCGGAGCGGCGCGCTTCATTTTCCCGAGATCGGAATGTGCCACTTTGAGCTCGAATGTGCACACTCGGTTTTAAGCACGATTTACACTAATTTAGGCCACTAAATTAGACAAAATATCACTTGAATAATTTTAATCGGTCTTTCTCACTTGCACCGACGAGATTATCGTATCTTTTTGCCCCCTTCCACTTATTTGCTATGGTAAATACGTTTTTTGAACATAAAATCAATATTTAAGTACACTAAATTTAGATTTATTATTTAAAAAGCGAAGAATAAGTAGAAAAATTCAATAAATACGAGGATGTGCGCATTCGAGCGAAAAGTGGCACATTTCCGAGCGAGGGAGGCAAATGAAGCGCGACGCGGAGCGGCGCGCTTCATTTTCCCGAGATCGGAATGTGCCACTTTGAGCTCGAATGCGCGCACTCGGCTTTGAGCACGATTCACAATAACCTAGGTCGATATAATAGACGAAAATTTCACTCTCGACGCTCCAAAAGAAGTATAACTTCAAAAATTTGATAACATAAAATTTTGATTACAGCTCCGATGATTTAAATTATTTTTTCTATTTATTATAAAGCATCCAATAGTACTTTTTTTAAAGATTTCAACCGTACCAGCGATTTTCAAAATTGTAGACGAAAGGGCTGTATTAAAAACAAATCGAGTTTTTGAAACTAATAAACAAAGTTGCTGCAGCCTTATAAAGTAAATTTTGTGCGCACTCGTCTCTAACAACGATCTACAACAATAAATTTTATTTCTATGTGTTTTTCAATTAAAAATTGAAAACTAAAGCCCCAAAGTCAACCTCAAAAAATCACCCTGTACATATTTTTTCGTCGGACCAAAAGCCCAAAAATAATGTGTTTTTAAATAGCACAAATACATAATTAAATCAATACTTTTAGTTTTGTTAAATTTTACGGTCAAATGGGCAGACGTAATAATTACAAATAAATCCATAAATATTTTACAAAAAATGGCAAAATTAATTAAGTCACGTAGATTCGCCATTTAAATTTCGGCCGTTTCGATTTTTCCGAAAAGCTCGCACGTTTCGCCTTTTTTTAAATTGCGCTCTGAGCAGCCGCAGATTGCAATCAAGAAATCCTTTAAAGTGGGATCGTGTAAATAGTTGTTAGGCTCGAATTTTCGATAGAACAAAGGATATGCTTAACCGACACTTTCGGTTTGTAAAAAAGGGCATCAACAAAGGGAATTAGACGAAGCAGAACTTTAACCGCAGGTGACGAAGGCGCGCCCCCACATGCACATATCGAGATCCATATTAAATTTCGGTTATGATCTCCTTTGAGACGACCGATTAGTCCTTAAGCCGCTTTAATATCCATCCATACGGGTCCCGGTAATTCTGATTTACTGAGAAGTAGGCGTGGGCGGTTACTGATAATTCGGTTTGAAAGGGCACCCGTTTCGAACGACACCTTTGAATTAATTTCAATAACAATTACTGCCGCAATTTAAAATTTTTGATTTGGCCCACCTTTTCACTTTATGCTTGGAGTTTTTTTAAAAAAATTTTAATCGGCTCAAAAGTTAATATATTTTACTCTGAATTATTTTATTTGCAAATAACGCTTCAATTTGAAAAAAATCGCCCATAAAGTCCTGTTTAAAGCGGACAATTCGCTATAACCGAATTCTCTTCTAAATGGCACTAAGCGAAAGGAAGTAATGCTAATAATTTTTGTTACCTGCACGAGGGCGTTGGCGCCTCGAAATGTGCAAGCGCGTTAAATTTAATTAAAACAAATTAACGAAATATTCCGGAAGTTGTTCCATATTCGCGCGAATAAGACGAGAGAAATTTAAGCGGTTAATTCGGAGTTTGCATTTTAGTGTTCATTTGTCAAGCCTCGCGCTTATGATTAGTTTACTACATAAAACAAGCTGTAAAATCTCAAGAACAAATCTCGAATATAACTTTAATTAAACCGAAAACTCGAACGGAAAATATTCCTTCGCAAAAACTCGCAAACGGCTCGAACTTCAACAAAACTTTCCGATATTAAAAAAAAAAAAAGAAAAACGTTAAAGAATAAACTTTTTTATTTTAAATAAAGCGACTTCAATCAGCGCGAATGGAATTATTCAAATTAAAAAGTTTATTTTTTTTTGTTATCTCAAACACAAAAGGAAATTCAAAAAATATCTCTTCGGCCATCGTAAATATTTATCGATTTCCGATTTTCGTCGTCTCGCGCCCCCGTCCCCCTTCGGCGCCCTAATTGTCGCAAAAATGAAAAAACGTAAGTGCGCCCCTAATTTCCGGTCACGATTGTTTGCGGTTTATTGTCAAAACGCGCCCCGCAATCTTCCCGATTTAGGGATTTCTACCCTTTTGCTGCGAGCTGCGAAAATACTGACACGTGGCAACAACAAAGCATCGCTGTCAGCATATTGTAAATGAATTCTTTTTGAGGTGGACGTTGAATATAAAGGTGTAGCCGAACAAAGCGCGCAACCGACGCCAAAAATGCTCGAAAACAGATTTTTTTTTAAATGCTTTTCTGACGTTGAATTAAATCCGACCGCTTTGATTACTTTGCGCGTTTCTAATGGCTTTAATGGCGTAAGGGCACTTCATTTGGGGTATGCGTTCAAAGACTTTATAGATATTTTGAAAATTGATCGGCCTACTAATTTTTTATTATTGAATTGTGCCGGTCGAAGTTATTAACCCCTTGACATAGGGAGACGTCAATCGTTTAGGGTGTCATTGGAGATTTTGACGTCTTTAAGACGTCAAGAACTGTATTCAATTTTATGTTTCAAACAAGGTTTGTTTTTAACAATAATTTTGTTAAAAGGCACAAAATTGGCGATTTGGGATTTTGTTATTAATATAATTCTGTAATATTTAATTGCGAATTGTCAGAGAGCAAATTAATTCTTGTAAAGTGTGCTTAAAGCCGAGTGTGCGCGTTCGAGCTCAGTGGCACATTTCCGATCTCGGAAAATGAAGCGCGCCGCCCGCGTCGCGCTTCATTTGCTTCCCTCGCTCGAAAATGTGCCACTTTTCGCTCGAACGCGCACATCCTCGTATTTATTGAATTTTGTAAATTAAAGTTTCTCTTCAATCAACAAATTTAATTTAGTTCAGTAAATATATCGATTATATATTCAAAAAACGTATTTTTACTATAGCAATGAGTGGGAGCGAGCGAAAAGATACGAAAAACTCATAAGTACGAGTGAGAGGGAATGATAAAAATTATTTATTAATTTTTCGTTGACAAAATTATTGCTAATAATGCTTAAAACGGAGTGTGCACATTCGAGCTCAAAGTGGCACATTTCCGATCTCGGAAAATGAAGCGCGCCGCCCGCGTCGCGCTTCATTTGCTTCCCTCGCTCGGAAATGTGCCACTTTTCGCTCGAACGCGCACATCCTCGTATTTATTGAATTTTGTAAATTAAAGTTTCTCTTCAATCAACAAATTTAATTTAGTTCAGTAAATATATCGATTATATATTCAAAAAACGTATTTTTACTATAGCAATGAGTGGGAGCGAGCGAAAGATACGAAAACTCATAAGAACGAGTGAGGGAATGATAAAAAATTTTTTATTAATTTTTCGTTGACAAAATTATTGCTAATAATGCTTAAAACGGAGTGTGCACATTCGAGCTCAAAGTGGCACATTTCCGATCTCGGGAAAATGAAGCGCGCCGCTCCGCGTCGCGCTTCATTTGCTTCCCTCGCTCGGAAATGTGCCACTTTTCGCTCGAACGCGCACATCCTCGTATTTATTGAATTTTGTAAATTAAAGTTTCTCTTCAATCAACAAATTTAATTTAGTTCAGTAAATATATCGATTATATATTCAAAAAACGTATTTTTACTATAGCAATGAGTGGGAGCGAGCGAAAAGATACGAAAAACTCATAAGAACGAGTGAGGGGGAATGATAAAAATTATTTATTAATTTTTCGTTGACAAAATTATTGCTAATAATGCTTAAAACGGAGTGTGCACATTCGAGCTCAAAGTGGCACATTTCCGATCTCGGGAAAATGAAGCGCGCCGCTTCGCGTCGCGCTTCATTTGCTTCCCTCGCTAGAAAATGTGCCACTTTTCGCTCGAACGCGCACATCTTCGTATTTATTTAATTTGTTTCAATTACTTTTTGGATTTAAAAAGGAAATAGCAATGTATTGAAATAAAACGACATATGCGCAGTAACATATAGTTTGATAATCACTGGTCTAGCTATACACAAGCGCAACAAAGCGCGTTGTTATATTTTATTAAGACGCGCCAAAGAAGTATTACTTCTAACGTGCGTACATAAGCACATGCACCGGTTTTTTTTACATAGAATGAAATTCAGTTTTAAACATTTAGCAAAATTATTAAAGTAAACTCGAAGAATAAATTATTTTAAGTTTTTAGACAACTCAAATTAAATAAATTAATAACTTGGAAAATTTTTAAAATATATTTAAGAACTTTAAAAATGTTTAATTATCAATTTTTTTTGTATAACACAAATTGAATAAAACAAAACTTTATTTGATAAATTTAAAAGGAAATTTTGATGAAAAAATTATTATGTATTTTCAGAAAACACAAATAAAGTAAATACAGAATTTGTGGTTTTTCAAAAAACTTTGAAGATCATTAATTTACGCAAATAAAATTAATATTGGAGAAAACTCAATAAATAAATTATCTTAATTGTTCAGAAATATTAAATTTATAAAATTAAATACAGTCAAACCTCGATAGGTCGAAGTTGAAGAGAAACTAAAAATAATTCGCGTTATCAAAAATTCGAGCTATCGATATAAAAATATTTTTTAGTTTATGTTTTTAAAATTTACTCATTGTTTCTTTTTCTTAATAATTTCCCAGTGATTTCTTGCTAAAACCTAAATCTTGTGTCTTGAACAAGTTGTAATTAGGCTTCATTTATGAAATAATTCAATTTTTAAATATAAAAAAATATTTATATGTTATATATTATATGCATCAAAATTTTAGAATGACCTAGGTGGGGAATGTTAAAAAAAGATTGGGAAACACTGCTCTACATATTTCAAAATCTTTTAAAACTATTAATTATTTATTTGATGTTATTTGTGTATGCTCATAACAGTTAAGTTGAGCCAAATTAATAGTTTTTTTCCGACTCATCAAATTCGGTTTTTTTTGTATGGCAAGGGGTTAATTGCAATAAACGTTTTTTATAATTTTCGATTGCGGTTTCAGCGAAAACTAACCCGACGTCCCCTACTTATTTTACCCCTATTATGTAGCCCCAAGTCTCTAGTTTTCGAATTTGTAAAGCATTCCTACCGACGACGGGGTACTTTTTGAGATACACCCCTTTAAAGCGCTTACAACGTTATCTTGGGGGTGTTTCATACATTTCGATGTAGTTCAAAAACTATGCACCGTACAATTTTTTTTTTCAAATAATATTTGTATGTTTTTTGTACCTCTAAAACATAGGTTTATTCGATTTAACCCAGATGGCGCTAGTGCAGATGAAACTTTATCAAAACGTTTTAAACAATTTGCAACTTTAACTATTTATTTGTTCGCGTATTTAGGATTATTTTCTTGGAGTAAAGGGGGGTAGGGAACTGGTCTCTAAAAATCGTTGGCTAACAACGCCGAAGCAATAAAAAATAATTTTAACTTCAGGCCCTATTTTGGTCATTGTTTTTTGGAAATTTAATTTTGTTTTTTTTCGACAAATTTTTTTAAAAACTTTCCTTGGTAACCTATCATCGTCGGTTGGGCACCAATACCGTTTCTTTTTCGCGGACGGTTTTCAATTTGCTTTCGAGCTCGCGATTTAAGTAATTAATTTTCGGCGGTCGGGCGTCGGAACGAAATAAGTTGCGGGCGCCGGCGAAACTTCAAAACGTTTTCGAAGTTAATGAAAACGTTTTCATTTTCTGATAAAATCTAATCTGTCAGATTAGCCCTTAAATAATGCGCGATATAATATCGGCGCGCTTAAGCCCTTCCTTAACGCAAAACCTAATTTAAAGGTACGACACGACGCCGCGCCGTAAACCACAATAAAGTTTAATTATTCTTGTTTCCGAGTTTGCGATCGAAAGATTTCGGCGCAAATCGATCGCCCACGTGGTTGGTTGTTTGTTTGTTTTTTTTGATAAAAAGGCATTATGATAGTAGATAGAAAAAATAAGTGGCTTTACAAAATGAAGCCTGTGTATTACTATAAAATACAATTATATGGAACAAAAGAGCCGACAAGAGAATTTTGTTTTCTTTCAGAAACTTTTATTGTAAGAGTTGATATCGAATAATGCCATTATAAACGTCCAGCATCCCTCGAGTATTAACATGTACCACCACCGCCTAATATAATCTCCTTTAAGCTCGTCATTCTGAGTCTCAAGTACACTCCCTCGAGTACAATATATCACGTACAAAGACGTAAAGTGTCTACTTGTTCAACATTACAACCCCTAATTCTTTTATCTTTTTGCAAATAGAAAATTCCACGACTAACACAATCTTTTGTATTGGACTACTTGTGGCTCCTCTTAATTGCGATGTGTGACACATGCACCTGTGCTATTCCCCAGATTTCGTGACAATTAGTATTTTGAGAGTGGATTATTGAAGTTATACTTCTTTTGGCGGTTTGAGAGTAAACTAGTAGCAAGCAATAGAAATTTTAGATTCGTTTTTAGCAGAAAAGTTTAGGTTAAAAAAATTGTAGTCCAGTTATTTGTAGATGGATCTCAAAAAACTATAAAGATTCCGATTTGTCAGACTTTTTGGCTTCGGACAGATTAAGAAACCTTAGGCGTGTTATTTGAAATTTTTGAGAAAAACGAATTTGAAGAGTCCGACTTGTGATATTTTTTTTAATTTTCATTTTAAAAAATCGTAGCTCAGTTATTTGCGCACATATCTTTAAAAACTTTTTAGATTCTAAAAGCCCGTTTATGTGAGCCTAAAACTAGTTAACAAAATTAACAAGGCCCAATGTTAAGTCTGGGAGAAAAAAGCGTTCGAAGCTTTAAAATGTAAATTTTGATAAAATTTTTAATTTTCAAAATGCTGTAAGGGATTTGCTTTAAATTTTTGGCAGACGTTTCTATAGACCCCAAACCGACATAGCCGGAGCCATTTTTTTCTACTCCCTCTTCAATCCCTAATTTATTCGATAAAACTAAATAAATAAAAAAAAATACCCCTTGTCTCACAAAAAAAATCGTAGCGCCCTTATTTTCGATGAAATCATTACAAGCGAGACGGATTCGGAATTCTGGGACTTTTTTACATAAGATACATGTAAAATAAGTATAGGGCGCAACTTAAATTTTTCGAAAATTAAAAATTTCAATTTTAGGCCCACCTTTTTGCACAATTTTGAACTTTAAAAAATTGTAGCGCCGTTATTTGTTGACGGATCTTTAAAAATTATTGAGATTCGGATTTGGCAGCTTTTTTAGCTTCAGGTAAGCCTAAGAAACCATAGGCGTGCTATTTGAAATTTTTGAGAAAAACGAATTTGAAGATACCGATTTGTAATTAATTTTTTTCAATTTTTATTTTGAAAAATCGTAGCTCGGTCATTTGTGAACAGACCTTTAGGAACTTTTTAGATTCTAAAAGCCCGTTTATGGTGGCGTAATATCAGTCAAAAAAATCAACCGAGCCCAATGTTAAGTCTGGGAGAAAAACGCGTTCGAAACTTTCAAAATGTAAATTTTTCTAAAATTATTTCTCGTAACTGGTAGGGGGTTAAATACTGGGCGATTTACGCTTTTGGAAACTTCTAATTAAAAATAAAAAAATAGATTTTTTTTAAATAGAAATTACACGAACAAAAAAAATTCAAAAGGTAAAACATTTTTTTTGTCGATGTATTTAAATACATAAACAATATTTGGTAAAATATTTAACTTTTTTTTAAAATTTCATTATTAATTATTATTGATTCTATTAGAGCCGAATTAATTATTCGCAAAAATAGATCTATATATTTACTATTAGTATTGTAAATATGAATTAATTAATATTTAGTGTTCCATTTAACTGGTGAAATTTATTACCTAAATAAGTGTACTATTTCAAACGATAATAATCATATATAATCATATAGAAAATTAATGCCTCAATTCAAACATGCAAACGTAATTAAAGGGGGAGTCACAAGTGAAAAGTTCACCCTTTTTATCAAAATTCACATTCGTAATTAATGTTTCATTTACAACGCGATGCACTTAGCGGTCATTATTGAACCACACATTTCTAAACAGGTCAAACAAAAACCCCCAAAATTCGACACAAAACGGCGTATCCATTATTGTTTACCAGAAAAATAACAACAATAAAATCTAGACTCGACTTGTCAGCGGTCACCAAAAAGTTTCTTCGGCAAAACCGACGTTTTAATTATTCAATTTTGAAGGAAAAAAAAATAGTTTAAAACCGAGTAATTAAGGGACACCAAACTCGAGAGGTCTTCACCATAATCCTGCTCTATTAGAAAGTTTCGAAGTAATGAGGGTGGACTGTCGTTATATGTGCGGCCCCTCAATTTGGTTAATGAAGACGAAGGTCGTTCGAAAGTACGCAATTAGAAACTTGATAAGTATTTAACGAGATTATTGTATCTTCTTTCGTCAATAATAATTCTTCGTGTTTTAAAAGAATATTAACGAGGAAGCATCGATTCGAGTTAAGAACTTCCGCTTTTCGCATTAAAAAAATTAAGGCCGCCGCCACACGTGCCCGTCGAATTGCTTTATTTTGGTTTTTAATGCGTTCAAAAGCAATTGTGAGCAGAAAAAGAAGCCATTTCTATAAATCTCGAGTTTAATTTTGTTAATTAACTCGGGAAACTTTTTATAGAAGGCCCCCGCTTTATGTTAATGGCGAAAACAAATTAAATTAATTAAAATTTATATATTACCGTCTTCGTCGGATTTTATTTAATTTTTTTCTTCTTTCGGCCGGAGTTTTGTAATTTTTGTCGACCCTGCCCGCGCCAGTTTTTAAGTAAGGGCTTTATTATCGAGTTTTGGATTAAGTGCAGCGCATATGTGGATAAATGCTAAATCTCTTATATCTCGATCTGATTTAAAATGTGAGGCTGTAAAAGGCACATAAAATCGAAAATGTGCTCGAAAATATGAATTTTTGTTCTATCGAAGCGTGTTATTTGATGGTCTTCTTTATGCTTATTGGATATGGTGATCTTGCATGAAATCTTTTGTGTTATTTAAGAATATTACATGCACTCTGCTATTGTTGCTTTTACGTCAAAGAGGCAAAAGGTTCCATTTAAAAAATAGGGGGGGTGCACGTTTGTACTAAACTTTTGCCTTTTTTGCCTGGCACCAAGTTATTTTGTTTGATGCACTTTTCGTACGATTTAATTTGCCAATTTATAAATTATTACTTACTTTTTGATTAATAAATTACATCAACAAGTAATAGTTTGGATAATCGGTTTTAGGACTGGGTTGCAGCCCAATAATTCTTTACTAATCGAAAAAGATGACTTAAATAATTTATTTTCACTATTACGCTTTTAATTAATTTATTTACAAATTATTAATTTATCTCCACCGTTGAAGACATAACAAAATTGATCCTTTGTTAAAACGAATCATCAGTGGTGATGAAAAATGGGTTGTCTAATCGAAAACGCTCATGGTCCAAGCATGCTGAACCAGCACAAGCTGAATTGCATCAAAAAAAAGGTCAAACCATCGGTTTGGCGGGGTTATAAACGTGTCGGGTATTTTGAACAGTTTTCTAGGAATCAAAAGATCAATTCAGACATCTATTTTCAATAATTTATACAGTTAGAGGAAGCAATCAGCGATAAACGGCCAAAATTGGCATTTCGTTTTACCATGACGACGATTGACCTCGCACATTTTTAGTTACTCGTCAAAAATCATAGGAGCGTGGTGGGGAACTGATGTCACATTTACTATATACCCCCACACATTGCTCTATCTTTACAAAACTCTTCGGTTTTCTGCCGATAAAGACCAAAAGTTCCATGAAGTAAACTGGCAAAAGAGACAAAATAATTAAGTTTTATTTCAAAACTCAAAAATTGAGAATACTTCCTGCCAACCCGATAATTTATTTTAATCGTACGAAAAACGATATTAAAAGAAGCACAGAAGTTATTAACTTTAAACATCTCAATACGTGCACTTCGGGCTTCTCTTTTATGGCCGAACTCCTTTGCAATAAAAGCAGAAAGAGTAATATTGATAGACACGAAGGGGTGTATCTGCACAATTTCCGGAATTTATTTAGTAACGGAAAAGAGTTCCGCTAGAATCGACTTTAAACTCAATACGTCGTTTTAACGAAAATCCGAATCGATTGTGCCTTTCTTCATTTTCGAACGTTCTAGAATAATTAGATTTTTGCGGCCATCGTGCGTTAAGCCGTTGGCAAAATCAAAAATAGCCATCTTATGACGTGTAATGCCGATTTTGCTCGGGCGTCTTATTAGGCCTTAGGGTCATGAATACACATTTAATGAGATCGCTCCTGAAAGTGCTCTACGCACAGAGAATTCGCATGCACACCAACCCACACGCACTTACTTGTCTAATTACGGTCATTTATCACCCATTCTTTAACAAATCTCGCCGCTTTACATTAAGAACTATTTTCTGGCGCGCCCTCCGCAAAAAGCCGGGAATGTTAACGTAGTGCCAAAGATAAACTTGGATTTTCTTTGGAAATTAATTGCCATTTAATAATGAGCCGCTCGAGGGCGTTATTTCTAAATTATTTGTTTGAATTATTCAGTCGCCCGAATGCATATTTAATGTAAAGGTTGCAGATGTGTGAAGCTTTTAATTTATTATTCAGCCCCTAATTTAATACATCCTTCCAATGATTACGTTATGGCGTATTACCAGTCCTTGGGGATCGGCGAAATTAATCTCCGACAAACAAAGATCTATAATAATTCGCCACGTTTTTAAAAAATTAAATTTTGATTTTTTAATGAGCCAATGGCGTTTTTAACGACGGGGTTGCCTAGGAAAAAATTTCTGTTTTATTAGTGTAAAATACAGTAAAACCTCAGTAATGCGCACATCCTCGTATTTATTGGATTTTGTAAATTAAACTTTTTCTTCAATCAACAAATTTAATTTAGTTCAGTAAATCTATCGATTATATATTCAAAAAATGTATTTTTACCATAGCAATGAGTGGGAGCGAGCGAAAAGATACGAAAAACTTATAAGAACGAGTGAGAGGGAATGATAAAAATTATTTACAAATTTTTCGTAGACAAAATTATTGCGAATAATGCTTAAAACCGAGTGTGCACATTCGAGCTCAAAGTGGCACATTTCCGATCTCGGGAAAATGAAGCGCGCCGCTCCGCGTCGCGCTTCATTTGCTTCCCTCGCTCGGAAATGTGCCACTTTTCGCTCGAACGCGCACATCCTCGTATTTAGTGAATTTTGTAAATTAAAGTTTCTCTTCAATCAACAAATTTAATTTAGTTCAGTAAATATATCGATTATATATTCAAAAAACGTATTTTTACTATAGCAATGAGTGGGAGCGAGCGAAAAGATACGAAAAACTTATAAGAACGAGTGCGAGGGAATGATAAAAATTATTTACAAATTTTTTGTAGACAAAATTATTGCGAATAATGCTTAAAACCGAGTGTGCACATTCGAGCTCAAAGTGGCACATTTCCGATCTCGGGAAAATGAAGCGCGCCGCTCCGCGTCGCGCTTCATTTGCTTCCCTCGCTCGAAAATGTGCCACTTTTCGCTCGAACGCGCACATCCTCGTATTTAGTGAATTTTGTAAATTAAAGTTTCTCTTCAATCAACAAATTTAATTTAGTTCAGTAAATATATCGATTATATATTCAAAAACGTATTTTTACTATAGCAATGAGTGGGAGCGAGCGAAAAGATATGATAAACTCATAAGTACGAGTGAGAGGGAATGATAAAAATTATTTACTAATTTTTCGTAGACAAAATTATTGCGAATAATGTTTAAAACCGAGTGTGCACATTCGAGCTCAAAGTGGCACATTCCGATCTCGGGAAAATGAAGCGCGCCGCTTCGCGTCGCGCTTCATTTGCCTCCCTCGCTCGGAAATGTGCCACTTTTCGCTCGAATGCGCACATCCTCGTATTTATCGGATGTGCCTATATTATTATTTTATTCTTCAATTCAAAAAATTAAAAGTCGAATAAATTAGATCTGTTTTTTGTTTGAAAAAGGTTAGATTTTTTTTTTTTTTGTTAAGTTATCGTGGTGCTCTTCCGCACGCCTAATTGTAGCGAGTTTAATAAAAATATTTTCAAGTGTACTTTCGAATGTTTTCTAATTCGCATTTTTGATTAATTAAAATTGTATATGAGTCAAATTTTCTAAAGTGGGCCACCTAAACATCAACTAGTTGATTTTTAAATCATCTTTTGCAGATTGTTGAAGGTTTATATGTCAAAATTAATGTCTCCAAATATTTTTGGGTAATTTTTATTTGTCTTAAAATTATAAACAAATTAGTTTTAAGGCACATTGTGTAGACACTGTTGTAATTAGACTTCATTTATGAATTAATTCAATTTTTAAATATAAAAAAATATTTATAAGTTTCTTCATGATTCGACGTTCGTAGATCTTCTTATCAGCATAATAATTAGATTTTTGCCATTTAAAAAACGAAATAAATGGTAATTTGATGGTGCAAGGTCCAACCTGGAAGTGACCCCAGTTCGCCACCAAGCTCGAATAATTTTTGACGGGCGACTAAAGATGTGTGCGGTCGAGCGTTGTCATGGAGGACCATAATTGTCTCTAAAGCAAGTTAAAAGCCACCTACTGTCAAACGAAAAAAATTATAAAATGCACCAAAGGGCTTTAAAAAAAATTTATTCGTCAACAACTTGTGCAAAACAAAATTACTTAGTTTCCACTGAAAAAAGGATATTTGTGCGCCCTTAGAAAATCGATTTCGATAAAATATCGAAACGTGCATGTCATTTCTGCGCGAAAACAATTTCAATTGTTTGTTTACGTACGCAAAACAAACCTCGCCATTAAAATGGAATAATATTTAACAAAAACACGTGCGTTTGCGGTTGGATGTGCATATCGCGTGAAAGGATGCATAAATCAGAGCCAAATCGTTCCAGACGCCTCCCGAGAGTTCATTTTTTATTATTTCTACGTTTTGAGAAGTAAGGAGCCGGATATATAAATTTTCATCTTATTTTCTTAGCGCTATGCGTTGGATAAATAATCATTTCATTTTTTTGTTGCTAAAAACTCCAATTTTTTTGCTTTTTGGCGGATTTGTACATGTAAGAGCATCCAAGAATTTTTATAAATTTAATTACCAAAAAAAGAAAAAAATATCGTGTAAACATTCGGGGGTGCCTTCAAAAATTATTACACGTCGGGCTTTGCGTGGCGAAAAAAGCAAATTTAAATTGCGAGACACAAAGATGTGCTTTACGCGAAGCAAATAGAAATAAGATTTTTGCTTTGAAGGCATTTGAATTACGGCAGAACTGTATTGATACAAAATTGCACTTCGAATTTACTGCAAACGACATTTTCTGTTGGCTTTTCCAGAGACACTATTTTAAGTTTTATTGTACAATATAGTTCGATGCGGGACCCGGCTCTTACGGATTTGTAGGTTGTCTTTGCGATATTTTTCAGCTCGAACTCCGTTCGTAAAATAAACACAACGACGTCGCAATTTTACGTCGGGTACTCTATTTTTATTTTTTCATTAAGCCCCCATTGAAATCGAAACAATAATAATAATAAATCCTGACAGATGCGAGTTGGGATTAAATATATTAACAAAGCTTTTTACAAAAAAAAAGTTGAAAACAAAAAGTGATAATTAAAAATGAATATAGCTTCGTCCAGCTATTTTTTTTTTGATGAAATGTAAAAACCAGATTCAATTAAACGAAAAGTCATTTCATTTGCGAGGTACACGTTTCGCAGGGCGCAAAACGACAAATTAAAAAGAGTAGTAAATGTTACGGTTGAATATGCTGAAAGGGGTTGTTTAGATATCTGCGTATAACGTATCCGCACCATTAGAAGCGTGGTCTTCCCCGAAAGTTACCCCCATATTTCATACCGATACCCTTTTCTCCAACAAAGTGCCCTGAAATATCGAAAACGCCTTTAATCTTACATTATTATTCATCTTGGATTTATTTCAACAATCTTATCTTTGTTTTTTGTGGTTTCTCCTCTTTTTCAAAACAGAGAGATCTTTCTACAATAAATTCGCGGGGATTTTTGTGGGAAGGTTCTTCTGAGATAAAAAGATAATTGTTTTCGGTGATCTGCAACTTGGTTTTTAAAATTTGAGATTGTTAATTATTAGAATCAATAAATACAGAGTCTTATCAAAAATCTTTCTGGATAATATAATTAAAAATTGGTATATTAATAGCGGCCGAAAAAAAAATTAATTTTTTATTTTTACGTTAAAATACGGTTCTGGAATTTTGGTATGATGTTAATATAGCTTTTCATTAATAGAAAAAAAAGTATGGTAATTGTTGCTAAATCAGAAGACCTTAAAATTAATTAATTTCAATTAAGGGTTATTGCATTTACAGAGAGTAACTTATTAAAACTGTATAATAGTGTTAATGTCAAAATACGATCTTGGTAATTTAGTATAATGTTAATATAGCTTTTTATTAATAGGAAAAAAATTATGGTAATTGTTGTTAAATCAAAAAACCTTAAAATTAATTTATTTCAATATATGGTTATTGCATTTACAGAGAGTAACTTATAAAAATTGTTTAATAGTGTTTGTGTTAAAATACGGTCCTGAAATTTTAGTATGACCTTAATATAGCTTTTTATTAATAGGAAAAAAATTATGGTAATTGTTGCTAAATCAAAAAACTTTAAAATTAATTTATTCCAATAGATGGTTATTGCAATTACGGAGTTGACTCATAAAAATTGTATAATAGTGTTTATGTTAAAATACGGTCCTGGAATTTTAGTATGATGTTAATATAGCTTTTTATTAATAGGAAAAAAATTATGGTAATTGTTGTTAAATCAAAAAACCTTAAAATTAATTTATTTCAATATATGGTTATTGCATTTACAGAGAGTAACTTATAAAAATTGTTTAATAGTGTTTGTGTTAAAATACGGTCCTGAAATTTTAGTATGACCTTAATATAGCTTTTTATTAATAGGAAAAAAATTATGGTAATTGTTGCTAAATCAAAAAACTTTAAAATTAATTTATTCCAATAGATGGTTATTGCAATTACGGAGTTGACTCATAAAAATTGTATAATAGTGTTTATGTTAAAATACAGTTCTGGAATTTTGGTATGATGTTAATATAGCTTTTTATTAATAGGGAAAAAAAAGTGGTAATTGTTTTTAAATCAAAAGACCTTAAAATTAATTTATTTTACTATATGGTTATTGCATTTACAGAGAGTAACTTATAAAAATTGTTTAATAGTGTTTGTGTTAAAATACGGTCCTGAAATTTTAGTATGATTTTAATATAGCTTTTCGTTAATAGAAAAAAAATTATTGTAATTGTTGCTAAATCAAAAGATCTTAAAATTAATTTATTTCAATAGAGGGTTATTACATTTACAAAGAGTAATTTATAAAAATTGTATAATAGTGTTTGTGTTGAAATACGGCCCTGTAATTTTAGTATGACTTTAATATAGCTTTTTGTTAATAGGAAAAAAGTTATGGTAATTGTTGCTAAATCAAAAGACTTTAAAATTAATTTATTCCAATAGATGGTTATTGCATTTACAGAAAGTAACTTATAAAAATTGCATAATAGTGTTTGTGTTAAAATGCGGTCCTGCAATTTTGGTATGATGTCAATATAGCTTTTCATTAATTGGAAAAAAATTATGGCTATTGTCGCTAAATCAGAAGATCTTAAAATAATTATATTTTAAAAGACGATTATTTTATTTACAGACAGTAACATATAAAAATTGTATAATAGTGTTTTGGGTAAAATACGGTCCTGGAATTTTAATATGTTGTTAATAAAGCCTTTTATTAACAGAAACAAAATATAGGCAATTGTGAACATTGCAGAAAAATTACAAATATTTTTTATTCAAAAAATTCAGTTAAGTTTGTCATGCTTAATTTTTAAAAAATCGAAAACGTATATTTATGGTTAAAATACGGTCCTGAATATTTAATATGATATTAATAAAGCTTCATTTTAGCAGGTAAATAATCAGGATAATTGTCACTAATGCATAAGCCCTTTAAATATATTTTTTTTTATACAAAAAATTATTTAAAATTTGATTAATACTAATCTTTGTAAATTCGATTAGTGCTCTTTGTGCTTAACTACGGTTCCTGAAATTTTAACAAATTTTTAATCAAGCTTTCAATTAACAGAAAAAAAATTATGATAGGTGTCACGAAAACAGAAAAAATTCGTAGTTGCAAGTGCTTATATTTATTTCATTTCAAATGAAAGATATATTTTAAAATTTTAATGGCATAAGTTTTTGATCATCAGAAAATGTAACAAAAAGCATTACTTTAATTGACAAGTATTTTACTTCGATATTCAATAAATGATGAATAATTTGGAAGCTGGAAAAGCTTTAATTAATGACTTCGTATAAAATATTCAAATGTAGGTGACCAAAATGTTATTCCGATGCATAAATGCATAAATGATAAATGATTGTAGAAGGCGGCGTGTGTATCATGTTACAATATTGCTTTATCGACTAAATCTGAATAATGCACCTAATATCCACTTTAATACCAACCGTTGCAGTAATGAACGTATGTAATATTAGTTCGAGGGGCCCTAGTTTAATAGTTAACAAACCCTCTTAACATAACATTACAAATCGAATCCTTAAAATGCTTTATAAACGTTTCTGGCTAATGAATATTAAAAACAATATGTTTACCTCTCCGAGCTCCGCCACTTCTAAACTTCGTAAATTTCGAGGGCCCCATCTAAATTTACTTCGGGATATAAATTATCGAAAATATTTATGACAGCAATATAAAAGCTTTTGTACTCGAAACATAAACAGAGACACCCACACCTAAAGAGGTTTCGGTTATTCGCTTGCGAACGACTAAAATCCGTCTTCCGACCAGCAATTTGCTTTTTTAGTTCTTTCCGACCAGAATTCACTGTGGCAGGGGTCCCCGGACCTATGCCCGCGGGCACCATGGCGCTCGCACTATAAAAAAAATATTTATTTTGAACCGACGTGGCACCATAAATTTACCTTGAAGAAATAAATGGCGCCGCCGCTTGACCAACATTCTAGAATGTGCGCTTAATCGCAAAAGTTGGGGACCTCTGGCCTAAGGTAATGTATGGGCCTTGTGAGGTAAATTTTGGGTATATTGAAAGCAGACTTGCCTTATGAACTCCGAATGTGGTCCTAATGAGGCAATATAGGGCAACCAAAGTTGAATTTGCGTCACAAATGCCTCACAAGGCCCTTATACAAAAAATATAGGGCACTCTGTACGCACAGTAAGACAAGGTTTTCGTTGGGAAGACCTTACGAGGTCCTTCTTTGGAAAATAAGAGGTTTACCGTATTTGGTATCTTTGAGTAATTTTTTTTGAGGCCTTATGGGCTTATGGAAGAGAAAAGTATGCCCCATCTCAATAACATATTATGAAAATTAATTATTAAACAGTAATTTAACAAAATACATAATGGTATAGGTTTTATAAAATTGTTGGAAGCTGAAAAAAAGTGGCTTTCTTGTGAAAGAAGGGCTTAAGTTAAATCATTTTAATTTACAATTATGATTACTTTTAAGATCAGCGAATCAGGTTAAGACTATAAGTACAAGGCAAGATTTATTTTATTTAAACAAAGTTTATTTGGTTTTTGAAAATCAACGTCGGGTTATTGATTCTTACATTAATACACTGTTATCGTATGATTAGGCGAGGTCGTGCGATATGACTAAACGAATTTCTTGTGGAAGTGTGCAGCGTTTAGATATCAAACGCCTTTGTTTGAAAATTTTATTTAAAGGTCATTTAATTATTTTTAAAATGAGTGGTTTAAATCTACTTGTAAGTTAAGGGCAATCTCGAATTTAACTCTGCCTACGGACCTTGGCTTGCTAAGTCCGTAGCCGGTCCCAAGCCCGGATAAAAGAGGAGGGTTCGAGGGAAAAACTAAGCAACTTTCCCTCGGTAAAATTCAACCAGGTCTTCGGCATCTTAACCTGGCGAAGAACGGACAGAAATATTTCCAAAGGAAGAGTCTTGCATCAGTGTCATAGAGCAAATTTTGATTTAGATATTTACATCCAAAAGGCTCCAAAATTTAACGAATTTATTGTAAAATTTTGATGCTTCCATAAAGTACCCCACACCCCCCATGCTACACCACTGTCTTGCATTAAGGACCCGGTGATTTCGTTCAAATCCATTGCTGATTAAACAGGTGATTGTATTTTTTGTTACTGATTTAATAATTTTGGAATCCCTAATTCAAATTGAGTTTTTAAAAGTCTTCGTTATTTGTTTTTAAATCTAGTCGAATTTGATGTAACAGACAAACTTCTTATCAAATGCGGTCGTAAGCCTTTTGGTGTAAAAAGAGTCTTTATTTTTGCGGGTGAAATCGAAGGGCATGAACGTGTGCCCAACATTTTCGTCGATTTGGAACCGAAGCCCTAACCGAAGTACGTATCAATAAATTATAATCTTTGTTTATAAAATTATAGCTCTTATGTAACACCCATAATCAATATTATTACTATTTTTTTGTGTTTTACAGAAAGAATCATCTTGGGGTGCCTTTTTGGATTTCAAAATCAAAGTACTTCTAAACTGGGAAATCGCGGAAAACTGCCTATCATTTAAGGTAATTTTTTTTTACGTCGAACGCCCCATTATTTAAATTTCAATTGCATTCGCGCAAAGAGTTGAAAAATTATTGCAACACTCTGTATATGAATATATTTAAATCGGAGCCTCAAAGCATTGTAGATAAGGAGTTCTAAAATTTGCTATAAACACGTGCAGTCGATGACGTATGTTGGCCTACGTGACTTTCTACTACTATCCCCTCTCGTTTTTACCGGCACTTGCATACATTTTGGTCAGTAGTGAAATGTGTGTTAAAGCAATGCCAAAATTTGCTAATTGTTTATTAATTACAATTACATGCAATTTTGCATTACAAGTGTAAATAATAGGTAAATATTACAACATATTGACTGTTGAAAATTTGTTCGGTAATAATTTTGATTGAGAACGGTTTAATTAGACCGCATTTGAAATAATTATTAAAGAGGCAAGAAACGGCTTAATTATTACTTTGTAACATTATTATTAACTTCGTTGTGTATTAATCGATTGGATGACTGATTACTTTTAATTGTTTATACTGTTTTTATTCGTTAAATCGACCGAACTTATGTTAGTTTGAAAGCAGGCTTTCCATTTGCGGGTGCCCCGAGAAACTTGCCCGAAGTCGTCAGCTCTTATGCGAAAAGAGCCAACGCGTTTCACGGGCGTTCGACGCCTCGACCCGGCTACAGACAGCTCGCTCGCGGTCCAAGATTTCATCTCGGCTCCCCGGTCTTCCGTTCGCATTTCTCGGACGCTCTTCGAGCAACATTTACGCCCAGATATTATTAATTATGAATCGTTTCTTTCAGAATAACACAGATTGGATGCTGCTTCTTTGCAGGATACAGTCTGAATGAAATTGCCGAAAGAAGCTGGCCCCTTTTTTCGGTTAATTCGAGGCTTCTTTTTCAGGTCGATGCAGGCCCGCGTGCCTCGTTTTTCTCGCGGAAATCGTCGCGCCTTGTACCAGTTTTAATTGACGTCGTCAGTGAGTGCGCGAAAGTCGTTTTTTGCAAAAAGTCGTAGTTCTATAACCGTTTCGACGCCCTCCCAGTAAAAGTGAAAATCCCTTAAATAATCAAATCGGGCGTTTTTTTAAAAAGTGAAGTGGCGGGAGTGTTCGGATGGAGCTGTGGGTTCAAGGAGGACGGGAAAGCCCGCACTTTTGGTCAGCCAAAACCCCAAAGTGCGAAGACATCTATAACTGGATAACGGTAGGTCCCCCCAGCGTTAGGGACGTTGGAAAAGGAGCAACAAAGCGCTTTTCGGTGAGTCCTTTTGATTACTCGACCCCCTTTTTACCTTTTTCGTAGCAAAGTGATGGCTCTCTTATTTCAAAAAAAAATATAATAAAAATATTTCTTTAAAATTTTACAAGCGAAACACAAAAGTCTGTCGATGTGTTGTATATATTTGTGCTTTTGTTTTTTTTGTAACAGATCTTCGTAGCGCGAAAGAGACTTAAGAAAAATTAAATTGCGGTTTTCAATTTCGATTTTTATTTTTGTATTTGTATTTATATTTTTTGAACTTTTTGTAACTTTAAAGACTTAAAACTAAATTATTTAAAAAACAAAATTTAATTTTTAAAATTCCAATCAAAGATTTCAAAAACCAACGACGGAGAACTCAAAGGAAAGAAGAACTCGTCTCTTCGGTGTCATGGATACTGCAAACTTACATCTCATTAATTTTAATACATATTGTAAAAATAATATGAACCAAAAAAAAACTGTTTACTTACTTTTAAAGCAGACTTTTGTGTTGAGACGCCACCACTTTCTATGCCTTATTTTTCATATTGATGTGTTTCAAATTTTCGATACGGTCACTGAAGTTTTTCATTCATTTTCACTTCGTTTTTTATCAGTTTTACACCAGTTTTAATCGAAGCTTAAAATTAACAGAGACTTATTGCTATATGTCGTTAAAAAATTTTTTAATTTAATTTTTGCAACCAGTGACCAGAATTTAAAAAAAAAACAAAATTTCAATTTCGATGCAACTTGAACAAAAATAATTTTGGGTCTACTATAGGATGGCGCGGAAAAACCAACTATTTTTTTTTTCTTTAGAGAAAAAATGTTAGTTTTAAATGTTTTAAGAACTACCTCCAAAAGACAGCTAAAAAAAAATGTTTAAGAGGTCGCTCAAAATTTTTAAAAAATTAAAATTAAAATTTCATAAATTTTTTTTCTATTATTTAGTCAAATAATCAACAAAAATTCACGACGAGATGAACTAAAAATAAAACAAATGACAAAAAAACATAATTCTATTAAAACTCATTAATTTTATCAACTACAACATTTTTACAATATTTAAATAAACTTTGTTGTTAATTCTAATAACAAATCTTACATTTTGACGGTTTTAATTTTATTTAGACTAATATCATTTATTGTTTTGTTAAAGTGCGTATTAAATTTGCTTTATTAGCATTGGGATATAATCCAAAGTGTTGTACTAATAAATAAATAAAAATTCTGAGCGACCTTTTAAAATTCAAATTTTAAATTGAAACATTCAGCAACTTATTTTTTGTTTGTGTATAAAATTACACGGTAACGAAGACTTAAAAAAAACGTTTTTTGACGGTTTTTAAAATTTTAAAAAAATTTGAGAGACCCCTTAAAAATTTTTTTTTAGCTGTCCTTTGGAGGTAGCTCTTAAAACATCAAAAACTAACATTTTTTCACTCGAGACTCAAAAAAAACTCGGTTTTTTTACGCCACCCTAGTCTACATATTTCCAAATTATTTATTTTTGGTAAAAAGAACGTGCCGTTTGTTTTCAGGACCGACTACGTTTTGTACCTTTGGTACTACGGTTTTTTTTCAAGGGCCGGGGCCCCTTTTTCGCGTCGCGTTTGAGCCACCCACCTTTGGCTCGATTTTTCGGTCGGAGCCCCTTTAAGTGCGTCGCCCCTTTCGGGACGAGCGACCCTTAAAGATCGGCGGCTTTTTTCGCGTCGCGCGGGAGCCGCGCTCAAAAAGCTCCTCGATCCGGCTCTGATTTCGACGTCGGCGTTTTTGCGCCCCGAAAGCGATTGATTTATTAATTAAATCTCGCTTTAATTACGTATTAATACTCTACGGATTCTCTTCGAAGATATTTTATTAGTCTGTTAGGCATAGTTGTACACTACCGAAATTATTCCGTCTATTTATTATAACGTAAAATCCGCTCGTAGGGGTTGGTTAGGCGCTTTTAGGGGACCTCATTTCCCAATTACCCGATGCGTTTCCTTGGCAAATACATATCCGACATACTACCGAAAATTCTTCCCATAATTACAAGGAGCAAATCAAATTTCGCCATTACCCGAGCGAACCGCAAATTTAATAAAAGAAAACGGTAGCTCGCATTTCGAGAAAAAAAATCGTTAAGAGCTCGATAAAATCGGCTCGTTCGCATTTTCGAAGCTTTAATTATCGTTTGATAAAAAAAAACGTCAAAATACGAAGTCGAAAAAGCGTCGGTTCGTGGAAAAAATAAAGCGACCGCCGCGAACATTTCAGACTTTGGAAAGCGGCTTTTGGAAATTCGGAAAATGTATTTTCCACGAACTCTGTTTCGCAACACGCCAGTTAAAACCCGACATAATACTCGACAAGGTTTATTTTGTTCATTACATCCCGCCGCAGCTCTGTAAACTTTTTAATTCGATTTGTATGGCCAGTTAGGCTTAACGAAATTTTCGACTTTGATCTATTTGCGTTCTACAATTTTTTTGCGAGAGGGCACCGGCTCCAATTGAAGAATTTAGGACCGCCGCCGCTTTTCCATTTGTTTTTTCGAAAAGTATAAAAGGCATTATGTTCGTTTTTTAACTAAGAATTAATTTTATGAAGATTTTGAAAGTTGATTGTTGTGAATCGTGCTTAAAACGGAGTGTGCACATTCGAGCTCAAAGTGGCACATGTCCGATCTCGGGAAAATGAAGCGCGCCGCTCCGCGTCGCGCTTCATTTGCTTCCCTCGCTCGGAAATGTGCCACTTTTCGCTCCAACGCGCACATCTTCGTGTTTATTACATTTATCCACATTATCTTTGGCTCTTTCAAATCAAAATATTAATTTAAAAAATAACTATTAATTTTATGGTTCAAAAAACGCATTTACCATAGTAATGAGTGGAAGGGAGCGAATAGATACGAAAATAGCGACAGTACGAGTGAGAGAAAATGATCAAAATTAACTAATTACATTTTCGTCTAATTTATCGACTTAAATCATTGTAAATCGTGCTTAAAATAAGTGCGCGCATTCGAGCTCAAAGTGGCACATTCCGATCTCGGGAAAATGAAGCGCGCCGCTCCGCGTCGCGCTTCATTTGCCTCCCTCGCTCGGAAATGTGCCACTTTTCGCTCGAACGCGCACATCCGCGTATTTTAGTTTTGGCTACATCAATCTTCAAAAAAAATTAAATTTAGATTCTAAATTCGGTAAAAATTATTAAATATAAAAACAATCATTGCTAACGTCCCGTGCAGAAATTGTGTCAGGGTTTTAATAGGGCCCTTTAAAGATTTCCTTTGCACATTAAGAGACCCTAAAAGGATGGTCACGCTTCGTAAAAGTGGGTCTTTAAGAGAAATGTAATGAGGGCCTTTAAGGGCAATGTAATAAAGTCCTTTAAAGTTTTCCCCTACATTTAATTTTTTTTACCTGGTGTATAATAAGAAAATAAATTTTCTTAGAATATTACAAAAGCTTAGTTAAACATAAAGGAATATCCAACTGAGGTAAAAGAAGACAAAAGATATTTTTTTATTGTTAGTTCTGTATTTGTTAAAATTATAAATAATTAATCCCTTTTTGCTTTTAGAAACCTGTTAAGATATATGTGTATAACTTCAAAACTTTTTTTTGCAACTAAAAAAGGAAATTTTTTGAAATATAAATTTATTTGGGTTTTGTGACTTTATGTTTAACTAGCCCTTTCCTGTAACAAATACTAACAAATAAAAGCCCCTCCCCCCCGCGCCCTAAATAGACTGTTATGTAATTTATGAATGACTTCTTAGTAATGTACATAAAGATACTTATCAATAATCATTACTTTTAACTGACAAAAAAAGTATGATGTATGAGTGTAAATTGTAAAACAAATGAAAAATAATAATTTAATTGATAACTTCACAACTTGCAGTAAATAGAAATAATTTTATATTTTATAAATAAGATATTCAATAATTTTATCATGGGCTTTTCTTCTTATGGAATCCACAAAATGACATTTAAAGGTCCTTTAATCATTTTAATCATTTATTGAATATAGAAGTAAAATACATGTCAATTAAAGTAATGCTTTTTGTTACATTTTCTGATCATCAAAAACTCATGCCATTAAAATTTTAAAACAATTTAATTAAATATCTAAATACATACAATTGAGTTATGTGTATCTTTCATTTGGAATGAAATAAATATAAGCACTTGCACCTACGAAATTTTTCTATTTTAGTGACATCTATCATAATTTTTTTCTGTTAATTGAAAACTTGATTAAAAATATGTTAAAAATTTCAGGACCGTAATTAAGCACTAATCGAATTTACAATGATTAGTATTAATCAAATTTTAAATAATTTTGTGAATAAAAATATTTAAAGGGCTTCTGCATTAGTGACAATTATCCCAATTATTTAACAGCTATAATGAGGCTTTATTAATAACAAATAAAATATTCAGGCCCGTATTTTAACCATATATATATATCTTTTCGATTTTTTAAAAATTAAGCATGATAAACTTAACTGAATTTTTTGAATAACAATATTTGCAATTTTTTTGCGATGGTCACAATTGCCTTATTTTTTTTTCTGTTAATAAAAGGTTTTGTTAACAATGTATTAAAATTCCAGGACCGTATTTTACCCAAAACACTATTATACCATTTTTATATGTTACTGTCTGTAAATAAAATAATCATTTTTAAATATAATTATTTTAATGTCTTCTGATTTAGCGACAATTGCCATAATTTTTTCCAATTAATAAAAAGCTATATTGTCATCTTACCAAAATTGCAGGACCGTATTTTAACACAAACACTATTATGCAATTTTTATAAGTTACTCTCTGTAAATGCAATAACCATCTATAGAAATAAATTAATTTTAAGGTCTTTTGATATAGCCACAATTATCATATTTTTTTTTTTTAATGAAGAGCTATATTAAGATAATACTAAAAATCCAGGACCGTATTTTAACACAAACACTATTATACAATTTTTATAAGTTACTGTCTGTAAATAAAATAATCGTCTTTTAAAATATAATTTTTTTAAGGTCTTCTGATTTAGCGACAATAGCCATATTTTATTTCAACTTGCAATAGAAATAATGTTATATTTTCTAAATAAGATATTCAATAATTTTATTATGAACTTTTCTTCTTATGCAATTCACAAAAAGACATTTAAAGGTCCTTTAATATTTACCGTAACTAAAACCTATTAAGGAATTTTTGACAAAAATTAAAAGGCCCTTTAATGATCATTCTAAAAACCCTAAAAGGATTTCCTTATCATAACCCGACAATGCCCTTTACTGGCTTTAAAAAAGATTCACTGAGAAATGTTTTAACGTAGCATTTAAGGGCCCCTACCAATGTCAGGGCATCCATAGTAAATTTCTGCACGGGGTGACGATACGGCCTTAACTCAACCAAATTTTGAAAATCGTTCGCAACATAAACGAAAATCTTCAATTTAGACATCAACAAATCTAAGTCTGTGTACGTTAATTGGCTTTTAATGCATTTTAATTGCATATCAAGTTACGAGCCTCCGCCACTTCGGCAACGAAATTGCAGAAATGCAAATCGTTTATTTATTTATGTGTAATTCAAGCCGGCAATCTCCAACAGAAACGTTTGAAAGGCAATTAAAACTCGAGAACTCTCTATTAAGCATTTATTAAAATTTACATTTAATTTTAATGTGAGATAAAACCAAACGGCAAACTTAGTCGAGTTTATTCATTATGTTTTAATTTAATGAAAACTTTTAAGGAGAGGAACAAAGCGCACGTCCTCTCCTCTATTCTTTTTGCTATGCTTTTCACCACACACCGCACGCACTTCAAGCAAAATTAGTTACTTATTTTTTTAAATATAATTCACCTCGGGCAAAAAACGAATGCGATTTTAAACGAAATAGAAACTACGTTTCGTTTTTTATTTAATTAAATTTCTTTGTGTTATTTATAAAATGCGAATCTCCGATGCCATCGGACGTTTCCTGTTGGGAGAAATTTTTCTTTTTGAAAAATTGCAGATTCTTGTGCAGTTTGCTCGCGTGGCTTTGTTTTGGCGCCCAACGGAAGGTGTTAAAGCGATTCATTTATTAAAATAGGATTAACACACACTCTACTTAGTAATTACAAAGACGTTGTTTTAGATAGGCATTGTGTCTATCATTTTCACCCTCTCTTGAAGATATGATCGCTAACAGTAACCTTATCGGAGCGGAAATCAACAGCTGCTTAATCGATAGACACCCTCTTACTTACAAGGATTATAATTTGGGCCTAATTAAAGACGTCATGAAAAGCTTATTAGACTCCATTAAAATAATTTGTATTATAAATGCGAGGTATGTGCGCATTCGAGCGAAAAGTGGCACATTTCCGAGCGAGGGAGGCAAATGAAGCGCGACGCGGAGCGGCGCGCTTCATTTTCCCGAGATCGGAATGTGCCACTTTGAGCTCGAATGCGCACACTCCGTTTTAAGCACGATTCACAATGATTTAGGTTAATAAACTAGACGAAAATTACGTTAATTGATTTTGTTCGTTTCCTCTCACTCGTACTATCGCTATTGTCGTATCTTTTCGCTCCCTTCCACTCATTGCTATGGTAAATACATTTTTCAAACGTAAAATCAATATTTACGAAATATAATTCAATATTTTGGTCTGAAAGGGTGATGGATAAAGTAGACATATCGAATAATTACAAAGATGTGCGCATTCGAGCGAAAAGTGGCACATTTTCGAGCGAGGGAGGCAAATGAAGCGCGACGCGGAGCGGCGCGCTTCATTTTCCCGAGATCGGAATGTGCCACTTTGAGCTCAAATGCGCACACTCCGTTTTAAGCACGATTCACAATGATTTAGGTTAATAAACTAGACGAAAATTACGTTAATTGATTTTGTTCGTTCCCTCTCACTCGTACTATCGCTATTGTCGTATCTTTTCGCTCCCTTCCACTCATTGCTATGGTAAAAACATTTTTCAAACGTAAAATCAATATTTACGAAATATAATTCAATATTTTGGTCTGAAAGGGTGAAGGATAAAGTAGACAAATCGAATAATTACGAAGATGTGCGCATTCGAGCGAAAAGTGGCACATTTCCGAGCGAGGGAGGCAAAAGAAGCGCGACGCGGAGCGGCGCGCTTTATTTTCCCGAGATCGGAATGTGCCACTTTGAGCTCGAATGCGCACACTCTGTTTTAAGCACGATTCACAATGATTTAGGTTAATAAACTAGACGAAAATTACGTTAATTGATTTTGTTCGTTCTCTCTCACTCGTACTATCGCTATTGTCGTATCTTTTCGCTCCCTTCCACTCATTGCTATGGTAAAAACATTTTTCAAACGTAAAATCAATATTTACGAAATATAATTCAATATTTTGGTCTGAAAGGGTGAAGGATAAAGTAGACAAATCGAATAATTACGAAGATGTGCGCATTCGAGCGAAAAGTGGCACATTTTCGAGCGAGGGAGGCAAATGAAGCGCGACGCGGAGCGGCGCGCTTCATTTTCCCGAGATCGGAATGTGCCACTTTGAGCTCAAATGCGCACACTCCATCTTAAGCACGATTCACAATAATTTAGACCAATAAATTAAAGGAAAGTTTCGTTAATTAATTTTAATCATTTCTTCTCATGGCAAATTTTGAGCGAGCGAAATAAAACATTGCTAGTCCCAAAATGATTCTATTAAGCGGTACCTACACTGTAAAAAATTGGGATTCAATTTCTAATTCAAATTTAATTTATTACCCTGAGTTCCGGATTTAAAAAAAACACTGGGTACGTGGTAAACAGTTATTCTGGAGTAAATTTTAATTTTAATTGAGAAACATCCAAATATAGAATTTTTATATTAAAATTAATTTTTATTTAATACAAACAATTTTTTCGTGGAAAATTACAAATTAATGATTTATTCACATATTAGTATTTATTCATAATATCTATTTTTTAATTTATGTAATAATTTATTAGATTAATAAATGATACTTTACTATATTACATAGTTATACTTAATAACCATATTTTTATGGCAGTATTGGATATTTTGATACAATATAAAATGTAGTTTCATGATAAATCTATAGGCAAAATCTTTTTTTATAAAAAATAGAAGAAAAAAGCCTTTTCGGAATGAATTTTATTTGAGGGGGAATAAATAAATTAAAAATAATTCACCGCGTTTA
This sequence comes from Sinopyrophorus schimmeli, assembly GCA_036325965.1. Classification (NCBI taxonomy): domain Eukaryota; kingdom Metazoa; phylum Arthropoda; class Insecta; order Coleoptera; family Elateridae; genus Sinopyrophorus; species Sinopyrophorus schimmeli. The sequence goes on from JARFIZ010000249.1 coordinate 1,392,592, forward strand.
TTCGCCAAATTTTTTACAGTGTACTTTTTGTAAAATCGCTCGGCATAAATAATTGCTTGTGCCTTCTCAAGATTACAATTACTCTCGAAATGTTTTTGAAAATTTTTATATTGATCAAATTTTTGCTCATTCACAATCAAAATACAAATACGAGAAAATATGCAATCTTCGCGCGGAAGGACGCAAATAAAATGCGAAATCCAAGTACTCGCGCTCGTTATGGCTTTTTACCAGCACCGCGCCGACCCGTTTCAACACCGACAACGCGCTCATTTCGCGATTTAAATAAAAACAAACTCAAAGCGCCGGGGTCGAAAGTAAATTGCACGTCGAGTGTCTCAGACACAAAAACTAAGTTTTACATTATTCAGAACTAAAGGAGCGCGTCCGTAAACAAGTTTTTTTTCTTCAATGAATTTCCACTCCAAAAATATAAATAAGAATAGGGTCGAAGACAAAACCGACAAAAAATACGTCCTACAATAAACGAAGGTAATATATTTAACGGAATTGTGACAAACAACGGAGTAAATCCTCAACTTCCTCCCAAGAATGGCGGGAAGACGTTTTTCAATTTGCCGTGTGTGCGTTCGTGTGCGTGTGCTTTGAATTTATACGTCGTCAAAAAAAATTCCAACACAATAAATTCATTCTCTAATTCTCAATTAAATATTTCAAAAAAATTAAATAATTAATTTGTTTTTTGTCGAGTTTAGGTTAATTTTTAAGTTTCAGTACTTATTCGTGGGACACCCGGTATAATAGGCGCATTCCCGGCTAGAAATTTTTCAGTAAGCCTTGTTGGATCCTAATCGCGCAATCCCAGTTAGATTCCAATGGGAAAATTTTAATTGGGCGCCACTAAGGCAACTCCAGTCGGGTTCCCTTAGGGCATTCCCCGGCAGCTCGCTGTTATACCCACATCCACGTAGAAAAAATCGTTTAGATCTACGTAGATCTAATTTATTCATTTTGAGATTAAATTAAATTTACATAGATCAAATTTATTGTCAGGTACGTAGATCTAAACAAATTTTTTCACGTGGATGTGGCTAAAACTGCGAGCTGCTAGGAATGCCCTAAGGGAACCCGACTGGGTTGCCTTACTGAAAAAATTCGAGTCGGGTAGATCAAATTTATTTATTTTCACGTTAGAATTGCCAAGTTGGGTGTTGATTGGGTCCTAACAGGGAATTTCCTTATAGGGCATGCCCCATTGCTACCCGACGGGGTCGAGGTACACACTTAGAGCGTTTCCAAAACAATTTCTAGTCGGTTTAGCGCAAAGAATTTTCGAAAATCATCAACACAAAAATCTTCGAGGTTAAAAACGAGACGTTTCGCCAAAGGTGCGCGCGGTCGAACGGCGTAAAACAACAAAAACAGTGTCGTTCTAATAAATTTCGCTATTTTTGCGCGTTAAAAATTAATTTTTCGTTTTTATTAGTGCGCCAAAACGAAAATTTATGTCACATTCGGCGTTCGCCAAGTGTAGATTATTGCAGGGCCGTAAATTACCTTTATTTTAATTTATATCTGCTTCTTTTTAATGTATTGAATTAAATTTACGATTTGCAGTTGCGTTCCGGCGTAACGTGGCGCCCCCTGCAAATTAGAATAATTATTGTTGCGAGCTCGTTAAAAGTGGATTTGCCTCTGACGAAAGGGTTGCATATAGTTTTTTCGTGCGTAGGTGTTTGCGCGGGTTGCCTATCTTACTTTTTTGATTTTGGCGCGCAATTTGAACAGTCAATTTGTGGGAAACGAGCGTCTCGGTTTTTGGCGACCGTTCGCGACAATAATTATTATTAACCAATTTGGGGGAGCGTGACGTAACATTATCTCAATATTATTAATCTTATTTAGCATTAATTAATGCTCGTAGGCAAATATAAAGCGTAATCCTATTGCTTTCGGAGGCGTTTGATAGGCTGGATTAGCTTCCTCTGTATAATTTATCAAATGCATGTCAAGTTACATGCACAAAAATAACAGAACAATGAACTTTAAAATTACGGCCGTGTGTATCGCAAAAATGCCCTAATCAAAATTAATTATTTTTTCCTTCTTTCGAACCGTTTTTTTTTCTCTCTCCGTGCGAATTTTAATGCACCGCGCCCCGGACCCCGTCCGAATTGGGCGTCTTAATTAATTTCGAAAAGTGGCGCGAAATTATTGACAATCGCTTGACGAGCTTATAAATGCGGAAATTGCGGGCCGACTTAACGGGTTAGAACTTAATCCGGGGTTAACATCGTCTCCAATCTCGCCCTCCCGGGGGTGCGATATATCATACGGAGGCGAAGAGCAAAAAACGTTCAGCAGTTCGATAACGGGAAGTTAATGTTCCATTTATGGTTCCCCGCAGGATCGTTGCAAATAAGAACAGCGGATCTTTTAATTTTATTACGTAATTGCGATTTAAACTAATTTCGCTTTAGAAAAATGCATGGCAATGCGCTTTTGTGAAACGAAGATGGGAAGAGAGCCAAAAGTTCACATTTATACATTAATAGTTTGAAGTAAAACTTCTTTGGTGGGGGTAAAAGTTTTAACGTGCGCTTCTGATTTGTTACTTTATTTAATTAACAACTAATTAAGGGTGCGTGAAGTTAAAAAAACGCCAAAGGACTTTTTGTCTCGGTTTTTCATCCTATTCCCTTTTCACGTTTGTCAATTACTTTTGGGACACTCAGTATATGGGTAAATCTTTCGTGTGAATTATCGCCTTGAATTATTGTGAATCGTGCTTAAAACCGAGTGCGCACATTCGAGCTCAAAGTGGCACATTCCGATCTCGGGAAAATGAAGCGCGCCGCTCCGCGTCGCGCTTCATTTGCCTCCCTCGCTCGGAAATGTGCCACTTTTCGCTCGAATGCGCACATCTTCGTGTTTATTATATTAGTGTAATTCACCGTGCGCTCCTTTAAATCCAAAATTTTAATTTATTTTATTGAATGGGTGATTCTGTTCTGTTACTTTTTTGATTAAAAATTTTTGAATTCTATAACTCAACTTTTTGATTTTTCATGCATATTATTACTCTATTTAATAGTAAAAATGAAAGTGCGAGAGGATTTTGCTACAACTTTAAAATATCGAGAATGAGAATCATATTTTATAATTTCTATGCCACGGTACTGACATAAAATAAATTTGGTAGACATTCTTTAGAAAAATAATTAAATTCATTTATGAATTGTATTGTAACATTTTAAAACTCTTTTTTATTGATTATTTAACATTTCAATAATCTATAGTAACTTATGTATTACAAATAATATATTAAAATTTATATCAAACATTAATCAACACATTAATCTAACACATTTCACAAAAATTAACTTAATTAAAATTGTTTTTGGTTTCATTGCAGCATTTTTAATTCTTAAGCTTCTACGCAGTGATACAGTTTCGGTCATCTTTGGCAATTTTTTAACTTCTTACGATGAATTCTCAGATTTTTTTTTTTGCGTCATTCTGTTATTTATTTTTCTCACCTTATCATTTGAAGAATAATCAATTTTTCTCATAGAAAATTATCTGCATACATTCTTATTAGAGCAATAAAAGCAACTTAATGTTATTTATTAACAATTAAATATATTTTTATAATTTTTTGACATGGTACTGACCGCCACGGTACCGACCTTATAATTATAATAGCAACTGTAATTTTTTGATTTTGAATTTGATACTATTCTATTACCCTATAATTTAGTCTAGTAATAAGTACAGAAATTCATTATTTATGATGAAAAAAATTAATCGTTAATTAAGTTTACCAATACCACGGTACTGACAAGTAAATTTATGACATCATCTTTTAAAAATTGAGTTTTAAAATGACACAAACTCGCTTGCGAATTTCAGTTGCGTGATGTTTGTAAACATGACTCAGTTAACGTACTTTCAATATGGCTTATTAGTTGTTTCATTAATTTCGAGGTAAATGGCGCACGAGTCATACACATTCAAATTTAAAAATTTGCTTCAATCTGAGGACAAAAGTTATTAAGCCGGAATTCAATCTTAAATTGATGTATTAAAAAAAATCGTTAATTTCTTTAAAGTTGGATTATATACATTCAGATTTATCAGTTAATTGGTTTGAATTATTTATTGCAACAAAAAAAAATAACCGACATGACACGGTACTGACATTTAAGTGAGATGTTGCAAGTTTTCTTTGGACTGCAACTTATATTATACAAGAAAAGTGATGAAATATGTTCATGATAATCGTATTGATACAAAAATTTCATTCATCGATTTATAATGTATGGCCAGTGAGAGCAAACAGTATAGGACACAAAAAATTACAGTTAGAATGGAATCACCCATATACACAGAAAAGTTTTTGACTTCGACTTATAGAGGTTTGACTGTAATTTACTTCCTCAAAAGACTGACTTGAAATGTCGAATTTCCGTTAGCAGTGCGCGCAAATTAATATAAATATGTTGATTAAATACGAAGATGTGCGCATTCGAGCGAAAAGTGGCACATTTCCGAGCGAGGGAGGCAAATGAAGCGCGACGCGGAGCGGCGCGCTTCATTTTCCCGAGATCGGAATGTGCCACTTTGAGCTCGAACGCGCGCACTCGGTTTTAAGCGTGATTCACAATGATTTAGGTCAGGGGTGAGCAACACGCGGCCCGCGGGCCGCTTGTGGCCCGTTAAACACGATTATGCGGCCCGCCAACCATTTCTAAAATTGAATTCATTTTTTAAATTTTATATTTTTTAATTCTAATGTTTATTATAAATAAAGTTTTGTAAATGATTAACAAGTGTTACTTTATGTGCGGCCCGCCAAAAAATTTTAAAATTTAAATTGGCCCGTTGATTAAAAATGTTGCTCACTCCTGATTTAGGTCAATAAACTAGACGAAAATCAAGTTAATTGTTTTCGTTCATTCCCTCTCGCTCGTACTATCGCTATTGTCGTATCTTTTCGCTCCCTTCCACTCATTGCTATGGTAAATCCATTTTTCGATCGTAAAATCAATATGTACGAAATATAATTTAATATTTTGCTCTGAAAGGGTGAATTATTTTTAGTTTCCTTTCGACTTCGACTTATCGAGGTTCGACTGTACAATTATTCGGGCCAAACAAGTTTCACTTCTTCCGCGAGCTCATCTCGACGCCTCTCGCTCGTTTTTTTAATAAAATTTAAAAAATACGCAAATCAGCAAAATTTCGATTCGAGATCTTTTCCAAAAGTGGGACTTGCACAGCGTAAAAGCAAATAAAATCAGACCTGTTGGGCGGTACGTCGTAATTTTCACGATTGCCAACGGATTTGCATAAATTTCAACAATAACTCAGCAAAGTTATTAAATTAGAAACACCTGTAAAGTCGTCCAACTGTCTAAGTATTCGAAATAGGAGCGCACCTATTACGAATTCACAACTTCTCTCGAGACTTCACGTCGTTTTCCGAAATAAGTTTTGACGAAAGACGACGGGCCCTCGACGTTCGGCTCTTCGCTCGCCGCGCCCTCAAAATCGTAAATTCTCGCCCCATTGTTTTGGCGTCGGAAAATTTTTTTGCCGAGCTTCGTCAAGCCCATAAATCAGCTTTTAAATTAAGCTTTCGGATTTTGCGATTTTTGATAAACGTCAATCGGGCGGGATCGCGCTTTTTAATTCGAATCGTAATAAATTTTGTTTTTGGGCGCGTCGCGCGATTAATTATTTTCGAACGTTATATTTATCGCGGAAGCCGTCAATTTTCGAGAAGGCTCAATTATTAATTTTGGTTTCGATTTAAGGAAAAGTCGGGCGGACGTTTAATTTTTAATTCGAGTCGTCCGCGAGATTAGGGCTAACGCGCGCCCGTGCACGAAGAAATATGTGCAGACAAACCGAATCTAGTTTTTGCGAAAATAATCTCGTTGCTTTGCCAGATTGCATTTGTATCGTTGTATTATATCCATTATTAAATTGCAATTTCGTAATGGGGTGTATGTGTGTGAGTGTGTGTGTGTGTTGTGTTTGTGCGCGCTATACCTATAGCCAGTAGATTCGGCAATCTTTTAGTTTGCGTTAAAAGTGGCTCGGTTCCAAAGTCAAATTAAAAAAAAAATATAAAAATTACTGTATTAGAGCTTTTAGACTCGAAATGTACCCATAACAAAACGAATTGCGCTTTAAAAATGATTGCAGAAAAAAAAAGGTACACTGTAAAAAATTTGCTGAGTAAGGGTCGATTAGTTAAACGCAGATTGGGTTATTTTTAATTTATTTAGTTCTTCTGGAGTAAAATTCACCCGGAGAGGGACTTTTTTCTATTGATTATTAAAAAAAAGACTCCGCAAAGTGAAATACGAAGCGTGAAAACTCGCGTATTAACCCCTTGACATACAAAAAAAATCGAATTTGATGAGTCCGAAAAAAACTATTAATTTGGCTCAACTTAACTGTTATGAGCATACACAAATAACATAAAATAAACAATTAATAGTTTTAAAATATTTTGAAATATGTAGAGCAGTGTTTCCCAATCTTTTTTTAACATTCCTCACCTAAGTCATTCTAAAATTTTGACGCATATAATATATAACATATAAATATTTTTTTATATTTAAAAATTGAATTATTCCATAAATGAAGCCTAATTACAACTTGTTCAAGACACAAGATTTAGGTTTTAGCAAGAAATCACTAGGAAATTATTAAAAAAAAGAAACAATAAGTAAATTTTAAAAACATAAACTAAAAAATATTTTTATATCGATAGCTCGAATTTTGGATAACGCGAATTATTTTTAGTTTCTCTTCAACTTCGACCTATCGAAGTTTGACTGTATTTAATTTTATAAATTTAATATTTCTAAACAATTAAGATAATTTATTTATTGGGTTTTCGCCAATATTAATTTTATTTGCGTAAATTAATGATCTTCAAAGTTTTTTGAAAAACTACAAATTCTGTATTTACTCTATTTGAGTTTTCTGGAAATACACAATAATTTTTTCATCAAAATTTCCTTTTAAATTTACGGAATAAAGTTTTGTTTTATTCAATTTGTGTCATACAAAAAAAATTGATAATTAAAAATTTCTAAAGTTCTTAAATATATTTTAAAAATTTTCCAAGTTATTAATTTTTTTAATTTGAGTTGTCTAAAACTTAAAATAATTTATTCTTCGAGTTTACTTTAATAATTTTGCTAAATGTTTAAAACTGAATTTCATTCTATGTAAAAAACCGGTGCATGTACTTATGTACGCACGTTAGAAGTAATACTTCTTTGGCGCGACTAAATTAAATATAACAACGCGCTATGTTGCGCTTGTGTATAACTAGACCAGTGGTTATCAAACTATATGTTACTGCGCATATGTCGTTTTATTTGAATACATTGCTATTTCCTTTTTTAAATCCAAAAAGTAATTTAAACAAATTGAATAAATACGAAGATGTGCGCGTTCGAGCGAAAAGTGGCACATTTTCGAGCGAGGGAAGCAAATGAAGCGCGACGCGGAGCGGCGCGCTTCATTTTCCCGAGATCGGAAATGTGCCACTTTGAGCTCGAACGCGCACACTCGGCTTTAAGCACACTTTACAAGAATTAATTTACTCTCTGACAATTCGCAATTAAATATTACAGAATTATATTAATAACAAAATTCCCAAATCGCCAATTTTGTGCCTTTTAACAAAATTATTGTTGAAAACAAACCTTTTTTGGAACATAAAATTGAATACAGTTCTTGACGTCTTAGAGACGTCAAAATCTACAATGACACCTTAAACGATTGACGCCTGGTAGACGTCATTGTATGTCAAGGGGTTAAATGGCACAATTATATTGAGGTTAGGTCCGAATATTTTGATATTCAAAGATAAAAATAGTTTTGAGCGCCATCTATTTAGTAATGGCTGGAAATAATTATTAAAAATTCATTCGCAACGAGTCGATCAAATTAGAGCAGTCAAATTTTACAAGACAATAATCCTTTTGGCATTTGTTTTGCTTTTAATGAAGTTTAAAAAAATCTGCATTAAATTCACTTCAAAATAACTCCGGCTATAAATGTTTATTTTGTGTGCGGAGTGGTTTTTTTTAATTCTGCAATTCAACTTTACAGATTCAAAAATAATTGAACTACGAGCGATGGATTAAATTCGGTTTAAAAATTTTATCCCAATTTTTTACAGTGTACCCGCTTTCAAAACCTAAACAAGGGCTACAAAATTGATCACGCTATCTGTTTGCTGCTAATTTGTTTTTGCTACACGATTTTAAATAGGACTTAATTTTTTTTTATTCAAAAACCAATTGTTTGAAAAAAAAACAAATCTTGATTTATCAAAGCTATAGTCAATTACATTATTTGCAGGAATTTCGAAATTAACACGTCTCGAGCAAAAACAAGTTAGGTATTTAAGGAAAAATAAAGCTACGTATCCACGTCAATCATTTAATGTCGCCTTTTACACGTCTTTCGCCTTCTGGTAGCTCTTTACATAAAATTGGGCGAAGAAATAAATATTAATGGCGACGTTGGGCAGATATATGATGGGCACTATGTAATGCATGTGGCACGTGGGCATCAGCATTTGCAAAGTGTGCGCAAACAATGCGAACAGCTGGACCTAAAATCAATCCCAAAATATTCGAAGTCAAAACGCTTGCGAAACTCACTATTTGGAAAATCGTCAGCTTCGGCTTCACGCTCTCCAATTTCTTTTGCATCTCCGGGCCCAAACTCGCCAAGAAATAATAGGAGTACATCAGAATGTGCGTGAAAGAATTTAGTGCGATATTGAATGCCAACATTCCACCTGAAATGCAAAAAAAAATTACTAACCTCATTAAACGTGCAATTTCTCGACGCGAATTAATTATATTTATTTATTAAATTAAATAATTAATTTAATCACAGATTTTAATTGAGTTACTCGTAATTTAACATAATTTTATAACAATTGAAGCGCGGACTCGCCGCAATTTTACGATTTTCAATGTTTATTATTTGACAAACTTTTGCCCGCGGCTTCTTAGTTTGAATTCCATAGGAACCGTACATTTTTCCGGGATAAAAAATAGCCTATGTCACTTTCGGGAACGAAAAACTATTTCTATGCAAAAAATCACGTCGATCCGTTGCTGCGCTAAAGAAGTACCAACCGACAAACACAATTTCGCATTTATAATATTAGCATGACATCTAATTAATTATAACTTTAAAAACTTTTTTAATAAATACTGAAAATATCAAAGAAGGAATAGCTAAATTGCGTAAAACGTTAAAAAAAAATTTTTTTTGGTTATAATAACGAACGAAAAAAAAAAGCGGGGAATCGCTCATAGCGCGACCAACGAAGGGCGCGAAACGAATCAATCTTAACTATTCTAATTTGCTTGAAGTAAAACATACAATTTTTTAATTTCGAAAATAACATAGAACGCGATTTATTACAATTTTCGAACTACGAATCGCCAATTTACAATGCAAAATCGCTTTTACCGTCCGACAAATAAATTTGTTATTTTAATTAGTGCGATTAAAACCTTTGCATCGTGCGAATTTGCGAGGCAAATTAATAAAATCAGTTACCTGGATAGAATTTGGTGGAGAGCCAGGCGATCGTGAGGGTCGACGAATGATGGTAAACGTGAAGGGGGGAAACTTGATTATATTTCTTTCTCAATAAAAAAAAAATAGTTTCGATCAATTCCACGAATTTTAGCATCATCGTCCACCAAAAAACGCGCGCCATACTTATGGCGCTTTCGTTGTCCGAAAAGTCGGTCGATTTGCAGCCGATCACGTGTTCCTTCGTCCATCCGGACGTGAGCACCTGGAATGACCAAATTAGAACGTTCCGTCCTCGCACAAAGCTCAAATAATAACTGTACGCACCCCGTATATTAGCAAAACGCAGGCCAGGACTTGGAACACGTTGTAGCCAGCGATCACGCCCTTCAGATCGTACGCGTTTCTATTTTTCATGTAGATTGGAAGGATCCCGTAGACCAGCAAGAGATAGCCGCCTTGGACCATCATCAAATTTACGGGAGTCGTCATGAAGAGCCAATCGGTCGTTCGAACATCTATCGAAATTTATTTTTTTTTAAATATTACCTGCTTTTTTTAAATTGGATGTTTTTTCCATACCAGCCTTTTCGAAAAATAGGAAGTTATAATAGTCGATCAGGGCGCTCATTTTTGGTTCGACGAGGGATGCACTTTCGCGATCAGTTATTCGGCGAGAAGTAAATTATTAGCATGCATTTTATGGTAATATAATGTAAACATTAATACAATTATGCGTGCCACTTAACATTTTGAGCCTATTGTTTTTTTGCAAAAAAACTCGATGCTTACGTCACTTAGAAATTAATGAAAACGCTTATCAATCGGTTTTAAATAAAATATATGGGGGAAATACGTACACAATGATGTATGTTTTTTTTTTGGGTAGGACGAGGTCTGATTTTAAACTTTATTAGTAATTTTGCAGATTATGAGTCCTAGTTCCTTTCAAAAGTAACTCTTGTTCCCTGTTGACACACTTTTCCCAACGGCGTTTTCATTTTGCAAAGACGTTTTGAAGACGGCTTTTACGGTGGATGATTTTCGTTAGGTGTCATGGTACAGGACAAAAATTAAATTTATATACGCCTTTTTGCCCATACAACGTTTCGAAAAAAACAAAATGCGCAAATAAACACAAAGAGGACGTTTTTTCGGATAAAGTTATTTAAGTTAGGTTAGAGACGGTCGCGCGCGTTTATTACCGAAGCCGATTCGAAATTTGTCCCGATTAATATTTGTTCTACACATAGGGGCGGATTTGAAAGGGGTTTTTTCCGCGTGCGTTGCGGTAAATCACACGTAGTAGTTTAAATAGTGCTCTATTAGAGCGGTACATGGATGTTTAATAGCTTTGAGCTTTTTCTCATTGCTCATGCAGCCGCATGGAATGCAAAACACTTCATTATTCTGGCAACTGATAACCGCCCCTATTTGTTTGCCATGAATAATTGTAGATATTGGTAGCTTTCCTCTTCGATTGTTGCGGTTTTTATGGCCTTTTATTTGCGCATTAATATTTTTGGTCTCGGACGAAAGATTTGGTTTTTTAGTGTTTAAAAACGATAATTAAATAGGTTGTTTATTTTTTTTATTATTATTTTACCTGAAAGAGTAAGATATGTTATTTGATTTTTTAATGGCAACTCATTGTGATTTACTCTTAGCTTATAAAAAATGGTTTGTTAATTTTTTGAGTTTGATTAATTTATAGGCAAGTTATAAATTATTAGATTTTGTTTAAAAGAATAAAAATCAAAATCGGGTTGTTTAAAGTTTTTGCCATTTTCTTCTGAATTTTATTAATTTTTTTTTAAAAAGATGCTTGCTTCAGAAATCTTGTAGTTTGTATTTAAAACATTTTTGACTTTCTGGTTTTTGAAATATTTATTACTATATCTCTATTATTTAGTTAGTTTCAGTTTTTATAAAAAAAAAAAATATTACAAATATTATATTCTTCTTTCTCACATCATTAACTTAATTATGTATTAATTATTGTTTTTTTTGTATTTAAAGATGGATGGGTTTAACTTTTGGAACTTCGGTCTAAATTTTCCTAAAGCATTTTGTTTCGTTAGAAAAAGCAAAAATGGCTTCATTAATATTCAAGATCATTAAATATTTAATTTTATAGCCGACGTGCGACCATAATTTTACTAGATATTTAGTTATTTGTTTACAAATAATCCAAAACTAAATCAATAGGAAAAAAAACGTTTAGCTTTCCTTAGGGCACGGGCTTATTTTAAGTCGAAAACTTTTAATTTATTTTGAAAATTGTTCTTTTTCACTTATATCCTTGTTTTTCGCTATTATTATTAAATATTACTCGAATCAGAGTTTAAACTGATTCAGTTTTTTTAAATTTGTTGGTTATGGTGTTAAGGTTTTCGTATTATATATTTTATTTAAATTTGAGGCTTTTATATTAATCATTTTTGGTTTAAATACACTAATTAATTTATTTACAACCAGAAAATTGAGCATAATTTTTTATAGGACCTTTAAAAATAAATAAATAAATAACTGATATTAGTTATAAACCAAATTGCTTAATTTTCGCTTAAGATCGGTTTTAAGGAAGGAATAATTAATAACACAGGCGTCTTTTATTTTAACATATAAATAATTACATCTTTCGCTTCGGCGAGGCACAAAAAAAAGTCGGGAGATTTTAACAAAAATATTTATTTAAAAAAAAAATGTTACGTAAATATTAATGCAAATGCTTGCCTATTTTAATTATCGAATTATTTTTATACATCGATTTAAATAAACTATAAAATACGATTGACGTTGACAAAAATTAAAAAGTCAAATATGCGTCTATAACCGAGAACATTAATTACGTAAGTAAAGGTTATAAGAATATAACCGAAGGCAAAATAGGACTAAGTGACGTTTTTATTCTATCTATCAAAATTACCGCAAGTAACCCAAAGAGAAAAAAGAAACTTAAACAACTAGCATCAATATAAATAAAACTATCTATTGCTCGATCGTTGACCGATCGACATGTTCAATAGCAAAGCTTTGGTTTTAGGACACGGTGTATATCAGTCACTGCGTTACACTAAATACCAGGCGCAGTACAATTTTAAACTAAAACACAAAATTTACTGCAAAAATTTTACTCTTAAAAATTTTTGCCCTAGACACACATGCACGCACGCACACACACGCAGCAAAAAAGAGAAGCACTTCCGAGTCGCTTTTCTGCACGAAATTACCCTAAAATCAAAGCACTAGGTCCTAGGACAAATCACTCGCCTTCGAGCCTCTTCGTGTGGACTCGGAACAAGGCTTAGAAGTTAGTAGGACTCTGTGCGTTGCTTAGAAACGGCTTATTAAAATTATAAATAATTAAATGTGCGCAGAAAAACGGCTCGTCAGCATCTCTTTCCATTTGAATTTTTTTAAATTAACAATTGATTAGTGAATTTTCGCTATATTCGTAAATTATACAGTCTAATTTATTTCTTAAATTAATTTATTAAACTTAATCTAATTTTTAAAATTTATTATTTACAAATCGTTCGCGTAAGAAGCTTTTCTAATTACATCAATGTCTTATTATTAGTTTTTAGCGATTCCAACCTCAATTGCGTCCCTTTTCCGCGCAAAGATCGAGTTTTGCGCAACGTCGCTCGATGTAGGGGTGTTTTTTGAAATTTACAGATTTTTTTGTGGTTTTTTTTTTAAATAAAAGCTTAAAAACTACTTAACGAGAGAAAAACAATGGGCGCGTCCCCCTCTGCGACGGATCACGTTAAACGCATTTCGCAGTGCGATCGGAGATCGACGACGACTTTGTACGATCTAATCTTTTTTCAAGTAGCATTTTTTGTAAAAGTCCGCGAAGTAGTAGAAGAGGACGAACATGTCGGAGATGGCGATGTAGCCGATTATTGTGGGCACCTTGCAGCTGGGCAAAAAGATTTGGCTCGAATGGAGGATTATGAAAACGAATTGGATCTGTTTGGAAAAAATTACAGTTCAGTCGATGTTCAAAAAAAAAAAAAAATCGATTCGCTATAGCCGGGCTGCGTGCTAAATGCGAAAAAATTCGTTTTAAGTCGCTCGCATAAATAAAATTATTTTAAAATAAATTACAGTCGAACCTCGATAAGTCGAAGTTGAAGGAAAACTAAAAATAATTCGAGTTGTCAAAAATTCGAGTTATCGATATAAAAATATTAACGTTGAAATAGGCAAGTCCTAGGCTCGAGTTAACAAAAATTCGGCTTATCGAAGTTCGACTGTAATTGAAAAAAATTACTTTCAAAAAAATAGGCGCCTTACCAATTGCATAGTTGTCAGCTTCGACTTGAGGATCTCCAATTTTTTCTGCATGTCAGGGCCGAAAGAGGCCAAAAGATAATAAGCGTACATCAGAATGTGGATGACGCAATTGACGATGACGGGCAAAGACAGCATTCCACCTGGTCCAAGCAAAAAAAATCAATTAATGTTTGCGTCTCTGCACGAATTCCAAAATTATTACCTGGATAGTATTTGCAGACGACCCACGACAGCAGAATGGTCGTGACGTGGTGATAGACGTGCAAGAACGACACCTGATTATACTTTTTCCTCAATATGAAAAAGACGGTCTCGGCCATTTCGACGATTTTCAAAATCAGAATGGCGAACATGTATTTGGCCATACGCATCGAACTCTCGTCCTCCGGGGGCCCGATCAATTTGCAGCCCAGGGAGAAGTCTGTCGTCCATCCAGATGTTACCAACTAAAAAAAAAAATCACTGAACTAATTCTATTACTCACAAATATATTGTTAGGGGCGAAATAAAATTCGGACGTTTAGTTCTTTCGCCCGCACTGCTTTTTTTTATAAATTGGCAAGCTTTTTTTTTCCACGAGCGCGTCCTTATTAGCTTTTCGCTAAAACCACCCCTTGTTTTGTGGCTTGAATAGACGGGCGACGTTTAGTGATTGTGGGCGTCCATATTTTCTTAGTATGGCAAATTTATTTACAGAAAATCGCAACTTTATAAAAGTACTTGGAAAAATACTTTCGGTTTTAAAATAGATCGTGGGTTACTTAGATTTTTATTTACATTATAAGGGTTTGTCTCAAACCTTCGAATTATTTGAGACGAATTGAAGCGAATAATTCGATTCGAGTGTCGAACTAAATATTCGAAAGTATCGATAGTTTCGAAAGTTTCGAAAGATTCGAAGTACGAATATTTCGAAACTTTTTCGAATATTGCGTAAATTCAGTTTACGTATTAAAAACAAGTTTATATAGGTATATTATTGTGACTATTTTTATGTTCTAATTTAAATAGTATAAACATTGTTTTTTTATTCCATAAATTCCTAAATATATATTTTTAATTATTTTTAATCGATATTTAAATAGCGATTATAAATAATAAATAAATTATTCATTTATTTTAAAATAAAAAAATAAATTATTATTATTACAATTATTATAATTGCAATTAGCTCTAGTGATTTATTTCTTATATTTTGTAAGATGTATTCGAACTATTCGCTTCGAATCGCATATCCCTAATTTTTAACGTTTTTCTCTAATTTTAAGGGTTAAGGGTTCATGATAATTAGTTTCGTTGTCCTACTTTTACTATAACTTTCGGGCCCATTAGATGTCCTTTATTTACCCCGACACAAAGCACACGCGCACCAACTATTTAGCTGAAAAGGAACGAATGGTTAGTAGAATCGTCTTTGTGGTACTTACGCCATAAGTCATAATGCAGCAAGTCACAATTTGTATAAGATTGTAGATCACCAATATGCCCTTTAAACTGTACGGTTTTCTGTGGGCCATAAACGCCGGTAAATAAACGTATATGGTATATAGGTATACTCCAATTATTAATAATAATTTCCATGGGTCTGCTATTAGTGGATAATCTTGTAATCTGAAATCTATAGAAAATGTTAGGCAATCTTTCGATTGGTAGCGATTTTTATGCGTTTTGTTCAATTTTTCTTGCGAAGAGATTGTGACATGGGGATGATCGCGAGCGAATTAGGATAGAATATTTATATTAACAGATTGAACATAATAGTGTTTATAAAGGTAATGAGTTTTTCTTAAGTTTAACACCAAAATTAGATCAAAATTATTACAAAGTTTAGGTATTAAAAGTACACCCATACCTCGCTTTATCGCCTAGATGCGTTCCGGACAAGTTGGCCGTAAAGCGAAAAGCCGTATAACGAATCAATTTGATTTTAAGGTCGCTAATAGTACAGATTTTTTTTTGGTAGTATTACGAAACATTGTTGGTCGTAAATTGAAAAAGTGCCAAAATTTAAAAAGCGAAATGCCATATATAGAACGGCCGTATAGCGAGGTATAATTATATTCAATTTTAATTGCGATTCTAGGGCAAATATTTAAATAAAAGAATTAGGGTAAAATATTTACACCAAGGCTTAATAGCTTATATAAAAACATTAAATTCGTTCATAATTTATTAAAAAATTTAATTATCACAATTAAAAAAAATTCTCATAAAACGGATTAAAAAAATTTAATTGTAATTTATCATGCGTTTTATTTTTTACAAATTGATATTAAAATTTTGAAATTTTATAAACAAAATAATAAGTAAATGGAAAAGGCAACCCTTACGATTCATTCAATTTTTTTTCAGACTTTATATTCTTTTTTAAAAACCGAAATTTTTTATAAATAATATTGCAATATTATTGTTAAAAAAATTAAATCAAAGGTTCATAATGTAAATGTAACAAAATTTTGATTTCTTTATTAAAATAGAAAGTAACCGAAACCATCCCTTTTGAATTTGTGCAGTAATAATTAAGCTGCCTTTATGTAAATGTGGCAAAAGCTCGTATTCTTTGATGTTAAACTACACCAACAGAGCTTTCTCTTTGTGCATAGTCCTCAATAAGTAACCATGGCGATACGTACCATAATAATAATTAAACGAAAATTCTTAAGACAAAACGCAACATAGAAATTCCAATATTTGCGAAAAATACAATTGTGCCAACTTTAATCGCGATTTTTCGTTGTCCATCTTTGTGCAATCAAAATTGGCACTGATAATTCGGTCGAAGAAAGACTCACCTGGTATTTCTCGAAAGATGTAACTGTAGTTACCAACTGCGGTAGTCATTTTGGAAATGGAAAATGAAAATTGTTAAAAAAAGTATATTAATTTATTCTTGCGACTTTCTCAACATTTATTCGTGCAGTCTGAAATTTAAAAATTATATTAATTTTCGTGTAAAAGCTTTTGCGTTGTGTTTAATAGAAAACTAAAAATTAACTATACCATGCACCGCTTTTTATCTGATACATGGGAAAAGTACTTTTTTTTTGTTAAATCCCGAGTATAACAATACAATTTAATTCCCAGAATTGTTCTTGGGACAAAATTACGGTTTTTTTTCGTCTGAGAATCATTTCCTATGACCATAAGTAACGTTTTGGGCAGAGATCGACAAAAATATTTTGTTTTATATTTTGTTTATTTTTAATTATTTTTTAATTTAAAATTTCTAATATTGAAATTTGTATTTGGGGCCATCCGTATATTACGTCGATTTTTAAGATTTCTGGACCCCTCCCTCTTCCTATGTCACATTTGCGTTGAACCCTCTCCTGCCCAGTGTAACACCTACCATATAATTTAATAATGAGTGGTAATTTTTTTTTCAAAAATTTTATTATTAATTACTTTGTATGACTTGCTGAAGTACCATCAGTACAACAGAAAAAGTATCTGACCACCGATCCATGGATCGTAATATATATTTTTTAATGATTTTTTCAATGTATGGCTTAATTTATGAATGGCCCCTTGCTTGAAAATTAAATTATTATTTTTCCTTAATAATTTTAATTGTTCAAATAATTAATATTATTATTTGAAAATTATCGAACTATTACAACAATTAAAGTTTCTTTTAACACCAATTTTTTATTATTATTAAAATTAATTTTATTTTAGTAATATATTGTATTATATATAGGTACCATATATATCTTAGTAGAAAGTCATAATATCTAATTTATCGATTGTTGACTAAGTTGTTAAAAAATTATGTTAATAACTTGAATCAATATAACTGGTAATTCGCGGGCTTTTTTCAAAAAATTGTTTATGTCATGATACCTATAATATAATTTATTATGAAACTCGTTATTATTGTAATGATTAATATAGTTATATATTTTATTTTTCTGAGCATTAATAATTTATTGATCCAATCGTTCTTTACATGATTTGTTATTATTTAATGTATAGTGGTAAACAAAATTTTAGTATATTAGAGAAACAAATTTAAAATTTTTAAATAATAAATATTTTTCACAGAAATAAAATTAATTTTAATAGTAAAGGAAAATTGGCGCCCTAAGAAAATTTAATTACTGTATTAATTCTATAATTCTCAAATAATATTATTACAACGATAAAAATTAAAAAAAAAAATTGGAGGCACTAAAAAACCCAAAAAAAAAGATAAAATAATTTTTTTTTGCCGATCTCTGCTTTTGGGAACGAACACTTTGAACTTTAATAACAAGAACAAGTACGTAGTCTTAATTTGGATGCTTAAATATAATTTATCCCCAAGTTTCGCGGTACAAGGCTATCTGCATTCGTCCAAAATATACATAACCAGGCGTTAACACGAAATTAAAGATTTAAAAATCTATGCATTGACGTCTTTTCCGAATGTCAAAGACTCGAAGGTCACCGAAATGGACCCCAGAAGACTGAACTCTCCTCGTTCACTTTTCGCCGTGTGTTGTTCCCCCGCGTTATCAAAAAAAAAAAAAATATTTCGTCTTTTTTTTATTTTTCTAATGGACGCTAATTTATGCGCATTAATTTATTGCAATTACATAAGCGGCTCCACTGTTTACTCTCCCGCGAATTACAATTTTAAATCGGCGAAAAATTTAATTCAATTATAAAATTGATTCGAGAGCTAATTAATGAGATATATTGCTAAAATTTGCATAATTATTTGCAAAAATTAATTATGAAAAAGAAAACACGTTCGAAAAGCTATTTTGCATCTGCCGTTTGACGTGCTTCGATTCTTTCATTGTTAACGTTTGCGTTAATTTACTTTCGATTTACAAGAAAAAAAAAGTTTTGCTTCCGTCGAGCGCCGATTGTGTTCGCCTGGATGTATAATTAATTTTTAATTCGATTTGCAAGTTGTGGGAGAGCGTAATTTTTCTCATTTTAATTGTTGCTAAATCGCAAAGATTAGATAATGGTTTTTTTTTGGTCGGCAATTCCAAAACCGTAAACTGTAACAAGGATGTTTAATTTTTTGTGTAAGGATTTCATCTCGTTTCGGAACCTTGTACAATATTTGAAACCAGTTTGCGCCGGCAAATTGACAATATGAACTTGTTTATAATTTCTTTTAATCACTTACAAATTATGGAATTAAAAATTAAATAATAGTTACTCAATTATTACAAAACTATTAAGTTTTTTAATAAACTGTGCGTGTGAACTTTCAATTGTAATTATAAAATTCTATTTCGTTGAAAAAAAAACCATGGGAGACTTGAAATTAGTTTTTAAAAAATTAATTTAAATATTTAATGCAAAAATGTTGCATTATTTCAAATAAAAATGAGATTATTGAAAATTGGGTTAAAAAAAATTTTTTTTGTCGAAAATGTTTTTTTTAGTTTTTTCTAACTTAATTTTTGATTGTGTAGAGGTCTTAAAAGATTAAAAGCAATTAAAAAATTTACGACACAATTTTGAGTGCCCAATAAATAATTTTGGGTCCTTCAACAATATTTTCATAACTTGGAAAATAATTTTGAGCGTTCAGAATGTAAATTTTGTCAATCAATATTTATTTTAATTATTTAGCAAAACAACATTTTTAATTAGGAAACTTTTTCTTTCATTTGCAAATTAAAAACTCCCATTAAAACAGCGGTCCTAAAACTTTCAACGCAACAAATTGAACGATCCCATATTTAAATTCAAAAAAAAATTAATTTGTAAATTTAATAACTAATTTCGACTCCCAAATTGTTAAATCCCAAAAAATCGCAGAGCGGTACTAATTAAAATCCATACACAAAAAATTAACGGCTTATTTTTGAACCCGAACAAAAAAAATTAAATTTTCCAAAATGGTTGGGCGCTCTACAAAATAAAAATTGTACATACCCGATGGTAAAGCAATCCTCAAACTATCACTCTTAGGTCTCCAGAGACACTGACCACCGCTTAGTTATTTAACATACATTTCAAGGAAGACATAAGGAGTCAACTTGTTTAGCTTTGTACGTTAGCAAAACGTTTTTATTAATCAACATGTATTTTATTAATTTAAAATTCAATGACGCAAATATCAAAATCGAATAGTAGAATTAGATGGAAAACTGGTAGCGTAACTTAAATTATTAGTTCTGTAATATATAGCCCAGGTTTTTACCAAAGGACCTTTTTCGAGACAGCGTGCACTTCGCAGATCCTTTCGAATCTGCCGCCGAAGCACGCCAGTTCTTATCAAAATTACGAGGCCAATATTTATATCTACCCCTTGCATTGACGCCATTTTTGTTGGAGAGTCGTTTGACCAGTAAATCGCCCATTTAGCCTTCGATAATCCTTTCTAACATTAAACGCCAATCAAGGATATATGTAACACTTTGAAAATTCGTAAAAAATCGAATTCCTCGTCCATTTACAAAAAAAAATTATTTTTCATCAATCTCAGATTTTTTTAAGACCATTATAAATCTCGTAATTTATTTTTATACCCTTGCGCCATAAAATTTTATGGCTCCGTTTCGAAGTAATGCGACAAAAACTTTTTTTCGAAATTTCTAATTTATTAGCCGGACAAAAATTAATTGAATAATTATTTTTATTAATCATAATGTTAACGGCCATTATTTTTTAATATTATTTACAGTTAACTGTGAATAAAACAACTCTTGTTAAATATGCAACGTTTCGTTTCTTTGACGAAACTTTTTCAAGCAACTTGAATTTTCAAAAAATGTGTTAACCATCAAAACTCAAAATTTGACACGTTTACAATTTTGAGTTTTGTTGGTTAGCACAGTTTTGAATAAAAAAACGAAACGTTGCATATTTAACAAGAGTTTTTTCTTTAACACCCAATTCCTGTTAACTTTAAATAACATTTTTATTTTTGGGAAGGGAAAAAAATTAATATAAACGATACCACAAGTTAACAAGTGCGCGGCCAAAGTGCCAACATTTTTGGAATCGATTTTTCTCGCCAAAGACAAAATTTAAGCGAACCACTGCGACCCTTGCGAACTTTTGAATCGTTTTACTTTTCAATTAAATTAATTAGTTTAATAAAAAGTCACACTTACGTCTGTCACTAAATTAATTAATCGGGTTATGTTCGAAAACTCAAAATTATTTCCGTTGCTTGGCGAAACGATAAATAAATGGCCGCTTTTACTTTGTGCTTTAAATGGGGACTTTCGTGTTATTGTTTTATTCTCGTTGCCGGAGCAACCATGTCAAAATTGGTATTTGGTGATTTTTTATTTTTAAATTCTATTTACATAAAGACTTATTTATTTTAAGGGTTGTACAGATTTCCTCATAGTTTTTTCTCAGTCTTTTTCGAAAGGAAACTAGCCCTATAAAACATAATAAAGAACCATATGAGCAGGACCAAGGCGGGGATAAAAATGTAGCCCATGACCCGGGGGGCTTTGCAACTGGGGCGCAGCACCTGGCCGGTGTGGATCAAAATTAGGCCCAATTGTATCTGAAATAGTTAAAATGCGTTATTTTGGCGCGAAAATTCGAAGTGTTGCATATTTACCAGTTGGAGCGATGTTAATTTGGATTTGACCAGCGTTAATCGTTGTTGCCATTCGGGTCCCAGGGATGCCAACAGGTAATAGGTGTACATTATTACGTGTATGAAACAATTCATCACGACCGGCACGTAAAATAGTCCACCTGCAAAATTAACGTTTTTTTTAATTAAAATTTATCTTTTTTGGTTTAAATCGGTGGTTGCCAAAATGGGGGGCGCGCTACCGCGAGGAATTGCGAACTGGTATTTTTATCTTAAAAAATGTTTAGTTTTCCGTGTACTAGGTGGGGTATAACAATTTATAACGATTTTTTTTTTGTTAAAACGGAACGTTTGGTAATCGAGCTTAAAACGGAGTGTGCGCATTCGAGCTCAAAGTGGCACATTCCGATCTCGGGAAAATGAAGCGCGCCGCTCCGCGTCGCGCTTCATTTGCCTCCCTCGCTCGGAAATGTGCCACTTATCGCTCGAATGCGCACATCTTCGTATTTATTGGATTTTGTAAATTAAACTTTTTCTTCAATCAACAAATTTAATTTAGTTCGGTAAATCTATCGATTATATATTCAAAAAACGTATTTTTACCATAGCAATGAGTGGGAGCGAGCGAAAAGATATGATAAACTCATAAGTACGAGTGAGAGGGAATGATAAAAATTATTAACTAATTTTTCGTTTACAAAATTATTGCGAATAATGCTTAAAACCGAGTGTGCACATTCGAGCTCAAAGTGGCACATTCCGATCTCGGGAAAATGAAGCGCGCCGCTCCGCGTCGCGCTTCATTTGCCTCCCTCGCTCGGAAATGTGCCACTTTTCGCTCGAATGCGCACATCTTTGTTTTTATTACATTTGTATAATTCATCCTACGCTCCTTCAAACCAAAAATTTGAACTTAATCTAGTAAATATCGAATTTATATTAAAAAAATGTATTTACCATAGCAATGAGTGGAAGGGAGCAAGAAGATACGATAATCTTGTCAATGCAACGATTAAAATTATTCAATTAATTTTTCGTGTAGGGGAGACCGGGTATAGTTGTCTCACGCGTAAGTTGTCACAAAACAGCTACACAAGCCATCTTTTGGTGCCCCCCAAAGTAGAGAAAAAGTAAATTGAAATTATAAACATTTTAGTATATTATTTTATTGATATATCAAAACTACCAGTTATCGTTTGATGTATTGCGCTAAAAAAAATTATAAAAATTTAATTTTTATATTTCTAAATAATTAATATTTTTAACCGAAATAAAAATAGTCTTAATTTGTTGATTTTAGCTCAATTACGATTTTGCGAATAATAATCCATAAATACGAAATTTCATAATTTATGAAGCTGATGTTTTTTCTTAAAGATTAATTGGTCGTTTTTTAGGGGAAGGTTTTATCAAACTATTTTTTTATCAATAAACAAAGTGCGATAACGTTGATTTAATTTAAATAATTCGTGGAACGTTTAATATAAGATTTTGGAAAGTAGTTTTAATTCTTATTAAAAAAATAATAATAATTTATATACATATTACAAAAAACGAACAAATACTTAATAAAATTAACTTTAATCAAATATGATATAATTAATCGGTATAGATTTATTTTTTATTTCCAATTAATTATTGCCACATTATTAAATAGAGTAAATTCATAATTAACACAAATATTTAAAAAAAAAGTGTTCATTAAACCTTAGTTGTTTACACAACAATATTTTGAAAAAATTATCGTGGTAAGGGAGACCGGGTATAGTTGTCTCACGGGTATGTTGTCACAAAAGGCATAACACCCAATTGAATGAATTGAGAACAAAAATTGTGACTTCTAACCTCGGTCTCTCCTAAATTTCTTATGATTTAACTGTCATAAAATACTATTATGCGGATTTAATTTAATTTTATTTTTGGGGTATGACAAACCCCACCTAGTATGGCATGTGACATTTAGTCACCTAGTATACGGAGGGTTAAACATTATAAACTTTAGATTTTTCTCGCACCTATCTGTTAATTAAAACAGCCATTAAGCGCCGTGGAAAATTTTTCAAGGAAATGGTATTGTACAATGATTTATTTTAAAAATTTAATATTTTTATTGATTGCGATATTCATCTAAATTTATAAACTTCTCGGGGCGATGTAAACGACAAAATTTAACAGGGTACCATTGAAATTTTTAGAAAAAGCATAATTAAAACTAAAATTAAAACTGCACGGAATGCAATAAATGACTCACGAATTTTCAAAAACAACATAAAAAAAGAAAACGAGTTTAAATTTGATTATCTTTGTCAAACCCATAAATTTTGATGCAAATCGCTCTCCCATTTCTAGGAAGCTCCAGCTAAAATGTGGATGTTTATCAAACATTAAAAACCGAACTTTTTAATAAAATTTAATTTGTTTAATAATAAAAATTTTAAATTAACAGGAGTTCAAAGTGCGCCGTTCGTAAAACTCCCTAGCCGAACACGACTACATCTTGTTTTCGAATTTAATTAAATACATTACGTCCGATTGCATACGTCAAACAGTTTCACTGCCAATAAATCGTTTCGGGGATAAACCACAAACTTTCGGACGAAAAACTTTTTCTCGAAAAAAACAACTCCAAAAAAAAGGAAACTAAATAAAAGCGCGGATTAAAATTAAAAAGCCGTCTGCTCGCATTAATTTACAAAAATAAATAATAATTTCCGCATCTTTAAATATGGGAAGTCGATATTTTAAAACTTGAAAGACGAGCTTTAATTTTGACAAAAGTGACATACTTTTTTCTTTGCCCCGCGCAGTCCAAGCGACTGGTAAAAAGAAAAAATATTGTTGCAGCACGGGTCCTGCGGAATTTCATCATTTTTCGAGAAAAATGCGCCAAATAGCAAGGCCTGCATGATTAAAATTAACTTCCTGTTCGATCGGCGAATTATGTAAATCATTATCAATTCGATTTCTGGACTACTAATGACCTTAAATCCAAATTTGGTTCGTTCGATTATCCAAATTAATTCTCTTTGTTAACAAAAAAAAAAGAGACCCGAAAGAAATGTGTTTCCTTGCATTGTTACGAAAGTGGACTGTTAATTTAAACAATTTAAATTTATTAAAATAAAAAAGAAAGGTACCTGGAAAGAATTTGCAAGCCAAATAGCCGACCAGAAAGGTACCTCCGTGGTGGTAAACGTGCAACGTCGACACCTGGTTAAATTTTTTTCGCAAAATGAAAAAGACCGTTTCCAAAAGGTCGCACATTTTCAAGAAGCATCGTTCCGTAGAAAAAGTAGGCTATTTTCATGGCGTCCGCGTCCGAAGGGGCGCCCAGCTCCTGGCAACCCATCAATTTATAATTTGCCTTCCACGCCGTACTGCCAATCTGGAAAAAAATTTCTAAGCCACTTCTCAACTAATTTGATCCATCCATTTCCCCAAAAACAAGTTTTAATTAGAAAAGCAAAATCTCTAAAAATTGGCGTGGTTCGGAACCCAAGTAGAACTGTAGGTCCCTTGCGCCTTTAAAATCTCGCTACAAGCGGGGAAATCCACTAAATTTGGACACGGGTTTAAAAAAAGTGTTCTATATAAAATTGAAGGAAATCAATTATATGGTATTGCCATGGTTACTTATTTATTTATAAGCCATTTCGTACTCACCCCATACACGATCCACGAATTCAATAATATTTGTAGAACGTTATAAATTAAAATGGTTTTCTTTAAATTGAAGGCGGCTCTGTTGGACATGAACTTAGGGAAATAAACGTAAATACTGTATAAATAAATTAAGACGATCGTGATCGGTTGCCATGGTTTTCGCATAAAAGGAAAACTATCCAATCTGTGATCTGAAAAATTAGAAATGGTCGATTAAAATTCCATGCAAATTTATTTGTTTTTTAAAAATTTATGAATAGGAGTTGGCGTCCTGTTTTTTTTTTAACTTATTGGATATCGAGCCGGCATTTTATTAAATTCTTCGAATATTTCGGGCTTAATCGACTCGTTTAACGGACCGACCGCCGAGCCCTTAAACCTCCACCGAACAAATTTCAGAACCACCTCTATTTAATATTTCTTAAAAAAATTAATTGTTATTAGGGATTTATTATTGTTTTTCCAACTTGTTTGAAAACAACTGCGGTTCTTTTTTTTTTGGCCGGCAGTAATGAGAATGTTAAATAATGCATAATCAGGGTTGTACGTACCAAAAGAAATGTTGATTTATTTTCAAATATTAATTAAACATAATTTAATTTATTAAAGCGAACAGGTTTTCTCTACATGTTCCTGCGATTTTCGATCGTTAAAAAATTCAAGGCATGCATTTTTGAAAAACGTCGTCTCGAAACCTATCATTTAGAAAATTGCGACCTCGGACCGAGTTTACCTTAAAATTTAATTGATAATTTTTTGCCCACGGTGGAGCCTTTTCAATTTCGATTACCTTAGTTTTTAATTGCGGAAAACTTCGTTCGAAGTACGCAAAAAAAATAACGTAGATGTCATTTTCGAAGAGATTCCGTATATTTATCGTTTGAAAACATCGACTAGAAAATTTCGGAATGACGAAGAAGGTAAACACGATATAAAAATAATATTTATCGCCTACCAAAGTCCGTTACAACATTTCTTAAATCGGTTGTAACATCTTTGATTAGCAAACTAGATTATGTCTTCTTAATTGGGCAAGGTGCAAAGTTCAAATAAATCATCGAATTGGAAAAACAATATAGATCTTTGATATTTGATGAGCGAACACAGCGATTAATCCGTTCTTTGTTATCTTGGGCGATATTGCATAAATCTAGCTTTGTTTATTTACATTTCTCTATGGTTACTGACATTCGTTTTAAAAAAATTCTTGATTTGTTATTGGTTGCACTTTTTTAAATATTAATTAATTTTTGATAATAAAAATACACATTTGAGGTATCAAATACCAGCTCAGCTCGTGTTCCCTACTCTTAATTTGCTTAAAAAATTAACTGGAATGTTTTAATTAATTTTTTTCGTTCTATATATAGATTAAAAATCAAAATTGGGAAATTTATAAAAAAACAATTGTTAGTTTCGAGTTTGTTTAAGGCCTTACCAAAATCACATCAAATTTTGTTTTTTTTTAATGCGTTACCCTTCATTTTGTTTTGAAACATTTCTTTTGACAATTAAATTTCAATTAAATGTTAACAAATTAAGGTAGTTCACTCGTAAAGTCATTTTTCTTACGAATTTCATTTGTAAGAAAAAAATCAAACTTTTTGGCCGATTCTGAAGCGAGATATTATTAATTAAAGTGTATATAATTGACGTGCAATAGGTCAGGGCGTCAGACGAATAGGTACTGATCCTTAACCGGGCGATACCTGACACCAATCTCCAAAATACAAGTTCGTTTGCAATTTGCCTTAAATCTAAAGAATTTCGATAAAGATGCATTTTAATTTTTACATAAATGGCAACACAGTATAGAGGGTAAGGTCATTTAGCACGTGCCTCATTGTTAATTAATTTTATTGTTTGACTATTATGTATCAAGTACAGTCTCTAACGAAAATAAAATACTAGGTCATTGAATATATTAAACTTTTTGTACTCACTGTACTTTTGGCTCCGATTGTCGCGAGTGAACTACTTTAAGAACTTTTTTTAATTTTTAGTCGAATTAAATTTTTTTTTTTATTAATTTTTTCAGTACAAAAGAAAATGGTAACTATTTAACTTCAATCGAATTAAATGACGGGGATTTCGTTAAATTGCAACCAAAAGCGAAATGTTTACGTAACGAGAAGATAACAAAAAGTGGTTGAACACGATTATTTACCTATGTTTTTTACTTTCAACACCAAAACTTTAATGCAAATGTTTACCTCAAAACTACTCAATTTCGGAAACATATTCAAACACAAAAGTTGCCTAATTAAAAGTTATTCATTATCAAATAACTTTTTCGCCAAAAAAAAGTGTTGTTTTATGTAAAACCATTATGCTTGGAATTCGTTGACGGACTGTGTTCGCTCGTGCACCAAATTTAGCATCGGTACCATGCACTTTATAAAAAATTCTTAAATTTTTTGCAATTAGTAAAGTCGGACTCACCAGCAAGATCGTTAAATAAATAATCGTAACGTTCGGAAATGGCTTCCATTTTCAATAGAACGGGCAGAAGAAAAAAACTAGGCGCGGATCGAAAACTTTTTTAAAAAATACTAAATCCGAAAACAATAGTCATTCTACTTTTGATTCGATCGAAAACATGAATGATTGACTTTTTTCGAAGTAACGGTTAAATAACTTTGGGCATTTAAAATTTAAAGTAACTACATTTACAACAATAGATTTAATTAGCAAACAATCCAATTGCCAAAATTGCTATTACACAGCTGGCACTCTTTTAAATAATTAATTTGCCGTTGTGTTCGAACAGCTCGCAATTTATTTTCGAAATATCGAATTTTTTCGCAAATTGCCCCCCTAATTGGGGGGCTTATCGGAAAATTGCGCGTTTAGCGGCTAATTGGGCGCACTTAACGAGTGCATTTTTGCGGTAAATTGGTGTTAATTTTTGTAATGGTTGATTTATAGTAATTTCGAAAAAATTTCTAATTTAAACGAGATTGCGTTATGTGGGTCATTAACTAAGGTCATTGTTGGTTCCTTGACTTATGTATTAGTTACATAAGGTACGCTCAAAATCGCGACAGATTAAATTAGCAACATTTAATTTAAAAAAAAATTAAAGCGATTTTCTTGAGGCGAATTAAATTATTTATAAAACCGAATAATTGCTACACTGTTAAAAATATTCAATATAAATAAAATGGGCCGGCTTTTACGTTTGTGGCACCTTTGAGGGTTGAGAATCGCTGTTCTACAGTTGTTCAAACAAAGAATCGAGCTTTTTTATAAGGGCCTTAATAATATAGTAGCACGATATTATTTTTTTAATGTTATTTTCGAAATTAGAAATTAGTTTCCTAAAAAACGCTTTTAAAAAACACTAAGGGTTGTCTTTTGCTGTGACTTTTGTTGTAAATTCGAAATATCACACGCTTATTCTATTTTTCGGTTTTATTTTAAATTTGAAATTGAAATTCATGCAAATTTTCGAACGAAACTTAAAAATTTATCTCGTTTTGATTTATGTATGTGAAAGTTACACAACCACAAAGACTTATAATTATTTTTTTTCGCGCATTGTAAATTAAAAATAGCCTTTTGAATTTTTTTAAAGGTAAATATTTGTGTGAAAAAAAAGCGTTGAGCCTTGAACTTTCTTTTATGCGAAAGCTATCACGTGATGCGTGTGTACACTTTAAAATCGTTGACATTGTAATAAATAAATAAAGATTGTTAATTCGAAAAGTCGACATAATTGACACTTGGGTTTTTACACTTTTTTGCGGGGTCCTCTAAAATTATTTTTCGAATTGGAAAAATAAAAATCAGTCGTTGTCACTTAACACAAATTGAATGAAAAATTAATTTTATTGAACATGAATAAGTCACTATTTATGTACGAAATTATATAAGTTATTTGTCAATAGCGCCGCGCGATTTGGGTACTTAAGGATCTATGGGTGGTACAATCGGTGGCAAAACCACTGAAAATTAGAAATTTGTGCATATTTGGGTTTTATTGCATATCACGAAGTAAATAAATAGAGTCAATGTTAATAACAATATATAATTTAAAAGAAAATAGGAAATTTTACCAATATTGTACAGTCTCTGACAAAAATAAAGTAGTTAGCCATCGAATGCAGTAAACTTTTTGTATTCACTGTACTTTTAGCCCCGATTATTACGAGGGAACTCCTTAACCCCTTGACATACAATGACGTCATTGTAGATTTTGACGTCTCTAAGACGTCAAGAAATTTTATGTTCCGAAAAAGGTTTGTTTTCAACAATAAGTTTGTTAAAAGGCACAAAATTGGCGATTTGGGAATTTTGTTATTAATATAATTCTGTAATATTTAATTGCGAATTGTCCAGAAAGTAAATTAATTCTTGTAAAGTGTGCTTAAAACCGAGTGTGCGCATTCGAGCTCAAAGTGGCACATTTCCGATCTCGGGAAAATGAAGCGCGCCGCTCCGCGTCGCGCTTCATTTGCCTCCCTCGCTCGAAAATGTGCCACTTTTCGCTCGAACGCGCACATCCTCGTATTTATTGAATTTTGTAAATTAAAGTTTCTCTTCAATCAACAAATTTAATTTAGTTCAGTAAATATATCGATTAATATTCAAAAAACGTATTTTTACTATAGCAATGAGTAGGAGCGAGCGAAAAGATATGATAAACTCATAAGTACGAGTGAGAGGGAATGATAAAAATTATTTATTAATTTTTCGTTGACAAAATTATTGCTAATAATGCTTAAAACGGAGTGTGCACATTCGAGCTCAAGTGGCACATTTCCGATCTCGGAATGAAGCGCGCCGCCCGCGTCGCGCTTCATTTGCTTCCTCGCTCGAAAATGTGCCACTTTTCGCTCGAACGCGCACATCTTCGTATTTATTCAATTTGTTTCAATTACTTTTTGGATTTAAAAAGAAAATAGCAATGTATTCAAATAAAACGACATATGCCCAGTAACATATAGTTTGATAACCACTGGTCTAGCTATACACAAGCGCAACATAGCGCGTAGTTATATTTAATTTAGTCGCGCCAAAGAAGTATTACTTCTAACGTGCCTACATAAGTATATGCACCGGTTTTTTTTTACATAGAATGAAATTCAGTTTTAAACATTTAGCAAAATTATTAAAGTAAACTCGAAGAATAAATTATTTTAAGTTTTTAGACAACTCAAATTAAATAAATTAATAACTTGGAAAATTTTTAAAATATATTTAAGAACTTTAGAAATTTTTAATTATCAATTTTTTTTGTATAACACAAATTGAATAAAACAAAACTTTATTCGGTAAATTTAAAAGGAAATTTTGATGAAAAAATTATTATGTATTTTCAGAAAACTCAAATAGAGTAAATACAAAATTTGTGGTTTTTCAAAAAACTTTAAAGATCATTAATTTACTCAAATAAAATTAATATTGGAGAAAACTCAATAAATAAATTATCTTAATTGTTCAGAAATATTAAATTTATAAAATTAAATACAGTCAAACCTCGATAGGTCGAAGTTGAAGAGAAACTAAAAATAATTCGCGTTATCAAAAATTCGAGCTATCGATATAAAAATATTTTTTAGTTTATGTTTTTAAAATTTAATTATTGTTTCTTTTTCTTAATAATTTTCTAGTGATTTCTAGCTAAAACCTAAATCTTGTGTCTTGAACAAGTTGTAATTAGGCTTCATTTATGGAATAATTCAATTTTTAAATATAAAAAATATTTATATGTTATATATTATATGCATCAAAATTTTAGAATGACTTAGGTGGGGAATGTTAAAAAAAGATTGGGAAACACTGCTCTACATATTTCAAAATATTTTAAAACTATTAATTATTTATTTTATGTTATTTGTGTATGCTCATAACAGTTAAGTTGAGCCAAATTAATAGTTTTTTTCGGACCCATCAAATTCGTTTTTTTTTGTATGTCAAGGGGTTAATTAAGTTATTTTTGATAAAAATACCCGTCTGGGGTCGGGTTTAGAATACACCCCAGGGTATCTCTGCCTGTCGTAAGAGGCGACTAAAAGAGACCATTTTTTGGTACATTTTTTTTTCGAAATTTTATTCGAAATCGAAAACTAAATAGTTCTAAAATTATTTTAAAAAAAATCTAATCTCATCATCGGCCACCACCGCACATTTATCAATTAACTAAATACTTAACAACAATTACGCTTTTCTTTTGCTACTGTAACTTTTGAGATAAAAATTGGCAAAGAAAATAATATTGATGGTCATGTTGGGAATGTAGGACAAAGCCATCCAATTAGTGATCCCACAGCTGGGGGCCAACACTTGAGTTGTATGCAAAACAATGATCGTCAATTGTATCTAAAAAAAATAATCGTTAAATTAAAATAAAAATAATTGTGGTCGAAATAAAAACCTACCATTTGCAACATGGTCAATTTTGATTTGATGGGACTCAAACGTCTCTGCCACTCGGGCCCCAAAGAGGCCAAAAAATAATAGGTGTACATTAGAACGTGAATGAACGAATTGATCACCATCGAAAAGGTCGTCGTTCCATCTGAAAATATAAATATTCTCAATTTTGAAAAAAATCGATTTAGAGAAATTGAAGAGGGGGCTAATTGAAAAATAAAAAAATTAAATACGTACCTGCCAAATATTTGGTAATGACCCAACTAGCGATCAAAGTAGTTACGTGATGGTAGACGTGCAAAAAAGAGATTTGGTTATTTTTTTTCCTCAAGGCAAAAAACAGGGTTTCGATCAGCTCGGTCATTTTGAGCAGCATGGTGTACCATATATATTTCGCCATGCGCACGGACCTCTCGTTGATCGTATAATCGGGGGGGTAGCACCCGATTATCTGTATCTCCCCCGACGACCATCCCGACGTCACAATCTACTTTTCACATTTTATCATTAATTTTATTCCGAATTGCACAGTTCGACTCACCCCGTGAATTAAAATAATGCAAGCCACCACTTGAAAGATGTTATAAGCTTGGATGACCCTCTTCAGGCTGTAGGGCTTCTTATCCGACATGTACTCCGGTATAAAAATATAAATCTCGTACAAATACAGCGCCAATATCGCAAAAATTTGGAAAGGGTTGTCCATAAAAGCCCAACCATTTACTTTTGGATCTAAAAAATTCAAATATATCCGGATCGTTTTCTTCTCGAAAAAGATTTAGGACCTACCCCCCAGTTCGACGAAGAAATAGTTGTACAAGCTATTTGCGGTCTCCATTTGTCTTTTAAATTAAATTAATTGAGGCTGATCGATCTTGCTCAATTTCTGAAACATCAAAATTGCTTTTTGTGAAGTTCTTAATGGGGGCGGTTTGTACGAAAACGATCGCCGATTGCGAACATTGAAAATTTCTCGAGTCCAGCAGCCTTTTGTTCGACTTTTAAGCTCGACTTACAATTAATAAATTTAGTAAAACATTAATACTCACTTTTTTTGATCGAAATCGTCTAATAACTAAAGGCACTTAACTCACTTCCAAAAAATCGTGTTCGGATGTTTTATTTAGTTGGGCATGGAGAGGACGATTGTTAAGTTCTCTCTTCGCGCACAAAATAAAATGTTTTGGGGGACGTCTTAATAACATATTATGAAAATTCCATTATTTAATTAACGGGTGGAACAATGTGGGATTTACATATAAGCTTTGAGGAACGGAAATAGTAAAAAACAAATTAAAACATTGACGCTTGCGAAAAAAAAAGGCGAACTTGTAGATTGATCTGGAGGTTTCTCAGTTGATAAACGAAACAGAAAATACAATAGATCAGCGTTTCTCAAACGTTGAAGTGAAAAGGTCTTTTTCGAAAAAAACTGAATGCGCTTTGGTGTCCGCGAAGAACGAGTAAAAGATGAAAATAATATTTAATATGTTTTTCGCGAAATAAACAATTATGTTTCTGATTAATGTTAAGAACTTTTTAAACTTGCTCTTCTAATTTTTCTGTTTGAGAAAGTCGAAGATCGACAGTTTGAGAAGAAATATGATTTGTAATGAGGAATTGGGATTTTCGAAGTTTTTTGTCCAGCTTTGTTATTAACATACTTATTTAATTTATTTAAAATGCTTTGTTATTGTTATTCGTGAAGTGTTCAATGAAAGTAATTAGCCTGCTTTGATGCTATAGTACTTTACACCTTTTCGTCAAAATTTGTTTGTTAAGATCCTTGCAAAAAAGAAGCTTTCGTAATTAAATGAAAATTCTGAGTAGAATTTTAGCACCTGACTTTGATCTTAACAATAAGTTTCTGACTTTTCTGCATATTAAAAGACATCTAACAAGGATAATAATTTTTTTACGGTCTTATAAAGGGAGTTACAAAAAAATTATTATTTATATAAAATGGTCCCGAAGTTTCCTGCTAAATATCCCTTGTATTAAATTTTAATAATTTCGATAAAAAAATTAGGTGTTTTCTGCTTATTGAAAAACATGTAACAATGGTAATTAATTTTTTGCGGTCTTATAAACGGAGTTACAAAAAAAAACATTATCTATATAAAATGATCCCAAAGGTCTCTGCTAAAGAGTCCTTATGTTAGGTTTTAATAATTTTGAAAAAAAAAATTCGGTCTTTTCTGCCTATTGAAAAACATGTAACAACGGCAACTAATTTTTTACCGTCTTATAAACGGAGTTACGAAAAAAACAATATCTATATAAAATGGTCCCAAAGGTCTCTGCTAAAAAGATCTTCAGTTATTTATAATAATTTTGAAAAAAAAAATTCGGTCTTTTCTGCCTATTGAAAAACATGTAACGATGGTAATTAATTTTTTACGGTCTTATAAACGGAGTTACAAAAAAAACATTATTTATATAAAATGGTCCCGAAAGTCCCTGCTAAAGAGCCCTTGTGTTAGATTTTAATAATTTTGAAAAAATCATTTCGGTCTGTTTTGCCTAGTGAAAAACATGTAACAACGGTAATTAATTTTTTTACGGTCTTATAAAGGGAGTAATAGAAAAACATTATCTATATAAAATGGTCCCGAAGGTCTCTGCTAAAGAGCCATTGTGTTGATTTTAATAATTTCGAAAAGAAAATTTTGAACTTTTCTGGTTATTGAAAAACATGTAACAATGGTAATTAATTTTTTGCGGTCTTATAAACGGAGTTACAAAAAACTTTATCTATATAAAATGGTCCCGAAAGTCGGTGCTAAAGAGCCCTTGTGTTAGATTTTAATAATTACGAAAAAAAAATTTTGGTATTTTTTACCTATTGAAAAACATGTAACAATGGTAATTAATTTCTTGCGGTCTTATAAACGGACTTACAAAAAAAACATTATTTATATAAAATGGTCCCGAAGGTCCCTGCTAAATATTCCTTATGCTAGATTTTAATAATTTCGAAAAAAAAATTCGGTCTTTTCTGCCTATTGAAAAACATGTAACGATGGTAATTAATTTTTTACGGTCTTATAAACGGAGGTACGAAAAAAACATTTTTTATATAAAATGATCCCGAAGGTTTCTGCTAAAGAGCCCTTGTGTTAGATTTCAATAATTTGGAAAATGGTAATTAATTAGGACATTTGACATCTGGACATCTGTCATTTTACGGTAAAAAAATTGAATTAATACGCCATTTATTTAAAAGAAAAATGTTATTGTGCCTTCTCTTTCTTCTTCATATAAGATTTCACATAAAAATCACCAAAATAGTAGAACAAAACAAACATATCCGAAATAAGAAAATAACCAACAAAGTTAGGCACTTCGCATTCGGGAAAAACTATTTGAACGGAGTGCACCGTAATCAGGACAAATTGGATCTAAAGAAATAACCGAATTATTAAACTTGAAAAAAACAAATAAACAACCATTCATACCAATTGAAGGGTCGTCAATTTCGATTTGACCATTTTCAACTTTTCCTGCATTTCGGGGCCTAGCGAGGCCAAAGAGTAGTAGGTGTACATCAAAACGTGGATAAAAGAATTTATTATGACGGGCATAGACACCATTCCGCCTAGAAAAAAAAAATTGTAGAAAAAAAAAAGACGCACAGTAAAACCTCATTTAACGCAGACTCGCGGTCCGCGCGAAGCCCCAAAACATCTCAAAATTAACGCTGCTTCGACTTACTGCGGCATTTAGCACTTGCCGGAACGCACCCCCCGCGCTAAACGGGATCTTACTGCACTTTAGTAAATCTACCGACCTGGGTAATATCTTGCGGTGGCCCAAGCCATCCAAGCGGTGCTCACGTGGTGGTAAACGTGCAAGAAAGACACTTGGTTAAATTTTTTCCTCAAAATGAAGAACATGGTCTCGGACATTTCGAAAATTTTCAGCAGCAAAGTGGCCCACATGCAGTTCGCCAGGTGCTTAGCGTTCTCGTCCTCCGGGGGGCCTATTTTCTGGCAGCCCAGCGTGTAGTCCTTCAGCCAGCCCGACATCAAAACCTAAATTACGATTCGAAAATTACGATTGACAGCTTAGGACCAGAAAGGGCACTCACGTTGTAAATTAAGAGAAAACAAATCACAATTTGGACGGCGTTATAGACCAAGATGACCTTTTTCAAGTCGTAGGGCTTCCTCTGCGACATGTAGTTCGGCAAAAAAACGTAAATCGAAAATAAGTAGGTCGTGGAAATGAAAATTAGGGTCCAAGGATCCGATAGTAAAGGATAATGAGCAATTCTCATATCTAAAAAAAATAATAACAAATAATAAATCGCATCCGATTGCGAAAAACGAAAATTTACCAGTTTTCCCGAAGAAATCGTACGATTGGTTGGTGGCAGCACTCATTTTCGAAAAATCGTCAATCCAAAACGAAGCACAAAACTAATTCCGGCGAAAAGGAGCGTTCAAAATCACTTTTTTTCGGTGGACGTTCTTCGAGCGCTCTTCCGCAACATTGAAAATTAAAAATCGAATCGATCCGCGATGCAGCCTTTAAATTCGGGAAAAAGTTGTTTTTTTTCGAAAGCGCTTTTTGCTCCTAATGACATCAAACTCGATGTGTGGGTACGTAGGAAAATAAAATTATTAATTATGTTTCATTGAATGTTCATTAAAAGGACCTCCCGCTCTCGAGAAAAAGCTTTTAACGCTTTTAAACAAAAATTGCACTTTTTCCGCTAATTTATGGCTGCTTATTAAAAAAAAAATTGATGTGTTGGCACGCGCCGCCGAATGAATTCGATTATTTTTTTCTTGCGGCTAAATTGTTTGAAAAATCGTACAAATGTGTTTATTTCGTATTTTAACTCTGATTTATGATTATTATCAAGCTACCTGTGTTTATTAATTATAGTAAGCGATTAATTGATTAATGGCGCCTACGCTTAATTTATTATAATTATTTTTAGAGTCGAATCGAGCGTCAAATAAATTACAGCCGTTTTTTTTGCGAAGGAAAAGCCATAAATTAATCGGATACTTCTCGCGCTTAATTTACTGTCGGCTCTTTTGGCTTTTTTTGGGCCGTCGTTGGATTTTGCGGGGGGCCTTTGGCACCGCGGACCGCAATTGAATGCTCGAAAAGCAAAAACGGTAAAACAGTAAAAAATTCAGATCCAATCGATTTTTGAAAATATATCATTTTTTTGAATTCTTTTTTATTTTAATCTGGCACAAAAGCGGTTTTAATTATTTTAAATTATTTTAAAGGACGTCGTGGATCTCGAGATCTTCGATTTAATTTAAAAAAAAAGATGTAGTTTATAAATATTTATAAAATCGAGGAATACATTTATTTAATTTGTTTAAATTGCTTTTTGGATTTAAAAAAAGGTAAAACGACATATTTGCAAATTCTTTCGAAATTAAATTGTACCAACGGCACAGCGTTGCCAATTTTAAATAAAATTATTTAGAAAATAAATTAGTTATTGTGGATCTAGCTTAAAGTCGAGTGCGCGCATTCGAGCTCAAAGTGGCACATTTCCGATCTCGGGAAAATGAAGCGCGCCGCTCCGCGTCGCGCTTCATTTGCCTCCCTCGCTCGGAAATGTGCCACTTTTCGCTCGAACGCGCGCATCCTGGCATTGATTTAATTAATTTTTTTTTTTGATTAAAAATAAAATACTATAGTATTCCAATTCGCGAAATTAAATTGTGCCCCCGGCGCAGCGTTGTAGTTTTCGTCTTTGATTTAATAAAAAAAGGTGTAGTGTATAAATATTTATAAAATTGAGCCATATATTTAATTAATTTGTTTAAATTGCTTTTTGGATTTCAAAAAAAAAAATAAAACACCATATGTGCACATTTTTTCGAAATTAAATTGTACCTGTTTGGATTTAAAAAAAAGTATTGCAATTCTCAAAATTAAATTGTACCCTCGGCGCAGCGTTGTTATTTTCGTCTTTGATTTAATAAAAAATGTGTCATTTATAAATATTTATAAAATCGAAGAATATATTTCATTAATTTGTTTAAATTGATTTTTGGATTAAAAAAAAATAGTAAAGTATTCCAATTCTCGAAATTAAATTGTACCCTCGGCGCAGCGTTGTAATTTTCGTCTTTGATTTAATAAAAAAAGATGTCGTGTATAAATATTTATAAAATCGAGGCATATATTTAATTAATTTGTTTAAATTGCATTTTGGATTTAAAAAAATAGTAAAGTATTCCAATTTTCGAAATTAAATTGTACCCTCGGCGCAGCGTTGTCATTTTTGTCTTTGATTTAATCAAAAAAGGTGTCGTTTATAAATATTTATAAAATCAAAGAATATATTTCATTAATTTGTTTAAATTTTGGATTTAAAAAAATAGTACTGTATTCAAATAAAACCACAATTTTTCGAAATTAAATTGTACCATCGGCACAGCGTTGCAAATTTTAAACAAAATTATTTAAAAATATTAATTGTTGTGAATCGCAAAGAGTGCGTTTGAGTAAATATTTAAAAAGCCCTCGTAGGCATATATTTAATTAATTTGTTTAAATTGCGTTTTGGATTTAAACAAAAATAGTAAAGTATTCCAATTTTCGAAATTAAATTGTACCCTTGGCGCAGCGTTGTCATTTTTGTCTTTGATTTAATCAAAAAAGGTGTCGTTTATAAATATTTATAAAATTGAGGCATATATTTAATTAATTTGTTTAAATTGCATTTTGGATTTAAAAAAATAGTAAAGTATTCCAATTCTCGAAATTAAATTGTACCCTCGGCGCAGCGTTGTAATTTTCGTCTTTAATTTAATAAAAAAGGATGTACTTTATAAATATTTATAAAATCGAGGAATATATTTAATTAATTTATTTAAATTTTGGATTTAAAAAAAAAATAGTACTGTATTCAAATAAAACCACAACGTGCACATTTTTTCGAAATTAAATTGTACCATCGGCACAGCGTTGCAAATTTTAAACAAAATTATTTAAAAAATAAATTAATTGTTGTGAATCGCGCTTAAAGCCGAGTGCGCGCATTCGAGCTCAAAGTGGCACATTCCGATCTCGGGAAAATGAAGCGCGCCGCTCCGCGTCGCGCTTCATTTGCCTCCCTCGCTCGGAAATGTGCCACTTTTCGCTCGAACGCGCGCATCCTCGCATTTATTTAATTTTTTAAATTACTTTTTGTATTAAAAAAAAAGTATTGCAATTCTCGAAATTAAATTGTACCCTCGGCGCAGCGTTGTAATTTTCGTCTTCGATTTAACAAAACAAAGGTGTCGTTTATAAATATTTATAAAATCGCGGAATATTTAAAAGTTCATGAATATCGATGGGCGCTCAAAAGACGAGTTTTCGGGGGCTGCTGACATCGCGAATTTATACTTTTCGAGTCTGCATATTAATCGCGACAAGAATTATAAAACACTTTGCTGCAAACAGTATAATTTACATGCCTAATAAAAAATATACAAATCTTTGAACATTACATAGGAATACATAATTATTAAAATCGATCACATTATCACATCAATCTTTTTTCGGTCTTCGGTAAGTGGCGATGTAGAACTTGAAAAACAACAACAAATTGATGAGCACGTTGAACATGTAAAGGTATGCGCCCGCTTTCGACAATTCGCAGTCCTTTTGGAAAACTTGCGACGTGTGCCCCAAAATCGAAATCAGTTGCACCTGAAAAAAGAAATCGTTTAGTAAAAATTTGACGCGCCCATAAAACCGCGAATTTACAATTTGGACAACCGTAACCAGGAATTTGTAGTCCTTGAGCAGGTCTTGCATGCGGGGGCCGAGGGACGACAAAAAATAATAAGTGTACATCACGACGTGCACCGACGAGTTCACCAACACTGTGAAAGTGACCATCCCTCCTGCGAATTTCAAAAAAAAAAATTAAATTAAGTCGAAATTGCAAAAAAAGGGGTAAAGGGGTACCTGCGAAGTATTTACAGGCCCACCACGCGATGAAAAAGGTCGACGCGTGGTGGTACACGTGCAGAACTGAAACTTGATTGTATTTTTTTCGCAAGACGAAGAAGACCGTTTCGATGAGCTCGCTCATTTTGAGCAGCATGTGCCACCACATGAAATTGGCCATCCTCAGTGCTAGGGGGTCGTTTGAATAGTCCACCAATTGGCAACCGAAAGTGTAATGAGTCGTCCATCCTGATGTGGCCACCTAAATTTAAAAAAAAATATTAATCGGATTTAATCGAAAAAAGTCCAATTCGAGAAGTATTTTTTTGGAATTTATATTAAATTTGCAAATTTTATTTTCGAAATCGCACGGAAGCCTTTCGGAACTTTTTAATTTATGAGAGATCTTATCATTAATTTTTTAATTTAAAATTTGAATAAAACATGACTCAAAAAAATGTTAAAATTGTTTCACATACAACGGAGCGCAAAAATGTTAATTTGGCTAGAAATTTATGCAATTGTAATTAGTAAAATAATTGCTAATTTAAAGAATCGCAATTTTTAAATGAATTAGAAAATTTTGTGATAAGATTTTCGAAAAAAGATTTTTCGCAGAAGTCTATTTGGTATTTCAGAAATAATTTTTTTTCAAATTTAAAATAAATCATTAAAACGCATACGTGATACAACTAACTAATTTCTCGAAAACGGCTTAAGGTATTTTAACGGAGTTTTTGGCAATCGAAAAAGGCTTAAATTTTGGGTAATAGGCGTCGTAGGAATTTTTCAAAAAAAATTATTTGATTTCTTTCTAAGCGCGTAAAGATTCAACTAAGTTATACCTATTAAAAAATTTCAACAAGACTTTTTTTCAAAATTACTCATGGCATACGTAAAATAATTTGCTCTCTTGCGTTTAAAACTGCATTTGATTACTTTTTTTGGTTTTTGAGAAATTAATTTTTTTCAAAATTAAAATCAAAAGCGAAAACTCACTTATCATAAAAAATTTTCAAAAACAGCTTGAATTATTTTATTAGGTTTTTCGACAATGGAAAAATTACCAAAATTTAGGTAATACGTGTCTTAGATATTAAAAAAAAATATATTTGATTTTTTTTGAGCGCGCAAAAGGGCAACTCTTTGAAAATTAGCTCTCGAGTGCTTTCCGAAGGAGATGTTTTAAAAATTGCTGGTAGCATACATAAACTGTTGTTCTTTATCATGTTTAAAACAGCATCTTTTTTAATTTTTGGAAATTAGTTTTATTTTTCAAAAACTAATTGATTTTTTGGTTTAAAGGCACTGAGCTATTAATGTAACCCACGAAAGAACTTAACCATCGCATTATCGGATACTGAAATCAAAATTTTTAGTCCAAAAACGGTCCTATTAAACGGCACCTACTGTACCACGTTAAAATTGTATTATTGTCGAGTTTTAGATAAGGAAATTATTAGCTTACACCATATATCATTACGATACAGGCCACCACTTGATAAATATTGTAGGCTGCGATTACAAATTTCAATTTAAACGGCCTTCGGTGCTCCATTAACGCTGGCAGCACTTTGTAGATCAAAAATAGATAGACGAAAAGAATCCCCAAAATCGGCCACGGGTCCGAAATCAGTGGCCATCCATTCACTCGCCGATCTAAAACATCAAAATTGAATTCCGTATAAATCTGGACGATTTTAATCAAAAAATTTATCTTGCACGAAAGCAATCAGTTTTTTTACTAAATTTTGCTAATTTGGGCGCGTTCACATCTTACCGGCCAATTCCGTGAAGAGATAATCGTAGGTCTTGCCTATGGACTCCATCCTTTTCGAATTTTCGGCACGACTCTGATATTTTTCCACTTCTTGTCGAGAATCGAATCACTTTTTTAACATTTCCACTCGCGGGCCTAGATCTGCAGGAAAAAATTGCTCAACTTACAAACGCACACATTTTTTTTAAAGGGAACGATAGGTACCTCAGGTTGGCGTCAAACGAGGGACTGTAGTCAATAATTAAAAATTTACGAATTAAAATGGCACCCTTAGTAAGACACAGACGGACACACAAAAGGATAAGATGGCACCACAGAAATGATTTAAAAATCAAACAGAAAATTCTTAACGATTAAGGTCGCAGCGAGCGATAATCCCACGAAATTGTTAGCCGAAAATTTTCAATTTTTGATATTATTATATTTCGAAAACTTTTTGTTTGAAAAGAATTGGTTTTATGTCCCATTTTTATTTGTCTCTTAACCATACTTATTAATTAACGAAAAAGCTTAATTTAGGTTCTCATTTTGGATGTTTTTTGAAAAATTATTATATAAGCTATTTTATAAATACCTAGTTCGTTAAAAGTGGCTTCGATCCGATATTTAATACAATAAAAACGCAACGAAACGTTGTGCCCTTTTTTCGATGCGTTAAGCCGCGATTATTCCAATTCAAAAAACCGGCGCGAAGCAGGAACTGCCTTAAATAAATTTCTCTAGCGAATTTCGAATAAAAACAGAAGTGACGCAAACGGAAGATTTTTGTTGCGCCGAAAAAAAATTTGTTTAATAGCCGTTCGTTACGGATTGCATAATAATTTTGTTTGTTTTTAAACTGTAAATGCCCAAAACTAACGCTTAATTATCTTCAAATTTTATAATTTACCTTGATCGGGCGCTTTTTTACTGGAAACACAGTGCATATTTCGGACGTGCGTGCTCGACGATAAAATGCCTACGTTTTCAATAAAAATTATTATCGGCGCACTTAAGTGTTACATTTCCGTTTGATGGTTATTAGCAACGACAAAGAAATGCGACTTTTAGTACGTCATTACAGAAGGCATTACATGACGTTATCAATATTACGTTTGTTCTAATCAATTGCAATTGTCCTACACGGATAATAATGTTCATTAATCGATAACAAAAAGAACGAAGTTTTTTACAAAAAATAAATTGTAATTAAACTTAAACTTAAAATTAAAATTGTTTAGAAAATTAGAAACGCACACAAAATAGCAAATGACCACTTTTGTGTAAAAAATGACCTGGTATAGCCTAGTGAATGACCGATTAATTGATTCGCTTATTTAAAACGAACAGTTTATAAAATTTTCTACCATTTATTTTTAAATAATACTAAGTCGAAATTATTTTTCCAAATTATATAAATTTAATGTAAGGCCTGTTTAGAAGGGACCTTTGGACACATTTTACTTCAAGTACGTTTTGTTGTAGCTTGCCTTATAAGGCCGTAAAAAATTAATTATTGTTTCTTTATTGTTTTCAATTTACAAACTAAGTCAAAATTTTTTTTTCAAAATTATTTAAATTCAATTTAAGGGCTGTTTAGAAGGGACCTTCTGACACATTTTACTTCAAGTACATTTTGTTTTATTTTAAATACTAGGTAATTAAAAAATATGCGTATAAAAAAAGTCTAATATTCAAAATTTTATTCAAATTACCATGTTATTTAACTGATTTCTACTTTTTGGCATTTTTTTCGAACTGGCATTATAATTTTTGAAATATAAAGATTCTGCCGTTTTTTTTTTAATATGGGTTTTTCTTTATTGTTTTTCAATTTCCAATCGATTTTTTTTCTTTTAATTATTTTTTAGCTGCTCTTTTTATTTATTCTTCGTTTCTTTTGTTTCTTTTTGTAATATCTATCTCAAAAACTAATAAAAACATTAATATCTCAAAATAATCGGTCATTTACTGGCTGAATATTACAATACCAGTGAATGACCGACATACAATTAATAAAAACGAATTATTTACTATAGTTAAAGCTATTTAAACTTAATTTAAATAATTATTTACTTTATTAGATCATTATAAATTAAGTGATTAATAAAACATAACGAATACGTCTATAGAACTTTTATATTTCATAAATTTAAATTAAATTTCAGCAATTGTCAAGTAAAAAGCAAACTGCAATATAAATTTAATTATTTTAACTATTCACTTCTTTACTACTTTTGTTTCTTGCACTTAAATGAAAAAGGAGACATTCTTACAAGATTACATAAATAAATATATCATTGTTTTAATTATTTATTATACTTATACATTATTTTACGTAACGGTCATTCACTGGTAGGTGGTCACACACTGGACGCTGTGCTCTACTTTTAAAAGCTGGTATAACTGGTTATTCGTTTATTTTTTGCTTCTGCGGGTCTTCGAACGCTTTTATAATAATTAAAACGAAATTAACGAAACGAATTTCTTTATTAACAATGCTTTTTATAAACAAATCAATATATTCTTTAAAATGCAATAACAATAGGGATACAATTAATTCTCACAGACGTTAAAGGTGCGAATAGATGCGATTTGAACAAAGGTCGTCGAGATACATCAAAATTTACAGATTATACGCTTTCTTGCGCTTTGCGATACTCGAAAATGCTGCCCCTTTCCAAAAATCTAAATTGTTTGTTAGCGCTCTCTTCGTTTGCACTTTCTTCTTTTTCCGAGTCCGCAGGTCGTCCATATCCTCCGCCCCCCGGCGTGAACAATTGGAAGACGTCCTTAAAAAAAATTAATTAACCAATTTAGGTCCTTTTTAG
Source organism: Sinopyrophorus schimmeli (assembly GCA_036325965.1). NCBI lineage: Eukaryota > Metazoa > Arthropoda > Insecta > Coleoptera > Elateridae > Sinopyrophorus > Sinopyrophorus schimmeli. The sequence goes on from JARFIZ010000249.1 coordinate 1,436,513, forward strand.
GGCCCTTTCGGATTCGAAAAAGGCCACGTTCGATCGCCCCCACTTAGTTCGAAAAATCCGCGCGAACTCGAATAACGCGCAAGAATTATTCAAATTGGACTTTGCGGACGTGCGACAAGCTTTTTATTTAAATAATAAAAAATCTCATATTTGAAGACGGAGCGGCTTTCCTCCTCTTGAATTTCAATGGGCCGTTCTTCGAATGTGTTTGCTTAAAGGACCTTTGTCTGCGTTATAAATCGTGACCGCGAGGCGCTAGGCGCACGGCGACTTTTAATTTTTATGAATACATTTCGCTTTTTTCTTTTTAGGAATGCTTAAATAATAAGTGGCATTTATAAACAAACAAATATAAAATATTCAAGCTTGCGAAGGCGTCGCTTTGGACGTCTGCGTAAATTTATCGAGTCGCACAGTTATGTATTTTAATGGCGTTTTTATTATTTTTCTGATTCGGCTGGTCGACTGCAATTGTCGGCGCTAATCTAATTTTTTGTTAAAAAAATAATTTTAGAAATTTCTAAGAGAGTTATGGGTTACTTTTGAAGTTATACTTTTTTTATTATTTAATTAATTATTCGTCTAATTTATTGGCCTAAATTATTGTGAATGGTGCTTAAAACCGAGTGCGCGCATTCGAGCTCAAAGTGGCACATTTCCGATCTCGGGAAAATGAAGCGCGCCGCTCCGCGTCGCGCTTCATTTGCCTCCCTCGCTCGCAAATGTGCCACTTTTCGCTCGAACGCGCACATCTTCGTGTTTATTACATTTATTCACATTATCTTTTGCTCTTTCAAATCAAAATATTAAATTAAAAAATAACTATTGATTTTATGTTCGAAAAACGCATTTACCATAGCAATGAGTGGAAGGGCGCGAAAAGATACGACAATAGCGACAGTGCGAGCGAGAGAAAATGATCAAAATTAATTAATTCAATTTTCGTCTAATTTATTGACTTAAATCGTTGTGAATCGTGCTCAAAACCGAGTGCGCGCATTCGAGCTCAAAGTGGCACATTCCGATCTCGGGAAAATGAAGCGCGCCGCTTCGCGTCGCGCTTCATTTGCTTCCCTCGCTCGGAAATGTGCCACTTTTCGCTCGAATGCGCGCATCCTCGCATTTATTGAATTTATTTATATTAATTTCCACACGTGGTTATATTTAGTTTAGTATAACTTCTACCAGGCGTACAAAACTATACGCACCGGTTTTTTTATACGGGGTTTCAGACGAATAGGTACCGAAACTTAACCGGGCCCATACCTAACACCGACCTTCGAAACAATAAAAGTTTGTAGGCAATCTATTAAGTTTCGGGAATAATGCATTTTAATTTTTGTAGAAATGGCAACACAGCATCGTATCCATATGCTTTTAAAAAAAAGCGAGGTCATTTAGTACGTACCCCATTGCTAATTTATTTTATTTTTTAAATATCGTTTAGAAATAAATTTGCGGAACTTCGTTATTATAGACATCTTATGTTACCCGTGAAGTGATTAAAATAAACAACTTGATTTCACGTCTCAATTTCGAAGCATTGTTGCCGAGCGTGTTTGATGTGCGATTTCTATATTTTTCTCTAAAAAGGCAAAACTTTTTTTTAAAATTAATTAAATCTAACGCAAGGACTGTTTAACCGGGACCTTCGGAAGTAATTTATATATAGAACAAATTGTTGTAACTCCTCCAATACGTCCAGAAAAAATTAATAAATAATTCTATCTGTTGTAATTTTTCTCTAAAAAGGTAATTTTTTTCAAAAATAATTAAATTTAACGCAAGGGCTCTTTAACGGGGACCTTCGGAAGTAATTTATATATAAAACAATTTGTTGTAACTGCTCTAATAAGTACAGAAAAAATTAATAAATAATTCTATCTGTTGTAATTTTTTCTAAAAAAGCCAATTTTTTTTCAAAATTATTTACATCTGATGCAAGGGCTGTTTAGACAGCGCCTCCGGACGCGTTTCACTTCAAGTACGTTTTGTTGTAGCTTGCCTTATAAGCCCGTAAAAAATTAATTACCGTTTGTTTATTTTTTTCAATTTACAAAAAAAGCGAGGTCATTTAGTACGTGCCCCATTGCTAATTTATTTTATTTTTTAAATATCGTTTCCGAATAAATGTGCGAAACTTCGTTATTATAGACATCTTATGTTACCCGTGAAGTGATTAAAAGAAACAACTTGATTTCACGTCTCAATTTTGAAGAATTGTTGCCAAGCGTGTTTGATGTGCGATTTCTATGGTTTTTTTATTTAAAAAAAATTCTACATATGGCTTTAATGGCATCGTTAAAACGGACTCAAAAAAAAAATTCGAAATAATTACACATTGTAGTTTACGGTACCATAACTCAAAAATATTCCACATAAGTCTACTTGACACATTTAAATTTAAATAAAACCCCATAAACCACTTTTCGCAATGGGCACCTAAAAGAAAAAAATATTCATCGGACCGAACTCGCTTTCGTTTCGTCCCGAATCGCATAAAATCGTCAAATCGAAGACAAAAACAATAATAATAATGAAAATTAGTAAAAATAAGAACCCATCACTTTGGAGGATTCGAAATGATTTAACACGGCAAAACTGTTATATAAATGTTCACCTTGTATTGAACGAAACAAGTTTGAGACTTAAAAACTTTCACCAATGATAAAGTAACCTTCACCTTTAGCTTTATTAATTATCCTTAAACAACCCATATTATGTAAATGACGTTAGCCAGAACATTAATTAGTTTACATTAAGTACTCAAATCGAAACCCCCGAAAAAAAAACGCGCGCGCACAGACAGACAAAATTCCTCCAGCCAAAACCCGAATTTGCATTTTTATTAACAAACAACTTGCTCGACCCCTCCGTTTTAATTTCGCCCCCTCGAAATGCCGCCATTAAAAATTTCTGGGACAACGATCGGGCCTTTCTTACAAATTCGATAAAAATAACGAGGCAATCAATAAACTACAAGAACAAACAAAGCCCCAATGAAAACGAACAACTTACGCCAGCCCCGACGGGAACCGCCGTCTTCGGTCCCAAATTGATCATCCTTCCATCACTTTTAATCAGGAAATTCAGCCCCCTTTCGCCAGGCCCCCCACCTAAAAAAACTCAATTTAATTAAATTCGAAATTTATTTAACAGCAGCCACCTTCCAATCCGTAGGGCTGCAAGACTCTTCGCTCGGTGAGCACCGACAGCGTTAAGGGCGCCCTAAAAAGGTACTCCCTGATAACGCCCGAGCCCCCGTGAAATCGGCCTGCGCCCCCCGACCCCGTGCGCAGCATGAATTTGGTTATGTGCACGGGGTAGCGGCGCTCCACGATTTCTATGTCTGTTATCCTGGTGTTGGTCATGTGCGTATGAACTCCGGAACAGCCGTGCCAAGAGGGCCCCTATAAATAACACCCTTCATTTCTTGCCGCCGCCGAATCTCGAAAAGGTACTTACGGCACCGCTGCCCCCCGCCACGGTCTCGTAACAGCCCCAATTATCGTTACCGAAGGTTATATTATTCATGCAGCCTTGCGAAGCTGCACATGTTCGGAAGGCTTTGAAAACGACATCGACTATTCTTTGGGAGGTTAAGACGTTGCCCCCCACGACCGCCGCTTTATCACTCGGGTCCAATAATGAGCCCTTCGGAACTATGATCTTGACGGGCGCCAAGCATCCCTGAAATAGTTTTAGTTTGATTTTTAGCCTTAGATGTCTTTGGGAGGGGGTCGAAGAACTGCTCATTTAAATCGTGAAATTTAATGTTGCGCTGAAATATTTTTTTTAGCAGGGACCTTTGGGACCATTTTAGTTAAAGGTTTTTTTTGTAGCTTTCGTTATAAGGCCGTAAAAATAATTACCGTTGCTATATGTTTTCAATAAGTAGAAAAATCCGAAAATTATTTTTTGAAATTATTTAAATCTAACACAAGGGTTGTTTAGAGGGGACCTTCGGGACCATTTTATATCGATTAGGTTTTTTCTGTATCTCGCCTTATAAGCCCGTAAAAAATTAATGACCGTTTCTATTTGTTTTGAAATTACACAAAAAGCCAAAAATTATTTTTCAAAATTATTTAAATCTAACACAGGTGCTGTTTAGAAAGGACTTTCAGGACCATTTTATATCGATTAGGTTTTTTCTGTAGCTAGCCTTATAAGCCCGTAAAAAATTAATTACCGTTCCTATTTGTTTTTGAAATTACACAAAAAGCTAAAAATTATTTTTTGAAATTATTTAAATCTAACACAAGGTCTGTTTAGAGGGGACATTTGGGACTATTTTATATCGATTATGTTTTTTTTGTAGCTTACCTTATAAGCCCGTAAAAAATTAATTACCATTCCTATTTGTTTTTGAAATTACACAAAAAGCCAAAAATTATTTTTTGAAATTATTTAAATCTAACACAAGGGCTGTTTAGAGGGGACCTTTGGGACCATTTTATATCGATTCGGTTTTTTTTATAGCTCGCCTTATAAGCCCGTAAAAAATTAATTACCGTTCCTATCTGTTTTTGAAATTACACAAAAAGCCAAAAATTATTTTTTAAAATTATTTAAATCTAACACAAAGGATGTTTAGAGGGGACCTTCGGGACCATTTTATATTGATTAGGTTTTTTTTTAGCTTGCCTTATAAGCCCGTAAAAAATTAATTACCGTTCCTATTTGTTTTTGAAATTACACAAAAAGCCAAAAATTATTTTTCAAAATTATTTAAATCTAACACAGGTGCTGTTTAGAAAGGACTTTCAGGACCATTTTATATTGATTAGGTTTTTTCTGTAGCTGGCCTTATAAGCCCGTAAAAAATTAATTACCTTTCCTATTTGTTTTTGAAATTACACAAAAAGCTAAAAATTATTTTTTGAAATTATTTAAATCTAACACAAGGGCTGTTTAGAGGGGACATTTGGGACTATTTTATATCGATTATGTTTTTTTTGTAGCTTACCTTATAAGCCCGTAAAAAATTAATTACCATTCCTATTTGTTTTTGAAATTACACAAAAAGCCAAAAATTATTTTTTGAAATTATTTAAATCTAACACAAGGGCTGTTTAGAGGGGACCTTTGGGACCATTTTATATCGATTAGGTTTTTTTTATAGCTCGCCTTATAAGCCCGTAAAAAATTAATTACCGTTCCTATCTGTTTTTGAAATTACACAAAAAGCCAAAAATTATTTTTTAAAATTATTTAAATCTAACACAAAGGATGTTTAGAGGGGACCTTCGGGACCATTTTATATTGATTAGGTTTTTTTTAGCTCGCCTTATAAGCCCGTAAAAAATTAATTACCGTTCCTATTTGTTTTTGAAATTACACAAAGAGCCAAAAAATTTTTTTTCAAAATTATTTAAATCTAACACAAGGGCTGTTTAGAGGACTTTCAGGACCATTTTATATTGATTAGGTTTTTCTGTAGCTCGCCTTATAAGCCCGTAAAAAAATAATTACCGTTCCTATCTGTTTTTGAAATTACACAAAAAGCCAAAAATTATTTTTTGAAATTATTTAAATCTAACACAAGGGCTGTTTAGAGGGACCTTTGGAACCATTTTATATCGATTATGTTTTTTCTGTAGCTTACCTTATAAGCCCGTAAAAAATTCATTACCGTTCCTATCTATTTTAGAAATTACACAAAAAGCCAAAAATTATTTTTTGAGGTTATTTAAATCTAATACAAGGGCTGTTTAAAGGGGACCTTTGGGACCATTTTATATCGATTAGGTTTTTTTATAGCTCGCCTTATAAGCCCGTAAAAAATTAATTACCGTTCCTATCTGTTTTTGAAATTACACAAAAAGCCAAAAATTATTTTTTAAAATTATTTAAATCTAACACAAATGATGTTTAGAGGGGACCTTTGGGACCATTTTATATTAATTAGGTTTTTTTTATAGCTCGCCTTATAAGCCCGTAAAAAATTAATTACCGTTCCTATCTGTTTTTGAAATTACACAAAAGCCAAAAATTATTTTTTAAAATTATTTAAATCTAACACAAGGGCTGTTTAGAGGGACCTTGGGACCATTTTATATTGATTAGGTTTTTTTTTAGCTCGCCTTATAAGCCCGTAAAAAATTAATTACCGTTCCTATTTGTTTTTGAAATTACACAAAAGCCAAAAATTATTTTTTGAAATTATTTAAATCTAACACAAGGGCTGTTTAGAGGGGACCTTTGGGACCATTTTATATCGATTAGGTTTTTTTTATAGCTCGCCTTATAAGCCCGTAAAAATTAATTACCGTTCCTATCTGTTTTGAAATTACACAAAAGCCAAAATTATTTTTGAAATTATTTAAATCTAACACAAGGGCTGTTTAGAGGGACCTTTGGGACCATTTTATATCGATTAGGTTTTTTGTAGCTCGCCTTATAAGCCCGTAAAAATTAATTACCGTTCCTATTTGTTTTGAAATTACACAAAAGCCAAAAATTATTTTTGAAATTATTTAAATCTAACACAAGGGCTGTTTAGAGGGACCTTTGGGACCATTTTATATCGATTATGTTTTTTTGTAGCTCGCCTTATAAGCCCGTAAAAATTAATTACCATTCCTATTTGTTTTGAAATTACACAAAAGCCAAAATTATTTTTGAAATTATTTAAATCTAACACAAGGGCTGTTTAGAGGGACCTTTGGGACCATTTTATATCGATTAGGTTTTTTTGTAGCTCGCCTTATAAGCCCGTAAAAATTAATTACCGTTCCTATCTGTTTTGAAATTACACAAAAGCCAAAAATTATTTTTAAAATTATTTAAATCTAACACAAGGGATGTTTAGAGGGACCTTCGGACCATTTTATATCGATTAGGTTTTTTTGTAGCTTGCCTTATAAGCCCGTAAAAATTAATTACCGTTCCTATTTGTTTTGAAATTACACAAAAGCCAAAAATTATTTTTCAAAATTATTTAAATCTAACACAAGGGCTGTTTAGAGGACTTTCAGGACCATTTTATATCGATTAGGTTTTTTGTAGCTCGCCTTATAAGCCCGTAAAAATTAATTACCTTCCTATTTGTTTTGAAATTACACAAAAGCCAAAAATTATTTTTGAAATTATTTAAATCTAACACAAGGACTGTTTAGAGGGACCTTTGGGACCATTTTATATTGATTATGTTTTTTCTGTAGCTTACCTTATAAGCCCGTAAAAAATGAATTACCGTTCCTATTTGTTTTGAAATTACACAAAAGCCAAAATTATTTTTAAATTATTTAAATCTAACACAAGGGTGTTTAGAGGGACCTTGGGACCATTTTATATCGATTAGGTTTTTTTTGTAACTCGCCTTATAAGCTTGTAAAAAATTAATTACCGTTCCTATTTGTTTTTGAAATTACACAAAAAGCCAAAAATTATTTTTCGAAATTATTTAAATCTAACACAAGGGCTGTTTAGAGGGACTTTCGGGACCATTTTATATCGATTAGGTTTTTTTTGTAGCTCGCCTTATAAGCCCGTAAAAATTAATTACCGTTCCTATCTGTTTTGAAATTACACAAAAGCCAAAAATTATTTTTCGAAATTATTTAAATCTAACACAAGGGCTGTTTAGAGGGACCTTTTAGGACCATTTTATATCGATTAGGTTTTTTGTAGCTCGCCTTATAAGCCCGTAAAAATTAATTACCGTTCCTATTGTTTTGAAATTAACAAAAAGCCAAAAATTATTTTTCGAAATTATTTAAATCTAACACAAGGGCTGTTTAGAGGGACCTTCAGGACCATTTTATATCGATTAGTTTTTTTGTAGCTCGCCTTATAAGCCCGTAAAAATTAATTACCGTTCCTATCTGTTTTTTAAATTAACAAAAGCCAAAAATTATTTTTCGAAATTATTTAAATCTAACACAAGGGCTGTTTAGAGGGACCTTTTAGGACCATTTTATATCGATTAGGTTTTTTTGTAGCTCGCCTTATAAGCCCGTAAAAAATTAATTACCGTTCCTATCTGTTTTGAAATTAACAAAAAGCCAAAAATTATTTTTTGAAATTATTTAAATCTAACACAAGGGCTGTTTAGAGGGGACCTTCAGGACCATTTTATATTGATTAGGTTTTTTGTAGCTCGCCTTATAAGCCCGTAAAAATTAATTACCGTTCCTATCTGTTTTGAAATTACACAAAAAGCCAAAAATTATTTTTGAAATTATTTAAATCTAACACAAGGGCTGTTTAGAGGGACCTTCGGACCATTTTATATCGATTAGGTTTTTTTGTAGCTCGCCTTATAAGCCCGTAAAAAATTAATTACCGTTCCTATCTGTTTTTGAAATTACACAAAAAGCCAAAAATTATTTTTGAAATTATTTAAATCTAACACAAGGGCTGTTTAGAGGGGAACCTTCGGACCATTTTATATCGATTAGTTTTTTTTGTAGCTCGCCTTATAAGCCCGTAAAAAATTAATTACCGTTCCTATCTGTTTTTGAAATTACACAAAAAGCCAAAAATTATTTTTAAATTATTTAAATCTAACACAAGGGCTATTTAGAGGGGACCTTCAGGACCATTTTATATCGATAAGGTTTTTTTGTAGCTCGCCTTATAAGCCCGTAAAAAATTAATTACCATTCCTATCTGTTTTTGAAATTACACAAAAGCCAAAAATTATTTTTCGAAATTATTTAAATCTAACACAAGGGCTGTTTAGAGGGGACTTTCAGGACTATTTTATATCGATTAGGTTTTTTTGTAGCTCGCCTTATAAGCCCGTAAAAATTAATTACCGTTCCTATCTGTTTTGAAATTACACAAAAGCCAAAAATTATTTTTGAAATTATTTAAATCTAACACAAGGGCTGTTTAGAGGGACCTTCGGACCATTTTATATCGATTAGGTTTTTTTGTAGCTCGCCTTATAAGCCCGTAAAAATTAATTACCGTTCCTATCTGTTTTGAAATTACACAAAAGCCAAAAATTATTTTTGAAATTATTTAAATCTAACACAAGGGCTGTTTAGAGGGACCTTCAGGACCATTTTATATCGATTAGGTTTTTTGTAGCTCGCCTTATAAGCCCGTAAAAATTAATTACCGTTCCTATCTGTTTTTTAAATTACAAAAAGCCAAAATTATTTTTGAAATTATTTAAATCTAACACAAGGGCTGTTTAGAGGGACCTTCAGGACCATTTTATATCGATTAGGTTTTTTTGTAGCTCGCCTTATAAGCCCGTAAAAATTAATTACCGTTCCTATTGTTTTTTAAATTACACAAAAGCCAAAAATTATTTTTGAAATTATTTAAATCTAACACAAGGGCTGTTTAGAGGGACCTTCGGACCATTTTATATCGATTAGGTTTTTTGTAGCTCGCCTTATAAGCCCGTAAAAATTAATTACCGTTCCTATCTGTTTTGAAATTACACAAAAGCCAAAAATTATTTTTCGAAATTATTTAAATCTAACACAAGGGCTGTTTAGAGGGACCTTCAGGACCATTTTATATCGATTAGGTTTTTTTGTAGCTCGCCTTATAAGCCCGTAAAAATTAATTACCGTTCCTATCTGTTTTGAAATTACACAAAAGCCAAAAAATTTTTTTTCGAAATTATTTAAATCTAACACAAGGGCTGTTTAGAGGGACCTTCAGGACCATTTTATATCGATTAGGTTTTTTTGTAGCTCGCCTTATAAGCCCGTAAAAATTAATTACCGTTCCTATCTGTTTTGAAATTACACAAAAAACCAAAAATTATTTTTGAAATTATTTAAATCTAACACAAGGGCTGTTTAGAGGGGACCTTCGGACCATTTTATATCGATTAGGTTTTTTTTGTAGCTCGCCTTATAAGCCCGTAAAAAATTAATTACCGTTCCTATCTGTTTTTGAAATTACACAAAAAGCCAAAAATTATTTTTGAAATTATTTAAATCTAACACAAGGGCTGTTTAGAGGGGACCTTCAGGACCATTTTATATCGATTAGGTTTTTTTGTAGCTCGCCTTATAAGCCCGTAAAAAATTAATTACCGTTCCTATCTGTTTTTGAAATTACACAAAAGCCAAAAATTATTTTTAAATTATTTAAATCTAACACAAGGGCTGTTTAGAGGGGACCTTCGGGACCATTTTATATCGATTAGGTTTTTTTGTAGCTCGCCTTATAAGCCCGTAAAAAATTAATTACCGTTCCTATCTGTTTTGAAATTACACAAAAGCCAAAAATTATTTTTGAAATTATTTAAATCTAACACAAGGGCTGTTTAGAGGGACCTTCGGACCATTTTATATCGATTAGGTTTTTTTGTAGCTCGCCTTATAAGCCCGTAAAAATTAATTACCGTTCCTATCTGTTTTTTAAATTACACAAAAGCCAAAAATTATTTTTAAATTATTTAAATCTAACACAAGGGCTGTTTAGAGGGACCTTCGGACCATTTTATATCGATTAGGTTTTTTTGTAGCTCGCCTTATAAGCCCGTAAAAATTAATTACCGTTCCTATCTGTTTTGAAATTACACAAAAGCCAAAAATTATTTTTGAAATTATTTAAATCTAACACAAGGGCTGTTTAGAGGGACCTTCGGGACCATTTTATATCGATTAGGTTTTTTGTAGCTCGCCTTATAAGCCCGTAAAAATTAATTACCGTTCCTATCTGTTTTTGAAATTACACAAAAGCCAAAATTATTTTTGAAATTATTTAAATCTAACACAAGGGCTGTTTAGAGGGACCTTCGGACCATTTTATATCGATTAGGTTTTTTGTAGCTCGCCTTATAAGCCCGTAAAAATTAATTACCGTTCCTATCTGTTTTGAAATTACACAAAAGCCAAAAATTATTTTTGAAATTATTTAAATCTAACACAAGGGCTGTTTAGAGGGACCTTCGGACCATTTTATATCGATTAGGTTTTTTTGTAGCTCGCCTTATAAGCCCGTAAAAATTAATTACCGTTCCTATCTGTTTTTTAAATTACACAAAAGCCAAAAATTATTTTTGAAATTATTTAAATTTAACACAAGGGCTGTTTAGAGGGGACCTTCGGGACCATTTTATATCGATTAGGTTTTTTTGTAGCTCGCCTTATAAGCCCGTAAAAATTAATTACCGTTCCTATCTGTTTTGAAATTACACAAAAGCCAAAAATTATTTTTGAAATTATTTAAATCTAACACAAGGGCTGTTTAGAGGGGACCTTCGGGACCATTTTATATCGATTAGGTTTTTTTGTAGCTCGCCTTATAAGCCCGTAAAAAATTAATTACCGTTCCTATCTGTTTTTGAAATTACACAAAAGCCAAAAATTATTTTTAAAATTATTTAAATCTAACACAAGGGCTGTTTAGAGGGACCTTCGGACCATTTTATATCGATTAGGTTTTTTGTAGCTCGCCTTATAAGCCCGTAAAAATTAATTACCGTTCCTATCTGTTTTGAAATTACACAAAAGCCAAAAATTATTTTTGAAATTATTTAAATCTAACACAAGGGCTGTTTAGAGGGACCTTCGGGACCATTTTATATCGATTAGGTTTTTTGTAGCTCGCCTTATAAGCCCGTAAAAATTAATTACCGTTCCTATCTGTTTTGAAATTACACAAAAGCCAAAAATTATTTTTGAAATTATTTAAATCTAACACAAGGGCTGTTTAGAGGGACCTTCGGACCATTTTATATCGATTAGGTTTTTTGTAGCTCGCCTTATAAGCCCGTAAAAATTAATTACCGTTCCTATCTGTTTTGAAATTACACAAAAAACCAAAAATTATTTTTGAAATTATTTAAATCTAACACAAGGGCTGTTTAGAGGGACCTTCGGACCATTTTATATCGATTAGGTTTTTTGTAGCTCGCCTTATAAGCCCGTAAAAATTAATTACCGTTCCTATCTGTTTTTGAAATTACACAAAAAGCCAAAAATTATTTTTGAAATTATTTAAATCTAACACAAGGGCTGTTTAGAGGGACCTTCGGACCATTTTATATCGATTAGGTTTTTTTGTAGCTCGCCTTATAAGCCCGTAAAAATTAATTACCGTTCCTATCTGTTTTTGAAATTACACAAAAGCCAAAATTATTTTTGAAATTATTTAAATCTAACACAAGGGCTGTTTAGAGGGACCTTCGGACCATTTTATATCGATTAGGTTTTTTGTAGCTCGCCTTATAAGCCCGTAAAAATTAATTACCGTTCCTATCTGTTTTGAAATTACACAAAAGCCAAAAATTATTTTTGAAATTATTTAAATCTAACACAAGGGCTGTTTAGAGGGACCTTCGGACCATTTTATATCGATTAGGTTTTTTGTAGCTCGCCTTATAAGCCCGTAAAAATTAATTACCGTTCCTATCTGTTTTGAAATTACACAAAAGCCAAAAATTATTTTTGAAATTATTTAAATCTAACACAAGGGCTGTTTAGAGGGACCTTCAGGACCATTTTATATCGATTAGGTTTTTTGTAGCTCGCCTTATAAGCCCGTAAAAATTAATTACCGTTCCTATCTGTTTTGAAATTACAAAAAGCCAAAAATTATTTTTGAAATTATTTAAATCTAACACAAGGGCTGTTTAGAGGGACCTTCAGGACCATTTTATATCGATTAGGTTTTTTGTAGCTCGCCTTATAAGCCCGTAAAAATTAATTTTTTTACCGTTCCAAATATCTGTTTTAAATTAAAAAAAAAAAAATTTTTAAAATTTTTAAAAAGTGGCTGTTTGGGGGCCTTCGGGCCAAAATTTTTTTTTTAATAACCCAAAATATTAATTAACCGTTCCCTTTTTTTTGTTATACAAAAAACCCAAAAAATTATTTTATAACGAAATTTTTAAAATTTAAAAAGGGGTTTAAGGGCCTTTGGAAATTTTTTATCGATTATTTTTTTAATAACCCAAAATATTAATTAACCGTTGCCTTTTGTTTTTTTACCAAAAAAAAATTATTTTATAAACAAAATTTTTAAAATTTAAAAAGGGGTTTGGGGCCTTGGCCTTTTTTTTTTTTCAAATTTTCTTTTAATAAAAATTTTAATTGACAGTTGCCTTTGTTTTTTTGCAAACTTTTTAAATTACACAAAAGCCAAAAATTATTTTTCGAAATTATTTAAATCTAACAGAAGAGCTGTTTAGAGGGGACCTTCAGGACCATTTTATATGGATTAGATTTTTTCTGTAGCTCGCCTTATAAGCCCGTAAAAAATTAATTACCATTCCTATCTGTTTTTGAAATTACATAAAAAGCCAAAAATTATTTTCCGAAATTATTTAAATCTAACACAAGGACTGTTTAGAAGGGACCTTCGGGGCCATTTTATATCGATAAGGTTTTTTCTGTAGCTCGCCTTATAAGCCCGTAAAAAATTAATTACCGTTCCTATCTGTTGTTAAAATTACACAGAAAGCCAAAAATTATTTTTGAAATTATTTAAATCTAACACAAGGGCTGTTTAGAGGGACCTTGGGACCATTTTATATCGATTAGGTTTTTTGTAGCTCGCCTTATAAGCCCGTAAAAATTAATTACCGTTCCTATCTGTTTTTGAAATTACACAAAAGCCAAAAATTATTTTTGAAATTATTTAAATCTAACACAAGGGCTGTTTAGAGGGACCTTCGGGACCATTTTATATCGATTAGGTTTTTTGTAGCTCGCCTTATAAGCCCGTAAAAATTAATTACCGTTCCTATCTGTTTTGAAATTACACAAAAGCCAAAAATTATTTTTGAAATTATTTAAATCTAACACAAGGATGTTTAGAGGGACCTTGGGACCATTTTATATCGATTAGGTTTTTTTGTAGCTCGCCTTATAAGCCCGTAAAAATTAATTACCGTTCCTATCTGTTTTGAAATTACACAAAAGCCAAAAATTATTTTTGAAATTATTTAAATCTAACACAAGGGCTGTTTAGAGGGGACCTTCGGGACCATTTTATATCGATTAGGTTTTTTTTAGCTCGCCTTATAAGCCCGTAAAAAATTAATTACCGTTCCTATCTGTTTTTGAAATTACACAAAAGCCAAAAATTATTTTTTGAAATTATTTAAATCTAACACAAGGGCTGTTTAGAGGGACCTTCGGGACCATTTTATATCGATTAGGTTTTTTGTAGCTCGCCTTATAAGCCCGTAAAAATTAATTACCGTTCCTATCTGTTTTGAAATTACACAAAAGCCAAAAATTATTTTTGAAATTATTTAAATCTAACACAAGGGCTGTTTAGAGGGACCTTGGGACCATTTTATATCGATTAGGTTTTTTTAGCTCGCCTTATAAGCCCGTAAAAATTAATTACCGTTCCTATTTGTTTTTGAAATTACACAAAAAGCCAAAAATTATTTTTTAAAATTATTTAAATCTAACACAAGGGCTGTTTAGAGGGGACCTTCGGGACCATTTTATATCGATTAGGTTTTTTTGTAGCTCGCCTTATAAGCCCGTAAAAAATTAATTACCGTTCCTATCTGTTTTTGAAATTACACAAAAGCCAAAAATTATTTTTGAAATTATTTAAATCTAACACAAGGGCTGTTTAGAGGGGACCTTCGGGACCATTTTATATCGATTAGGTTTTTTGTAGCTCGCCTTATAAGCCCGTAAAAATTAATTACCGTTCCTATCTGTTTTGAAATTACACAAAAGCCAAAATTATTTTTGAAATTATTTAAATCTAACACAAGGGCTGTTTAGAGGGGACCTTCGGGACCATTTTATATCGATTAGGTTTTTTTGTAGCTCGCCTTATAAGCCCGTAAAAAATTAATTACCGTTCCTATCTGTTTTTGAAATTACACAAAAGCCAAAAATTATTTTTGAAATTATTTAAATCTAACACAAGGGCTGTTTAGAGGGACCTTGGGACCATTTTATATCGATTAGGTTTTTTGTAGCTCGCCTTATAAGCCCGTAAAAAATTAATTACCGTTCCTATCTGTTTTTGAAATTACACAAAAAGCCAAAAATTATTTTTGAAATTATTTAAATCTAACACAAGGGCTGTTTAGAGGGACCTTCGGACCATTTTATATTGATTAGGTTTTTTCTGTAGCTCGCCTTATAAGCCCGTAAAAATTAATTACCGTTCCTATCTGTTTTGAAATTACACAAAAGCCAAAAATTATTTTTGAAATTATTTAAATCTAACACAAGGGCTGTTTAGAGGGACCTTGGGACCATTTTATATCGATTAGGTTTTTTTGTAGCTCGCCTTATAAGCCCGTAAAAATTAATTACCGTTCCTATCTGTTTTGAAATTACACAAAAGCCGAAAATTATTTTTGAAATTATTTAAATCTAACACAAGGGCTGTTTAGAGGGGACCTTCGGGACCATTTTATATCGATTAGGTTTTTTTGTAGCTCGCCTTATAAGCCCGTAAAAAATTAATTACCGTTCCTATCTGTTTTGAAATTACACAAAAGCCAAAAATTATTTTTAAAATTATTTAAATCTAACACAAGGGCTGTTTAGAGGGGACCTTCGGGACCATTTTATATCGATTAGGTTTTTTGTAGCTCGCCTTATAAGCCCGTAAAAAATTAATTACCGTTCCTATCTGTTTTTGAAATTACACAAAAAGCCAAAAATTATTTTTGAAATTATTTAAATCTAACACAAGGATGTTTAGAGGGGACCTTCGAAACCATTTTATATGATTAGGTTTTTTTGTAGCTCGTTTTATAAGCCCGTAAAAAATTAATTACCGTTCCTATTTGTTTTTGAAATTACAAAAAGCCAAAAATTATTTTTTGAAATTATTTAAATCTAACACAAGGGCTGTTTAGAGGGGACCTTCGGGACCATTTTATATCGATTAGGTTTTTTTGTAGCTCGCCTTATAAGCCCGTAAAAAATTAATTACCGTTCCTATCTGTTTTTGAAATTACACAAAAAGCCAAAAATTATTTTTTGAAATTATTTAAATCTAACACAAGGGCTGTTTAGAGGGGACCTTTGGGACCATTTTATATCGATTAGGTTTTTTTGTAGCTTGCCTTATAAGCCCGTAAAAAATTAATTACCGTTCCTATTTGTTTTTGAAATTACATAAAAAGCAAAAATTATTTTTGAAATTATTTAAATCTAACACAAGGACTGTTTAGAGGGACCTTTGGGACCATTTTATATTGATTAGGGTTTTTCTGTAGCTTGCCTTATAAGCCCGTAAAAATAATTACCGTTCCTATTTGTTTTGAAATTACACAAAAAGCCAAAAATTATTTTTCCAAATTATTTAAATCTAACACAAGGGCTGTTTAGAGGGACCTTTGGGACCATTTTATATGATTAGGTTTTTTGTAGCTTGCCTTATAAGCCCGTAAAAATAATTACCGTTCCTATTTTTTTTGAAATTACACAAAAGCCAAAAATTATTTTTCAAATTATTTAAATCTAACACAAGGGCTGTTTAGAGGGACCTTTCGGGACCATTTTATATCAGATTAGGTTTTTGTAGTTGCCTTATAAGCCCGTAAAAATAATGACCGTTCCTATTTCTTTTGAAATTACACAAAAGCCCAATATATTTTTCAAAATTATTTAAATCTAACACAAGTGCTGATTTAGAGGGACCTTCGTGGACCATTTGATAGATCAAGGATTTGTTCTGTAGCTTGCTATACCCAAAATAATGTCCGTTCCATTTACATTTGCAAAACAAAAGAGCCCACAAATTATTTTTCGAAACCTTACTTTAAATCGCACACGGCCGAACCTGCTATTTCATAGCCGACTTTGAGATCAATAGCGATTCAATGTGATCCTTCGGTCTTTATGAATTATAATTGCCGTCCTTCGACGCATTTGCACAAAAGGCCCAATTCCCAATTTCGCGTTTCGATATGACCAGTACGCTTGATTCAATCGGGCACATCGGCCCGACCTTTGCATCTCAAGCCACTTGAGATCAAAGCGACAACGTTGATCGCTTCGAGTTCCGTTGCATTGCCCCAAACTTCGCGGTCCGGCTCCGCTATCCTGAAACGTTTGCGACAAAAGAAGACTTGAACCGGCACATCAATTCGTCCAGGTCTTCGATGGCGCATGGAGCTCGGAAGCGTTATTTCCTCCGGCCCAAATCCTTCTCTTTCATCCAAGCCGACTTTGAGATGAATAGGCGATCCATCATCCATATAATCCTCGGCTTCCAGAATTGATTTGCCCGTCCTTCGGAGCGCGTCCTTTGCGACCTCTCTGAGCATATCTCTGACGGCAATTTCGGCGTTGGTTTGGATATGACCCATGTACGCTTGCACGACTTCCAATCCGTATTGGTCAATCAGTTCGCTCACTAAGAGGATTCCCTTTTGATTAGCCGCCACTTGGGCACGCAAATCGGAGACGTTGTCGCTTATGTTCCGTCCGCCGGCCGCCAAAATTCGCCGGGCGAGCTCCGCTTCCTGAAACGTCCCGTTCGCGACCAAAACGAAGGACTTGAACGCGGCGCCCTCTTCGTCCAGGCTCTTCGAATGGGGCGGCATGGAGCCGGGCGTTATTCCTCCTATGTCGGCGTGGTGGCCCCGACTGGCCACGAAGAAGACGGGGCTGCTGGAGCTTCTGAAATTTATTTATGTTTTTTGAAGTTATACTTCTTTTGGCGCGACGGAAGTTGCGCGCGCACAGCTAACAAAAATTAAACAGTTAAGAAAGCAAATTAAAGATTGTGAATCGCGCTTAAAATCGAGTGCGCGCGTTCGAGCTCAAAGTGGCACATTCCGATCTCGGGAAAATGAAGCGCGCCGCTCCGCGTCGCGCTTCATTTGCCTCCCTCGCTCGGAAATGTGCCACTTTTCGCTCGAACGCGCGCATCCTCGTGTTTATCACATTTATCCACATTATCTTTTGCTCTTTCAAATCAAAATATTAAATTAAAGAATAACTATTGATTTTATGCGCAAAAAACGCATTTACCATAGCAATGAGTGGAAGGGAGCGAAAAGATACGACAATAGCGACAGTGCGAGCGAGAGAAAATGATCAAAATTAACTAATTCAATTTTCGGCTAATTTATCGATTTAAATCATTGTGAATCGTGCTTAAAATCGAATGCGCGCATTCGGGGGCCCTTTGGCACCTCGGACCACAATTGAATGCTCGAAACCCAAAAAGCGGTGGGTTTTGACAAGAAAAAAATTCGGATCCAATCGATTTTTGAAAATAAATCTTGTTTTTTCGAGTTGCTCTTTTTTTGAATCTGGCACAAAGGCGGTTTTAATTATTTTAAAGGACGTCGTGGATCTTGTGAAGATCTTTGATTTAATAAAAAAAATGTGGTTTATGAATATTTATAAAATCGAAAAATATATTTATTTAATTTTAATTAAATTGCTTTTTTTGGATTTAAAAAAAATAGTACTGTATTCAAATGAAACGACGTATGTGCACATTTGTTCAAAATTAAATGGTACCATCGGCGCAACGTAGTAAATTTTTAATATAATTACTTAGAAAATAAATTAATTAATGTAAATCGCGCTTAAAGTCAAGTGCGCGCATTCGAGCTCAAAGTGGCACATTTGCCTCCCTCGCTCGGAAATGTGCCACTTTTCGCTCAAGCGGGCGCATCTTCGTATTTATTGAATTTATTAATATTAATTTCCACAAGTGGTTATATTTAATTTAGTGTAGTGTCGACCAAAACAACTTTTATTCTAAAACATAGTTATTTCTATTTATTTGACCACGAGGAAACCGATTTTGAAAGAATTTTTGAAATCGGTAAGTTAGATTTTAATGTAATTCCGAAAAACCCGAAATTTCGGATTTAGCACGATTTTAAAAATATGAGGTCCTACGATGTTTAGGATCATTTTACTGATTTTAGAATGTATTTATTTGTCAAAATCGGTTCAAAAGTGGTTCAAAATTGACAAAAACGGGTATTTTTGAAAATCATATCTCCGAAACGGTATTGATTTTCCTCAAGATTATTTTTTTGTAATTTAAAGAAACACTTCAACTTTCAAACAAAAAAATAAAATTGAGTTTTTAACTCGGAATTTTTAAAATAAGAATTTTTGAATTATTTATCGAAAATATGAAAAACATGGGGGGAGAATCCTTAAATTGGAGTTTGATATTTCATTTAGAACATTGTTTTGCGTCTTAATAAAAATTAATTTAATTAATGCATAAACTTTTTTAAATAAATTCATATTTTTTATGTAAACTTATAAATTTAATCAAAAAAATTAATATAGTTTAAATTATCAATTTTATTCTTCTTCTTTATCTTCTACATCTTCGCCTACTAACAATAGATTTAAATTCAAAGTATTTTCATTTTCAAGCTCATCATCCCTTAACTAAGTTTGGATTTTTCCCCCATATTTTCATGTTTTCGATAAATAATTCAAAAATTCGTATTTTAAAAATTCCGATTAAAAAGCTTAATTTAATTTTTGTGTTTGAAAGTTGAAGTGTTTCTTTAAATTATAAAAACTCTTAAGGAAAATCAATACCGTTTTGGAGATATGATTTTTCAAAAATACCCGTTTTTGTCAATTTAATTTCGAAAAATGGGCACGTATGTCGTTTTATTTGAAAACAGTACTATTTTTTTTAAATCCAAAAAGCGATATAAACAAATTAAATAAATACGAGGATGTGCGCGTTTGAGCGAAAAGTGGCACATTTCGAGCGAGGGAGGCAAATGAAGCGCGACGCGGAGCGGCGCGCTTCATTTTCCCGAGATCGGAATGTGCCACTTTGAGCTCGAATGCGCACTGGTTTTAAGCACCATTCACATTTTATATAAATAAATTCAAAAATTCGTATTTTAAAATTCTTTAATTTTTTTGTTGAAGTGTTTAAATTTTAAAACTCTTGAGGAAAATCATTACCGTTTCGGAGATATGATTTCAAAATACCGTTTTGTCAATTTTTTCCGCTTTTCTGCATCGGTTTCCTCGTTGTCAAATATATAGAAATAACTATGTTTTAGAATAAAAGTTGTTTTGGTCGATCCTATACTAAATTAAATATAACCACGTGTGAAATTATATAATTTTAATAAATCGAATGCGCGTTCGAGCAGTGGCACATTTGCCTCCTGCTCGGAAATACTTTTGCTTGAAACGCGCGTCTTCGCATTTATTCGATCCGCGCCAAAGAAGTATAACTTCCAACGCGCGTACATAAGCACGCGCGCCCATTTGTGTTTGTATTTTAATTTTTTTTCTATACTTATAAAAAACGGGCGTTATGACCGTGAAGTCGGGCAGATGGGAGCCTCCGGCGCAAGGATGGTTCGACAAGATGACGTCTCCTTCGCGGAAACTTCTTCGCGCCTTCATCTGGTACTGCACCGCCTCTTGCATTGCGCCCAAGTGCACGGGGATGTGGGGGGCGTTCGAAACCAGGCCGCCGTCGGGGCCGAAGAGGGCGCACGAAAAATCCAGGCGCTCCTTTATGTTGGTCGAAATCGAAGTACGTTGAAGTATCCTTAAAAATCGTTTTTAGATTAAATTACAAAACAAAACTATAAATAAATTAAATTCGTCAAATTAGAAAAGTTTATTTTAACGATTTAATTGTATATCCGGGCTAGAAAATTGAGTAAGGCATGCCGAAAGGTTGAATTCGGACTAAATTAGGCTTGCCGAATAAGGGCGTGCCCGACTGTAACCTTTTCGGGTCCAAATGAGGCAAAACTAACATTGGCGTGTCGAAAAATTGCAAATTCGGTTGTTTAGCGGAAGTCTATGGCATGACCGAACTCGGGCATACCATTGGACTTCCCGTTTTAATTTTAATTGTGGTCACTAAAGAATTGCCTTAATTGAGCGTTTTAGTTATTTTGTTTAAAATATAAATAAGCAGGGTGCTTAATTAAGCACGTGCTTTTGTAATTCGGGCCTCTTACGGTTGCCTCATTTGGCCCACGTATACAATTCGGGCATGCCTTTGTGGACCTAATGACAACCTAACAAAAATTTCTAGGCATGACTCTGATAAGAACATGTTGTTTACAACAATTTAATTTAATTTATTTATAGTTCTATAATCGAAAATAAAATAGCTTAGTTTTATTTGGTCAAGAAAGTGCTTTCTTTGAAAAATTAATTAAATTTAAAAGAGCAATAAAACGTACCTCCCCATTTGCTCGGCAATGCTCATGAACCGATGCCCAAAAATGCTCAACTGTATCGAATCCAACTCGGGCCCAATTTTTTTAATTTTCCCCGTACCGATAGTTATTTTAATATCTCCAAATCGCGTGATCGTGGCCGTGCAATCGGGCTCGACCAAGATCGTGCTCAGCTGGTCCATGACGATGGCCGGCCCCTGAATGGAATGCCCAAAAGTCAAATTTTTCAAGAGATAGACATCCGTCGATCGATGTCCCCCTTCGAAGTACACCTGAACGGTTTTTTCCGTTCTTGGGACATCTTCGGCCCGCAATTTCGGGTGCTCGTTGTGAATGTTGCTTTTGCCGATGCCTCTGACCCGAATGTCGTCGACTATAATCCCTCTACCTTGAATGGTGAAGCCGAATTCGGTTTGGTACCGCTGGAGAAACGTTCCTAGGTAATCTCCATGTTGCGTGGCATTATTTGATGGGGTTGGGCCGCACATTAGGGCACAATCGGTACCATCGTATCTCATATGGAGATAAGTTTCGTAAACAATATTTTCGTCGTCGAAGCTTTGTTTTTGGAGGGCCTTCCGACAGATGTCGCTTAAAATGTCCAACCTCTCGTCGAAGACATGAAAATTTGAGGCTTCGTACGTTTTGGCGCAGGGTTCTTGAGCTTCGTGCACCACGTCGGCTAAGGCCATGCCGTAGGCCGAAAGGATCCCTTTCGATTGAAAATTTTGAGTTAAAAATTGGACGAGCAAAATTAAATAATCAGTCACCAGCGTATTTATGAACGAAAACGATGGACATCCCAAGAGATCGGGCTATGGCGCAAGCATGTTGCCCCCCGGCACCCCCGAAACAGGCCAAAGCGTGCCTGGCGGTGTCGTACCCTTTGGCTTGGGTCAAGGCCCTGATGGGCCTACACATCGCTTCGTTAGCCACTCGGACGAAACCCATTGCCACTTCTTCTATGGACATTTTATCCTAAAAACTTATTTTATTCGTTTTGCGTTTTTTGAAAATAATTAAATTACCTTTGCTGAAAATCGATTAATGTCCTGAGTTAATTTTTGGAACTCTGCGAGGTTGCTTCTTGGTCCAAGGGCGCGTTTTCGTTGGGACCGAAGATTTTGGGGAAATATTCGGGGAGGAGGCGGCCCAAGGCCAGGTTGGCATCGGTTACCGTTAGGGGGCCCCCTTTTTTGTAGCAAACTGGGCCCGGATGGGCTCCCGCGGAATCGGGTCCTACCACGAATAATCCTGATCTGAAATTGCAGATGATTTTTTAGAGTTAAGGTTTTGGGAATGTTGTGTTGTGGGTTTTGGGTTCGGATGTTGGTGTTTTGAGTTTTGGATATTATTAAAGTTTGAATTTATTTCCGCGGAGATAATTTTTAAATCTTACCGCATTTTGAAAATTAAAAATTTAAGCAAAATTTACATTTTGAAAGTTTCGTGCGCGTTTTTCTCCCAGACTTAGCATTGGGCGCTGTTGATTTTTTTAGCTAATCTAACGCTCAGATAAACGGGCTTTTAGAATCTAAAAAGTTTTTAAAGATATGTGCGCAAATAACCGAGCTACGATTTTTTAAAGTGGAAAAATATACCTTGATTTAAAAAAAAAATCGTAGCGCCCTTATTTTCCATGCAATCATTACAAGCAAGACGGATTCGGAATTCTGGGACTTTTTTACATAAGATACATGTAAATTAAGTATAGGACGCAACGAAAATTTTTCGAAAATTAAAATTTGCAATTTTAGGTCCCCTTTTTTGCACGATTTTGAAATTTAAAAAAATTGTAGCGCCGTTATTTGTGGATGGATTTTTAAAAACTATTCAGATTCGGATTTAGCAGCCTTTTTGGCTTCGGATAGGCCTAAGAAACCATAGGCGTGCTATTTCAAAGCTTTGAAAAAAACGTTTTTCTTTTTGAAAAAACATGGGTTTTAACCCATGTTTTTTTATGATTTTGGCCGATTTTGGGGGTTTTGAGTTAGAACCGGATTCCGACATGTTAGGGCTGGGAAACGTTCAGAAATGAAGGGATTTGAGGATACACGCAAATACGGTGGAATTACAGCATTTTGAAAATTAAAAATTTTACCAAACTTTACATTTTGAAAGCTTCGAACGCGTTTTTCTCCCAGACTTAACATTGGGCCCTGTTGATTTTTTAGCTAATCTTACGCTCAGATAAACGGGCTTTTAGAATCTAAAAAGTTTTTAAAGATACGTGCGCAAATAACCGAGCTACGATTTTTCAAAGTAAAAATTTTGAAAAAATTAATTACAAGTCGGACTCTTCAAATTTGTTTTCTCAAAAATTTCAAATAGCACGCCTATGTTTTCTTGGTCTTATCCAAAGCCAAAAAGTCTGGCAAATCCGAATCTGTATAGTTTTTGGAGATCCATCTACGAATAACTGCGTTACAATTTTTTTAACGTAAAATTGTCCTCAAAATTCTTTAAAAGTGCTAATTGCATACAAATCCTTATTGTTTAGATCGGTGTCGGGTATCGCCCGGTTAAATCTAAGAACCTCTTCGCCCGAAACCCCATATAATTAAAATTTTTCTCACCTAAAAAAGAGCATCGAACCGCCACCAGCCGCCACGGTATTCACATCCAGCTGGGGTGCCTGAATCGTAACTCCGGCCGTGGTACTCTCGTACACGTGCTCATACTTCCCGGCAAACCTCGAAACGTCGGTCGAGGTCCCCCCCATATCGAACCCGATCACGGGCAGCTCGGTCTCCTTTCGTAAGTCGTCACGGCGTACCTTCAAAAACACAAATTTTCAAAAAAAAACATCCAGATCACCGCAAAGCGAAACCGAATACCCTACGACGCCTCCGGCGGGTCCCGAGAGCACGGCCCTGGCCCCATTAAAATTATTCATGGGCGTAAGTCCTCCATCGCTCTGCATAAATAACACCCTGGTACCTTCTAAATTATTTTTAAAGCCCTTACAAAATCCTTCGACGTATCGCTTCACGTGCGGGGTTAAATATGCATCGGCGCAGGCCGTAAAACCTCGAGGAACGATCCGCACCATCGGCATCACGTCGTGCGACAGCGACACGTGCGAAAAACCTAAGAAAAAATTAATTTTTTAAGCGTCGCCGAGCCGCCGCCGCCCTACGAACCAATTTTTTTGGCGATCGCTCCGATTTGGACTTCGTGCGCCGCAAACATGTAGCTGTGCGCCAAGGCGACGGCGACGCTGTCGACGCCCTCGTCCTTGATTTTTTTGAGCCGGCCCTCGACCTCTTCGGCGTCCACCTCGCGCGTCACGTAGAGCTTCTCGCCGGTCTCGCCCTCGACCAGCCGCCAACCCTTCGCGCGCTCGCCCAGCTCGCATTTGCCCGGAAGGGCCGGTATCGCCCTGCAGTCGACTTCGACGACTTCCGAGTACAGGACTTCCGGCCTTTGGATGTTCTGTTGCGATGAAAAGGGTAAAAGATTTGCAGATGTTGCGGAGAGGGAACTTACAAGTTGGAAGATGCTGGGTCGCGCTTGATTTCCTATTAGCAATATATCACGAAAGCCCTTGTTGGTCACTAATGCCATTCGTTCCCCTTTTCGTTCTAGTAATGCGTTCGTTGCGACCGTTGTGCCCATTCGGATCCATTCGATTTGGGAATTGTCTATGGGCCCCTTTGGATCTAAGGCTCTTCCTGTTTCCTTAAACGAGAAGTTTTAATTTTAGAAATTGCTGTTATTCCGTGTATTTAGAAGCCTTAGTATAGTGTTATTTGAATATAAATCCGTGTCGTTTGTAATGATTGGATCGAAAATAAGGGCGCTACGATTTTTTTTGTGAATCAAGGGGTACGTTTTCTTATTCATTTAATTTGTATCGAAAATTTTTATTTTAGAGGAAGCGCGGGGAATTGACACCGGTTATAGTTAGTAGGGGTACGTAGGAACATCCCCTGGCAATATAAAACAATTTTATTTTTTTCATTTTTTCTCAAAAAGACATGGGTTAAAACCCATCGATTTTGAATTTTCAAAACGTTTTCCCAAAGCTTTGGAATAGCACGCCTATGGTTTCTTAGGCCTATCTGAAGCCGAAACAGCTGCCAAATCCGAATATGTATAGTTTTTAAATATCGGTCCGTAAATAACGGCGCTACAATTTTTTGAAAGTTCAAAATCGTGCCAAAATGAGCTGCTAAAATTGCAATTTTTTATGTTCGAAAAATTTACGTTGCGCCCTATATTTTTTTTACATGTATCTTATGTAAAAAAGCCTCAGGATTCCGAATCCGTGTCGTTTGTAATGATCGGATCGAAAATAAGGGCGCTACGATTTTTTTTGTAAATCAAAGGGTACGTTTTCTTATTCATTTAATTTGTATCGAAAATTTTTATTTTCAAGGGGAAGCGCGGGGAATTGACACCGGTTATAGTTAGTAGGGGTACGTAGGAACATCCCCTGGTAATATAAAGCAATTCTATTTTTTTCATTTTTTCTCAAAAAGACATGGGTTAAAACCCATCGATTTTTAATTTTCAAAACGTTTTCCCAAAGCTTTGGAATAGCACGCCTATGGTTTCTTAGGCCTATCTGAAGCCGAAACAGCTGCCAAATCCGAATATGTATAGTTTTTAAATATCGGTCCGTAAATAACGGCGCTACAATTTTTTGAAAGTTCAAAATCGTGCCAAAATGAGCTGCTAAAATTGCAATTTTTTATGTTCGAAAAATTTACGTTGCGCCCTATATATTTTTTACATGTATCTTATGTAAAAAAGCCTCAGAATTCCGAATCCGTGTCGTTTGTAATGATTGGATCGAAAATAAGGGCGCTACGATTTTTTTTGTAAATCAAAGGGTACGTTTTCTTATTCATTTAATTTGTATCGAAAATTTTTATTTTAGAGGGGAAGCGCGGGAATTGACACCGGTTATAGTTAGTAGGGGTACGTAGGAACATCCCCTGGCAATATAAAGCAATTCTATTTTTTCATTTTTCTCAAAAGACATGGGTTAAAACCCATCGATTTTGAATTTTCAAAACGTTTTCCCAAAGCTTTGGAATAGCACGCCTATGGTTTCTTAGGCCTATCTGAAGCCAAAACAGCTGCCAAATCCGAATATGTATAGTTTTTAAATATCGGTCCGTAAATAACGGCGCTACAATTTTTTGAAAGTTCAAAATCGTGCCAAAATGAGCTGCTAAAATTGCAATTTTTTATGTTCGAAAAATTTGCGTTGCGCCCTATATATTTTTTACATGTACCTTATGTAAAAAAGCCTCAGGATTCCGAATCCGTGTCGTTTGTAATGATCGGATTGAAAATAAGGGCGCTACGATTTTTTTTGTAAATCAAAGGGTACGTTTTCTTATTCATTTAATTTGTATCGAAAATTTTTATTTTAGAGGGGAAGCGCGGGGAATTGACACCGGTTATAGTTAGTAGGGGTACGTAGGAACATCTCCTGGTAATATAAAGCAATTCTATTTTTTTCATTTTTTCTCAAAAAGACATGGGTTAAAACCCATCGATTTTTAATTTTCAAAACGTTTTCCCAAAGCTTTGGAATAGCACGCC
The DNA here is from genome assembly GCA_036325965.1 of Sinopyrophorus schimmeli. NCBI lineage: Eukaryota > Metazoa > Arthropoda > Insecta > Coleoptera > Elateridae > Sinopyrophorus > Sinopyrophorus schimmeli. Next base: position 1,463,145 of record JARFIZ010000249.1, read on the forward strand.
TATGGTTTCTTAGGCCTATCTGAAGCCGAAACAGCTGCCAAATCCGAATATGTATAGTTTTTAAATATCGGTCCGTAAATAACGGCGCTACAATTTTTTGAAAGTTCAAAATCGTGCCAAAATGAGCTGCTAAAATTGCAATTTTTTATGTTCGAAAAATTTACGTTGCGCCCTATATTTTTTTTACATGTATCTTATGTAAAAAAGCCTCAGGATTCCGAATCCGTGTCGTTTGTAATGATCGGATCGAAAATAAGGGCGCTACGATTTTTTTTGTAAATCAAAGGGTACGTTTTCTTATTCATTTAATTTGTATGGAAAATTTTTATTTTCAAGGGGAAGCGCGGGGAATTGACACCGGTTATAGTTAGTAGGGGTACGTAGGAACATCCCCTGGTAATATAAAGCAATTCTATTTTTTTCATTTTTTCTCAAAAAGACATGGGTTAAAACCCATCGATTTTTAATTTTCAAAACGTTTTCCCAAAGCTTTGGAATAGCACGCCTATGGTTTCTTAGGCCTATCTGAAGCCGAAACAGCTGCCAAATCCGAATATGTATAGTTTTGAAATATGGGTCCGTAAATAACGGCGCTACAATTTTTTGAAAGTTCAAAATCGTGCTAAAATGAGCTGCTAAAATTGCAATTTTTATGTTCGAAAAAATTTTCGTTGCGCCCTATATTTTTTACATGTATCTTATGTAAAAAGCCTCAGGATTCCGAATCCGTGTCGTTTGTAATGATTGGATCGAAAATAAGGGCGCTACGATTTTTTGTGAATCAAGGGTACGTTTTCTTATTCATTTAATTTGTATCGAAAATTTTTTTTTTAGAGGGAAGCGCGGGAAATGACACCGGTTATAGTTAGTAGGGGTACGTAGGAACATCCCTGGCAATATAAAGCAATTCTATTTTTTCATTTTTCTCAAAAGACATGGGTTAAAACCCATCGATTTTGAATTTTCAAAACGTTTTCCCAAAGCTTTGGAATAGCACGCCTATGGTTTCTTAGGCCTATCTGAAGCCGAAACAGCTGCCAAATCCGAATATGTATAGTTTTTAAATATCGGTCCGTAAATAACGGCGCTACAATTTTTTGAAAGTTCAAAATCGTGCCAAAATGAGCTGCTAAAATTGCAATTTTTTATGTTCCGAAAATTTACGCTGCGCCCTACATTTTTTTTACATGTACCTTATGTAAAAAAGCCTCAGGATTCCGAATCCGTGTCGTTTGTAATGATCGGATCGAAAATAAGGGCGCTACGATTTTTTTTGTAAATCAAAGGGTACGTTTTCTTATTCATTTAATTTGTATGGAAAATTTTTATTTTCAAGGGGAAGCGCGGGGAATTGACACCGGTTATAGTTAGTAGGGGTACGTAGGAACATCTCCTGGTAATATAAAGCAATTCTATTTTTTTCATTTTTTCTCAAAAAGACATGGGTTAAAACCCATCGATTTTTAATTTTCAAAACGTTTTCCCAAAGCTTTGGAATAGCACGCCTATGGTTTCTTAGGCCTATCTGAAGCCGAAACAGCTGCCAAATCCGAATATGTATAGTTTTTAAATATCGGTCCGTAAATAACGGCGCTACAATTTTTTGAAAGTTCAAAATCGTGCCAAAATGAGCTGCTAAAATTGCAATTTTTTATGTTCGAAAAATTTACGTTGCGCCCTATATTTTTTTTACATGTATCTTATGTAAAAAAAGCCTCAGGATTCCGAATCCGTGTCGTTTGTAATGATCGGATCGAAAATAAGGGCGCTACGATTTTTTTTGTAAATCAAAGGGTACGTTTTCTTATTCATTTAATTTGTATCGAAAATTTTTATTTTAGAGGGAAGCGCGGGGGAAATTTACACCGGTTATAGTTAGTAGGGGTACGTAGGAACATCCCTGGCAATATAAAGCAATTCTATTTTTTCATTTTTTCTCAAAAAGACATGGGTTAAAACCCATCGATTTTTAATTTTCAAAACGTTTTCCCAAAGCTTTGGAATAGCACGCCTATGGTTTCTTAGGCCTATCTGAAGCCGAAACAGCTGCCAAATCCGAATATGTATAGTTTTAAATATTGGTCCGTAAATAACGGCGCTACAATTTTTTGAAAGTTCAAAATCGTGCCAAAATGAGCTGCTAAAATTGCAATTTTTTATGTTCGAAAAATTTACGTTGCGCCCTATATATTTTTTACATGTACCTTATGTAAAAAAGCCTCAGGATTCCGAATCCGTGTCGTTTGTAATGATCGGATCGAAAATAAGGGCGCTACGATTTTTTTTGTAAATCAAAGGGTACGTTTTCTTATTCATTTAATTTGTATCGAAAATTTTTATTTTAGAGGGGAAGCGCGGGGAATTGACACCGGTTATAGTTAGTAGGGGTACGTAGGAACATCCCCTGGCAATATAAAGCAATTCTATTTTTTTCATTTTTTCTCAAAAAGACATGGGTTAAAACCCATCGATTTTGAATTTTCAAAACGTTTTCCCAAAGCTTTGGAATAGCACGCCTATGGTTTCTTAGGCCTATCTGAAGCCAAAACAGCTGCCAAATCCGAATATGTATAGTTTTTAAATATCGGTCCGTAAATAACGGCGCTACAATTTTTTGAAAGTTCAAAATCGTGCCAAAATGAGCTGCTAAAATTGCAATTTTTTATGTTCGAAAAATTTACGTTGCGCCCTATATATTTTTTACATGTATCTTATGTAAAAAGCCTCAGGATTCGAATCCGTGTCGTTTGTAATGATTGGATCGAAAATAAGGGCGCTACGATTTTTTTTGTAAATCAAAGGGTACGTTTTCTTATTCATTTAATTTGTATCGAAAAATTTTATTTTAGAGGGGAAGCGCGGGGAATTGACACCGGTTATAGTTAGTAGGGTACGTAGGAACATCCCTGGCAATATAAAGCAATTCTATTTTTTCATTTTTCTCAAAAGACATGGGTTAAAACCCATCGATTTTGAATTTTCAAAACGTTTTCCCAAAGCTTTGGAATAGCACGCCTATGGTTTCTTAGGCCTATCTGAAGCCAAAACAGCTGCCAAATCCGAATATGTATAGTTTTTAAATATTGGTCCGTAAATAACGGCGCTACAATTTTTTGAAAGTTCAAAATCGTGCCAAAATGAGCTGCTAAAATTGCAATTTTTTATGTTCGAAAAATTTACGTTGCGCCCTATATTTTTTTTACATGTATCTTATGTAAAAAAGCCTCAGAATTCCGAATCCGTGTCGTTTGTAATGATTGGATCGAAAATAAGGGCGCTACGATTTTTTTTGTGAATCAAAGGGTACGTTTTCTTATTCATTTAATTTGTATCGAAAATTTTTATTTTAGAGGGGAAGCGCGGGGAAATGACACCGGTTATAGTTAGTAGGGGTACGTAGGAACATCACCTGGCAATATAAAGCAATTCTATTTTTTTCATTTTTTCTCAAAAAGACATGGGTTAAAACCCATCGATTTTGAATTTTCAAAACGTTTTCCCAAAGCTTTGGAATAGCACGCCTATGGTTTCTTAGGCCTATCTGAAGCCAAAACAGCTGCCAAATCCGAATATGTATAGTTTTTAAATATTGGTCCGTAAATAACGGCGCTACAATTTTTTGAAAGTTCAAAATCGTGCCAAAATGAGCTGCTAAAATTGCAATTTTTTATGTTCGAAAAATTTACGTTGCGCCCTATATTTTTTTTACATGTATCTTATGTAAAAAAGCCTCAGGATTCCCAATCCGTGTCGTTTGTAATGATTGGATCGAAAATAAGGGCGCTACGATTTTTTGTAAATCAAAGGGTACGTTTTCTTATTCATTTAATTTGTATCGAAAATTTTTTTTTTAGAGGAAGCGCGGGAAATTTACACCGGTTATAGTTAGTAGGGGTACGTAGGAACATCCCTGGCAATATAAAGCAATTCTATTTTTTCATTTTTCTCAAAAGACATGGGTTAAAACCCATCGATTTTGAATTTTCAAAACGTTTTCCCAAAGCTTTGGAATAGCACGCCTATGGTTTCTTAGGCCTATCTGAAGCCAAAACAGCTGCCAAATCCGAATATGTATAGTTTTTAAATATCGGTCCGTAAATAACGGCGCTACAATTTTTTGAAAGTTCAAAATCGTGCCAAAATGAGCTGCTAAAATTGCAATTTTTTATGTTCGAAAAATTTACGTTGCGCCCGATATATTTTTTACATGTATCTTATGTAAAAAAGCCTCAGGATTCCGAATCCGTGTCGTTTGTAATGATTGGATCGAAAATAAGGGCGCTACGATTTTTTTTGTGAATCAAAGGGTACGTTTTCTTATTCATTTAATTTGTATGGAAAATTTTTATTTTAGAGGGAAGCGCGGGAAATGACACCGGTTATAGTTAGTAGGGGTACGTAGGAACATCCCTGGCAATATAAAGCAATTCTATTTTTTCATTTTTCTCAAAAGACATGGGTTAAAACCCATCGATTTTGAATTTTCAAAACGTTTTCCCAAAGCTTTGGAATAGCACGCCTATGGTTTCTTAGGCCTATCTGAAGCCAAAACAGCTGCCAAATCCGAATATGTATAGTTTTTTAAAAATTGGTCCGTAAATAACGGCGCTACAATTTTTTGAAAGTTCAAAATCGTGCCAAAATGAGCTGCTAAAATTGCAATTTTTTATGTTCGAAAAATTTACGTTGCGCCCTATATATTTTTTACATGTATCTTATGTAAAAAAGCCTCAGAATTCCGAATCCGTGTTGTTTGTAATGATTGGATCGAAAATAAGGGCGCTACGATTTTTTTTGTAAATCAAAGGGTACGTTTTCTTATTCATTTAATTTGTATCGAAAATTTTTATTTTAGAGGGGAAGCGCGGGAATTGACACCGGTTATAGTTAGTAGGGGTACGTAGGAACATCCCCTGGCAATATAAAGCAATTCTATTTTTTTCATTTTTTCTCAAAAAGACATGGGTTAAAACCCATCGATTTTGAATTTTCAAAACGTTTTCCCAAAGCTTTGGAATAGCACGCCTATGGTTTCTTAGGCCTATCTGAAGCCAAAACAGCTGCCAAATCCGAATATGTATAGTTTTTAAATATCGGTCCGTAAATAACGGCGCTACAATTTTTTGAAAGTTCAAAATCGTGCCAAAATGAGCTGCTAAAATTGCAATTTTTTATGTTCGAAAAAATTACGTTGCGCCCTATATATTTTTTACATGTATCTTATGTAAAAAGCCTCAGGATTCGAATCCGTGTCGTTTGTAATGATTGGATCGAAAATAAGGGCGCTACGATTTTTTGTAAATCAAAGGGTACGTTTTCTTATTCATTTAATTTGTATCGAAAATTTTTATTTTAGAGGGGAAGCGCGGGAATTGACACCGGTTATAGTTAGTAGGGGTACGTAGGAACATCCCTGGCAATATAAAGCAATTCTATTTTTTCATTTTTCTCAAAAGACATGGGTTAAAACCCATCGATTTTGAATTTTCAAAACGTTTTCCCAAAGCTTTGGAATAGCACGCCTATGGTTTCTTAGGCCTATCTGAAGCCAAAACAGCTGCCAAATCCGAATATGTATAGTTTTAAATATTGGTCCGTAAATAACGGCGCTACAATTTTTGAAAGTTCAAAATCGTGCCAAAATGAGCTGCTAAAATTGCAATTTTTATGTTCGAAAAATTTACGTTGCGCCCTATATTTTTTACATGTATCTTATGTAAAAAGCCTCAGGATTCGAATCCGTGTCGTTTGTAATGATTGGATCGAAAATAAGGGCGCTACGATTTTTTGTAAATCAAAGGGTACGTTTTCTTATTCATTTAATTTGTATCGAAAATTTTTATTTTAGAGGGAAGCGCGGGAATTGACACCGGTTATAGTTAGTAGGGTACGTAGGAACATCCCTGGCAATATAAAGCAATTCTATTTTTTCATTTTTCTCAAAAGACATGGGTTAAAACCCATCGATTTTTAATTTTCAAAACGTTTTCCCAAAGCTTTGGAATAGCACGCCTATGGTTTCTTAGGCCTATCTGAAGCCGAAACAGCTGCCAAATCCGAATATGTATAGTTTTTAAATATCGGTCCGTAAATAACGGCGCTACAATTTTTTGAAAGTTCAAAATCGTGCCAAAATGAGCTGCTAAAATTGCAATTTTTATGTTCGAAAATTTACGTTGCGCCCTATATTTTTTTACATGTATCTTATGTAAAAAAGCCTCAGGATTCCGAATCCGTGTCGTTTGTAATGATCGGATCGAAAATAAGGGCGCTACGATTTTTTTTGTAAATCAAAGGGTACGTTTTCTTATTCATTTAATTTGTATCGAAAATTTTTATTTTAGAGGGAAGCGCGGGAATTGACACCGGTTATAGTTAGTAGGGGTACGTAGGAACATCCCTGGCAATATAAAGCAATTCTATTTTTTCATTTTTTCTCAAAAAGACATGGGTTAAAACCCATCGATTTTGAATTTTCAAAACGTTTTCCCAAAGCTTTGGAATAGCACGCCTATGGTTTCTTAGGCCTATCTGAAGCCAAAACAGCTGCCAAATCCGAATATGTATAGTTTTTAAATATCGGTCCGTAAATAACGGCGCTACAATTTTTTGAAAGTTCAAAATCGTGCCAAAATGAGCTGCTAAAATTGCAATTTTTTATGTTCGAAAAATTTACGTTGCGCCCTATATATTTTTTACATGTATCTTATGTAAAAAAGCCTCAGGATTCCGAATCCGTGTCGTTTGTAATGATTGGATCGAAAATAAGGGCGCTACGATTTTTTTTGTGAATCAAAGGGTACGTTTTCTTATTCATTTAATTTGTATCGAAAATTTTTATTTTAGAGGGGAGCGCGGGGAATTGACACCGGTTATAGTTAGTAGGGGTACGTAGGAACATCCCCTGGCAATATAAAGCAATTCTATTTTTTTCATTTTTTCTCAAAAAGACATGGGTTAAAACCCATCGATTTTGAATTTTCAAAACGTTTTCCCAAAGCTTTGGAACAGCACGCCTATGATTTCTTAGGCCTATCCGAAGCCAAAAGGGCTGCCAAATCCGAATATGTATAGTTTTTAAATATTGCTCCGTAAATAACAGCGCTACAATTTTTTTAAAGTCAAAAAAAGTGCCAAAATGGGATCTAAAAATTGCAATTTTTTTTTTCGAAAAATTTATGTTGCGTTTTATACTTATTTTACATGTATTTTATGTAAAAAACCCTCAGGATTCCGAATCCGTGTCGTTTGTATTGATAGGATCGAAAATAAGGGCGCTACGATTTTTTTTGTGAATCAAGGGGTCCGTTTTTTTATTTATTTAGTTTTATCGAAAAATTTAGCGAGCAGGGAAGAATGAGAAGAATGTCGGTTTGGGGTCCATAGGAACGTCCCGCAAAAAAGCAAATCCTTTATTTAAAATTTATTTTCCTCGAGAAAAGCAAAGGGGTTAATCCATATTTTTTCTCGATTTTGGCCGATTTTGGAAGTGGTGAGTTAGCATCCGTTTCGGGCGTACTAAGGCCTAATACTTTCGAAATAGAACGCTTTCCGCGTACTTCTCAAAAATAAAAAGGCAAGACTTAGGAAAGGGCTGCCAAATCCGAATATGTATAGTTTTTAAATATTGCTCCGTAAATAACAGCGCTACAATTTTTTTAAAGTCAAAAAAAGTGCCAAAATGGGATCTAAATATTGCAATTTTTTTTTCGAAAAATTTATGTCGCGATTTATACTTATTTTACATGTATTTTATGTAAAAAAGCCTCAGGATTCCGAATCCGTGTCGTTTGTATTGATAGGATCGAAAATAAGGGCGCTACGATTTTTTTTGTGAATCAAGGGGTCCGTTTTTTTATTTATTTAGTTTTATCGAAAAATTTAGCGAGCAGGGAAGAATGAGAAGAATGTCGGTTTGGGGTCCATAGGAACGTCCCGCAAAAAAGCAAATCCTTTATTTAAAATTTATTTTCCTCGAGAAAAGCAAAGGGGTTAATCCATATTTTTTCTCGATTTTGGCCGATTTTGGAAGTGGTGAGTTAGCATCCGTTTCGGGCGTACTAAGGCCTAATACTTTCGAAATAGAACGCTTTCCGCGTACTTCTCAAAAATAAAAAAGGCAAGACTTAGGGAAACAGATTCCCGATATTAAAAATTCGGCTTATCGAAGTTCGACTGTATTTTGAATATATTAATTTACTTATTTTCGTGTTAGTTAATTACTATAATTAATGATCGTTGCAGATTGATTTGAGGATCTTGTGACTTGTTTGAAACCGCTGCATTTTCGAAAAGACGACTGTTTTATTGATTTTTATTTTCTAGATTACATTATCGAAAGGAAGCAGCTGATCCCGGCGGCCAACCGATAATCGGAACAGGTGTCTATCTATGGTTTTTGAGCGCCTCTTTGCGTTTAGGAAAGTTTATTTCGGTCAGTTTAGTGTGTGCTTTTAAAAGAACAAAACGCGTGGTAGTGCGGACTTGTGATCGACCCTTACCCAAAGGACGAAGAATAGTTTTATCCAGCGATAGGGGACCGCGAAAGAGTAGCACCAAAACCTTCTTGGTGAGTGTTTAATTAATTTCACTTTTTTATTAATAGAAGAATAATGGCATTTATTTTAACTTCTAAATAAATTAAAGATTAATCTTCTACAATATTTAAACTAACTGTTTTATTTCATGGACCACAAAAGTCTGCTGTTGTTATTTTTTAAAATCAAAATACGAATTTAGATTGGGTAAATTAAAATCATTTATTTAATCGTATCTCTTTTGCAACCAAAAAAAAACAATTCGAAAATATGTGTATTATTTAAAAGCTTAAAAAGCTGTCTTTAATAATTAATTATTTGTTCTATTATTTAAACTGAAAGCTTTTGTAAATTAAAAAAATAATCAAATTAATAATTGGGGTTCTAATCCAGTATATTTAATAAAATTTAAAACTTCAAAAATCACACTTTGAAATTAATTTTTTTATTAACAAAAAACGATTTTAATTATACTTTTTTGAACTAAATTAATAAATCGACTATGTGCATTCTAGTTTTTTTTTCAAACCAAACTTATAAAAGAAAAATCAATTAAAAGGCGCAGTGACCTATGGTGACTTGTGTCTTTGATATCAAATTTAACTATTGTATGTTATCATTGATAACAATTTCGCTGAGACACCATAAAAATTAAATTCTTTAAATTTGATTATTTAAATTATTTCTTTTGTGCTTTTTCTGTGCCATTATTCTCTATTAATTAATCTTTGTAATTGTATATTTCTTTATTTGTGTATTTTGATTTTATTTTATGTACATTAACGTGTTGCGCCCAGAAAAAACCGAGCGCCCTAAAAACTAATTAAAAACTTAAAACATCGCGCTCACAGCGGTCCTAAAAAATCTCAATTAAACCTACAAATCGCACGGTAAAGCGTACATAATTTGCGACCACTGGACCTCGTCGTAACTCCTCGCGCACCTCCAATCCACGTCCTTAACATCGTTCCCAAAATTCAACCCCCCATTCCACGTGCTTCGACTCTGACGTACCCAACAGGCCTCCAACGCATTACCTTGCGCTTTCGCCATCTTCAGGGCCCTTTTCAAATAATTCTCGCTCGACCTCTTGCGTTCTTTGATCCTACTATAATAAGCCATGTAGTGCAGGTAACGTGGCATAAACAACCGCCACTTCTTCGCAGCCACCGCGCACTGCCTCAGATGCGCCTCGATCCTCTTCTCCTCCAGGTTCAAAAACGTCTTCTTCATCGAAATATTCCAAACCAACGTGATCAGAAGGCTCTCGGTGTACTTCAGCAGGTTCGTCACCGAAAAAATCGACGACACCTCGTTCTTCTCCAACCTCATCATGGTCTTCCATCGGAGCGCGTCGGACCATCGGCCGTTCCGCAAATGATGGACGTGAAGAAAAACCATCATCTTATTCTCGCTCTCGTTGTACGTGGACTTGTTCATCTGCTTTTCGAAGTGGACCTTCGGCGAACTCCTCGCATCGATCGATGGGCTCCAAGAGGAAGCTGGTCTCGACGTTGAGCTCCACGCAAAACGCGTAGTAATCGACGAGGACCGACTCGTCCATGGTCTTGCCTATGTTGAACAACAACTTGATGACCGACACCGCATTTTCGATTTTTTGGGCGAGGAGCAAAGCGCTCGCCATGATGGGCATTATTTCCGATTGGATGTAGTAGGCTTGTATGGTGGCGTTGAGATCCATGGCCCTGTACCCGGTCCTGATGGCCCTACTTATCAAACCGTGCATCATCCGAATTTCGAAGATGACCGCCACCAATTTGCAAATGGCGTAAAGCTCCATTATCACATTGCCAGTGTAGCTCCTTAGAACGTCCCGACTGATGCACCTTTCTAGGCGTTCGCAGGTATGCCCATCGCCAAACATGTTGTACAGCTCGATGGCTTTGGTATAGGCCTCGCAGAGCAAAGAGATATTTGCGTTGGCGTACTGCAGCAAGTAGATGCTTCGCTCCGACGCCTTTTGGCGAGCTCCCATTGGCCTTCGGCCGCGAACACGTTGCTCAAGATGTTCATGCAGATCCCAAAGTCGGTATTGAGCATGGTCTGAGCACCATGGCAACGAGATTGTGGCAAACGGATCTTGTTGAAGACAGCCGGCCGATTCAGGAACAGATGAGGAATTTTGTAGGTGAGAGCCAACATGGGAACGTTGTACTGCCTCAAGCTTATCATTAAATGCACTTTTGCACTAGCCACATCGCCCAAGCGAAAGTTGGCCGCGGCCAAGAGCATATGGATTTTGCCCATGTGCAACTTCCTGAAGCTGGCGTTGACGACGGCACTCGGATGGTCGGCGTCGATCATGCACAGCTCGCTCGACTCGGTCAGAATTGGAATCGCGTCTTTGTACTCGTGCAACGTGATCAAGACCACCCCGTATTGCATCAGATAAAAAATTCGCTTCCCCAAATGCTTGGCCTGCTCGCTGTGGTAAATCAAGTCCGCATAGACCCTGGTCAAGATCTCCAAACAGAAGCAGGTGGTGGGATCCCAGATCTTCCGTTTGAATTTGGGCACGCTTTTCCTGATTCGGACCTCGTCATCGGAGCCTTCCGCAGGCTTCTCTTTGATTTTTTCTCTGATGATTTGTTCGATGTCCGTGGGACGATAAAAGTCGAAATCGGATTGCGGTACGGGCGCGTACTTGGCCTGAGGATCGACGCTGTACTGCATCATCTGCTTGAAGGTCCTTAAATTGATGATGGCGGCCGCGTCGTCCCGAAGACAATTCGGGCATGAGTTGTTTTGGTTCTCGAGCACGTCCGTGATGCGAGAGTGAAGCTCCTTTTCTGGTTCGCCGGGAGGAGGTCGTAGGCGACGGCCCGAAGACTTTTATTCTTGAAATGGAGGAGCTTGCAGAAGGCGTACTTGGGAAGCTCGACGCTCCGGCGGCGGCAGCTCAAATAGTCTTCGTCCTCCAGGAAGCAGCGGCAGCACAGCTTCTTGACGACCAGCCCGCCCGAGTTGACGTAGCGCGTCCCACAGTCGAGGACTTCTTCTTCGTATAATTTCATGATGGTGTCGGCGAAGACCTGTTCGTTGGGGTACTTGAGCATGACGTACAGGAGGGAGCGCGAGAAGATCTCCCCGATCACCGCTCCCGTTTTGATCACCAACTGCTGGTAGGGGGCGAAGGAATCGAAGAGATCCAACGAAATCGCCGCCAAAGTTAATTCTTCCGTTTGCTCTTTGAATTTGTCCGACAAGTGAGCAACCGTTTGGATCTGTTGGTGTTGATTTAACAGCTTTAGTTCCGGAAAGACGTGGGTGTTGTTGGTGCAGTCTTCTTCGGTCACGATTTTGATCTCCAAGCACCCGTTGTTGACCAGGCGCAGCACACAACTTTGGATCCAGCCGGGGCGACCCTCGCAGCTCTTCGTGAGCAAAGAGATCAATTTTAATGGAGCTCCTCGAGTGCGGAGGAACTGACACGTGAGGGCTGGGATGTCTTCGGAGTCCATCGGATCCATTTCTAGCATTTTGATGTATTCGCTCAGCGAGATCTTCCATTGGACGTCCCACGTGTCTTCTTCGAAGTGGCCGGCCGAAAAGAAGCGCACCGACTTCGTCTTCAAAAGGGCATCGATGATCTCCAAGCTCTTCGTGTCTATGTACTGGATATTGTCGACGAAGAGGACCGTCACTTTATCCTTGTGATGACACAAGCAAAGCTCCTTAAAGAACTCGATCATTTTATTTTTTTTATTAGCAAAATCGAACCGGGGTCTTTGCAGGAGCTCGTTGAAATTCCAAAGTTCCGAAGGAAGCGATTTAAGAAAACTATGGTCCTTCGAGCCGGATCGCGCTTTGGAGTCGTAAAGATTTTTGTACAGCGTCGAGATGCAAAAGTAGGACCTTAGGCACGAAGAACTGAGACTTGTGGAGGCGACAGAATGGCCTTCTTTCTGGCTTTGGAAGAGAGCCGCCTCCAGGACTTAGTTTTGCCAATTTTTTGTTTACCATAAAAACAGAGGCCGCTGTAATCACCGACGTGCTCGTGCTTAATGACTTCGGCGACGAAACTTAATTCGCTTTCGCGCCCGATGATCGGAAGACCGGCGTCCTCGGCGAAGACCGTCTCTTCGAAGTCCTCGTTGTACTCGAAGATGTGGCCGGCGTCCTCGATGCCCTTCAGCTGAACGACCGATTGCATTTGGAAATAGTACGAAGCCAATTTGGAATTTTTGAAGGTTTTGAAGTCGCACGTGACTTTATTCTGAAAGCGCACATCATGCCGCGCGGCTTTGTTAACAGCGCCCCCTATGACCGTGTACTCTTGCCGAAGAGGGTGCCCAACGACGCCGCAATAGACCAAGCCGTTTGTGATGCCGACCGAGACGCTTTTAACCCCTTCTAAGTTCGAGATGGACTTGAGGATTCGATGGGCCGACGTTAAAGCGTTTTGGCTCTCCAGCTCGTGCTTGACGCCCCGAAGCCCGAAGAAGACGAGCATCATGGCGTCTTTGTCGAAGAGAGAGACCTTATTTACAACCCCCAACAGACTGCAGACCACGTTACATACAATCTGGTAGGCTTCGTCCACCAGGACTACCAATTTGGACACCTGGGACGTCTTCGGAACAATGTTGATGAACTGAATGGTAACCTCCCTCATTTCGGTGAGATACTCCAGGGGTTGCTTCTCTTCGATCTGCTCTTGGACCGGCTTGATTATAAATTTGTTCATATCGGCCGCCCTCCATTTCTTCGTCGCGATTTTAAGGACTTCTCTGTGAGGCAAAGACCTTACGAAGCGCTCCGTCCTTTTGCTGTCGGTGGTGGTGTCGATGAACGGCTTTTTGGCGTGAAGAATATTCTGATGCTGGATGTGCTTTCGCAGAGCTCTTGAACAATCTCATATTTGTCGTCGTAGGCATCTTTTTTATTTTTTTCTTTGGGCTTATAAAGGCACCTCCACACCTGGAGGAAGTGTTAATTAATCGAGCTGGAGGTTTAGGGGTGGGTGTACCTTGACGTTTCCTCCTTCGCCGAAGGTGACGTCGTAGCTCTCTTCGGCGACGTGTCCCCAAGCCGTCGGAGCAATAACGACGTCTCCGGAGACGCTGGCGTGCTCCGCGGCTTTGACGTCGTTAATGGCGTCGCCGAGGATGACGTAGTGCTTGTTAAGCTCGTCGCCGATTCCTGAAAAGGTCATGTTGCCGCAAGAGATGGCCAATTTAACTTTTAACAGCACGTTGACTTCGGTTTCAAAACGGCCGAGGTTCTGTTGGATGAAGAGGGCGCAGACGATGACCTCGTGGATGACTTTGTACAAGCGGTCGTCGGGGGCGGCCTTCCAGAGGGCCAAAAAGGCGTCCCCGGAGAATTTCAAGACGTCGCCCCCGTAGAAATAAATAACTTCGACGATGGCCCCGATGTACGCGTTTAAAGTGGCGGTGAGACGGTAGATTCCGCCCTTTCCGGTCTTGTTGTACTTTTCGCAGAGGGGGGTGAAGCCGGAGACGTCGGCGAAAAGGAGCACCCCCACGAAATGATGGACGTTATTGAGTTCTTTTTGCGGTAATCTTATTAGTAGATCGGGGAGAAATGTTGTTAGCACTTCGATCTGTTTCTTTATTTGACTTAGCTCTAATTTTCGTAATACCTCCGATTCCTTTAATAGGTTTCCCCCGAAAGAGTTCCATCTCACTCGCATTTTATTATGTGTTTTTGATAAGGGTAGAAATTCGTATAAATGTAAAGGGGGTGGGGTAGAACGTTTATGAAATGTCAAAATCTTATTTGGTCTTTTTTAATTTTGTTTCCATGATAATTTTTGATTTTTGATTTTCATTATTTCTATTATTTTTTAAATTAATTAAAAATGATTATTTGAGTTACTTCAATTAAAATAATCAAAAAAATAAGGTACAGTGTTGGACCATCAAGCTAAACACATTTAAAGTGTTCAAAGTATATTTTCTTTTTAAATCACGCGCTTTAAATTAAACCTTCTTAGTTTTAATTGTTTTAAAATTAAAATAATTAACTTACATCCTGCAATATTCTTCTTATACCTTCGGTAGGTGCATCCTTATAATGTTGCGGGTCTTCAGAAAGCAATTTAAGGACTCGAACCTGTCCTCCGGGACACCGCGCGAAGACATCGGTAAAAGTCCCTCCGCGATCGATGGCAAATTGAAATTTTCCTTCGGCAGACATCTAATTTATTAGAAAGAACAAGTTCAATTCAAGAGATTTCAATTTGTTTAAATCCTTACAACAAATAGTTTTATTTATGGAAATTGATGCCCTTTACTTATAGGCAACTAATAATACACTATTTCTATACTTTCTATATTTCTAGATCAATCACATGATTTTCTAAACCTTAAACCTATTTAAACAATTCACAATCCTCGCCCAAAATCTAAATATAGCCCCACTTATTTAGGAACCACTTACATTAAAATCAAACAGTTAACCACTTAAATTATTCAAAAAAAGCAAATTAATAAATCGAATGCTCACCTTTGCAAACTTAGAATAAATAAAGAACGTGTGGAAATTGCTCGAAAGAAAGTCACACTTGATAACAGGAGTTCTCCCAGTCGTGAATTGAGCACGTGAATAATTTTCGTAACTGCACAATTAGTTTAATAATTATAATTTATTATTCTATTGTGTCTTATCTATATCTATTCGTAGCAACCACTTTGTACTTTGCCCTCGTTTAGTACACAAAATACTATTTTCAAACATCGAATTCGGTCGCAAATCAAAATTTTCCATAATTGCATCAAAGCTCGATTTGTTTATTTCAATTAGAAAGAAACTAAATTTTTAATTTGTATTTAGAAAAGTGGCGAATTAAAAAAAAATTGTTTATTAACATTTATAAATATAGTAGTACATCAATTGATATTACAAGATATATTTTTTCTTTCTAAACAATGAAAGAAATCTTAAGGATTTCCAATCACATGGACTTAAGGTGTGTTTTAATGTTATTGCTAAATTTCTAAAGATTAACGATTGGCTTTGATGAAATTGATTAATCCGTTGGTGGAGGCGTCGTGCGAGCTGAACAGGATTAGAATCCTGCAGCTCGGGCTCGATGGCCTTAGCCAGCTGTTTTCCCAACTCGACGCCCCACTGATCGAACGAATTTATATCCCAAATAATACCTTGTGTAAAAATCTTATGTTCGTAGAGAGCTACAAAAAGAAAAACGTTTTAAATCTCTTCTCGGCAATTCAACGAATCATACTCACCAATAAGAGATCCCAGAATGAAGGGCGTCAATTTCCTAAAAACTATGCTGTTGGTAGGACGATTCCCTTTGAAAACCTTATGGGGAAGGATTTTCTCCAACTCCTCTCCTTTGAGTCCTTGCTTTTCCAATTCTGCTCGCGCTTGATCGGAACTCTTTCCAGTCATTAGCGCTTCTGTTTGGGCTAGGAAATTAGCCAAGAGGATGGTGTGATGTTTACCTCCAGAAATAGGGTTGTGGGTTTGAGCTGGGGCGAGGAAATCGCAGGGGATGAGTCGGGTGCCTTGGTGAATCAGCTGGTAGAAAGCGTGTTGGCCGTTCGTTCCTGGCTCACCCCACACAATGGGGCCCGTGTTATAATCCACCTTAAAAAAATAAGTGTCAAGCGCGTCTTAGGATCGTTACTTTATTAAACTTACAACTTTTCCACTTCTGGTTACGTATTTGCCGTTGCTCTCCATGTCGCCTTGTTGGAAATAAGCGGCGAACCGATGGAGGTACTGGTCGTAGGGCAGCAAAGCATGGGTCTCGGCACCATAGAAATTGCTGTACCAAACTCCCAACAAAGCCAGAATTACGGGGGCCTAAAATTAATTAAATTGGATACATTGAACAAAAAAACATAACACATGAATTGTTTTTTAAATTAATATCGTTTTCTTCTGCGATGGGAATGCTCGAGGATTCGTCCTTTACGAAGCTCGTGCACCACGTCCCTCCTTTGCTGCACCTCATCGTACACCTCTTGCTTCAAGAGATTTTGAATGGCGGCGTAGCGCTCTTCGGCGATTTTTTTAAAATTCTCACTGATCTCGTCGTCCTGTGCGATGCAGTGATGGAGGTCCTTACGTTCGAGCTTAAAAACCTCGGTTATTTCCAGAACGATTATATTTGTGATGCGTTGCATCTCGAGAAAGATCCCAATCTCTCCGAAGTGGTCGCCGTCTTCGTAATGGCAATATTCTTTGCCCGTCGACAACACACAAGACACCGTGCCATAAGAAATAAAATACAAATAGTCGGCCGAAGTGCCGGCTTTCAAAATGACGTCGTTCGGAAGAAAAACTTCTTGCTTCAAGCAACCTACGATTGCGCCCACCGTGCTCTTCGAGAGCCTTTGGAAGACCGCAACTCGATCCACCAAAGCCTTACAGCTATGCAAGAAGATCTCGTAACGCAAGTGATCGGAGAGAGTATTAAGAATGATTTGCTCCTTAAAATAGTGCTTTTGGAAGCGATTTTCGTAGTACAAGAACAAGCGTTCACGAATGTGTGGCGGAAGCTTCTTCTTGTGCATATACTCGGCTAACTGATTGACGAGTTCTTCGTACTTCGTCTCCGAGGCGTGAGACGATTTAACCATCTCTAAAATGACGACGATGACGTAGGCACTGTAAAAGATCCCCGTAATGTAGATGAAAGAAAACATGATTTGCTCGAAGGGTTCTTCGGAGAGATACTTCCCATAACCGGCTCTGTGGAAGTGGCAGAAGGTGCTGAGCAAGCATTCGATGTATCTTCGGCTGATGGCCGCATCGGTGTTGGGGCCTATGTTGGCCATTATGATCCACGAAGCGTTAGAGGGAGTGCCACCCTGTAATCCGAACCGGATCTTGGGGACGATGAAGATTAAACAAGCCCACCAGTGAAGGAAATAAAAGGAGAGCAATGAGATTCGTAGGACTCGATGGGTAGTATCTTCAAAACCAAACCCTACGGTTATCCTACGAAAGTACTCAATCGTCGATTTGATACGTACGAACCTCAAGAAATGGAGGCAAGCTACGATGGTGTAATAAACTTCGTGCTCCACTTTGGGCTTGAAAAAATAAGCAGCCACATAATTGAGCGGGATCGTTCCAAAGAAGTCGAAGAAGAAATAAGTTAATAAATAATGCTTTGCGATTCGTGAGGGCTCTAAGATGACTTCCTTCGTCTGGATCTTGTAAATGCCTGTTAGAAAGCAAAGCACGATATTGCTTGCCATTATGATATCGGCTATAAGGTCGACGATTCGCCACACATCCTGTGGAATCGTCATCGTACTAAAATAAGCCGTAGTGAAAGGATCTTTAAAGAAAGTAAACATCCAGAAGAGACACATCACAACTTCTCTTTTAGCCGAGAACGAGCTAAAGGGATGGATGACGTAGGGGTGCGAGCTCCTGATGTGCCTTTTCCGCTCCAAAACTATCGCCGCGCGGCTTCGAAAGAAGAACTTGCAATTTGAGTTCGTGGCCGACACCATCAAACTCTTGTGGAACTCTCGGATCCATTTTTTTAGTCGACTTGCTTGGGGTGGCAACTTAGGCAAACAACTATTCGACCCCTTTACTAAGTCACAATGATGAGTAGTTCCCAGTCGTTTTAACCCAGACATTTTTCTACTTTTTTTACATTTGAGAGCAACTGCCTTGCTTTTTTTTTAACGCGATCACGCCCGTTTTTTTAACGTGCTAAATAAATGGGTTGATACAGTTTTCTTACGTTTTTTTCTAAAGGAGTGGTCGTAAAGTGATGGTCCATGTGGTGAGCGCCTTGTAAGAGCTGTTCGAATGCATCGAAGCCCACAGACAAGCAAATACTTAAGCCGATGGCTGACCATAATGAATAACGTCCTCCTACCCAATCCCAGAAACCAAACATGTTGGCTGGGTCGATTCCAAACTCGGTCACTTTGGGTCCATTAGTGCTAAGAGCCACAAAATGCTTTGCCACTGCTGAAGGCTACAATTTAATTTAATTCAAAAAGAAATTAATCTAAGATATTCATAATATAAACCCTACGTCTTTAGCATATTGCAAGAGCCACTCCTTTGCTGAGGTGGCATTAGTAATTGTTTCTTGTGTTGTAAATGTCTTAGAAGCAATTATAAATAAGACACTCTCAGGGTCAACTATTTTAAGAACTTCTGCTAAATGTGTACCATCAATATTGGAGACAAAATGCACGTGTATCCCTTTGCTATAAGACTTTAGGGCTTCGGTCACCATAAGTGGACCTAAATCGGATCCTCCTATTCCTATATTAACAACATGCTTAATGTTCTTTCCTGAGTACCTAAAATCTAATGTTATACTACTGCATGACTAGATTTCTTTATAATACCCTTTCCAAACCCCACTTAAGACTGCGTTAGTAAATTCCTTCATGTGAGCTAATACGGCATTAACATCAGCTGTGACATCTTTCCCATCAACTAAGATCGGTTTATTTTCGCGGTTCCTCAAAGCAATGTGGAGCACGGCTCGGTTTTCGGTAAAATTAATTTTCTGACCGCTGAACATGGCATCTCGGGCCTCCTCAATCTTTCGGGCTCGAGCCAGATCGAAGAGAAGTCCCATGAGTTCCGAGTCGATCCGGTTCTTAGAATAATCCAACAAAATTCCTCCATCATTCGGTGTTGATACTTTTACACTAAAACATTTATTTAATTAGGTTTAATAGTGATAAAAATGTATATAAACATCTATCAATGTCACTTGAAGGTTGCATAAGTCAAAAGCTAAAGGTGGGATGAATGCGGGACAAAATGTTCTTACCTGAAATTATTAAACCGGTTCGCATCTTTTTTGAATTGTTCGGGAATGTTAATTGTGCCCCCATTTTTATTGTAATAATTTTGGATTTTTTGATATGTTGGTTCAGTAGTTAATTGTGGTCGGGCTTCCATCTTTAAAGCACAGATTGATGTAACACACTCACCACAGAATATACGACTAAAGGGGAACGAATTTTTAGTCAAAATCCCAAGCGTTAGCGCATGCTTACATTTTAATCATTACTGGAATAATTTCAGGACTTCTATACAAAAAATCATGTACAAAACTCATGTATTTTATTCTCAAAAACAATACTCTAAAATTTAAATCGGTTATGTTTATTACATTTTAAGAAAATTAGCAGTATACGATTAAACTTCATTTAGTTTATCTTCTTTTTCCTTTTGATATTTGTAATGTAATTCCATACAGTCCGTGTTATCGATGTGCACCCATCCAGTTGATTTCATATGATAAACACGAACAATACCCCCAGAATAGGCATCTCTATGTGTGGCATGATAAATGGCACGTCGGCCGAGATCATAAGCTTCTTCATCGGTCAAATCCCATTTGTAACCCGAATCTAAGACACCAAAAGCAAAAATGGAGCCTGAGCCTACACTAAAGGCTTTGCCTGGAGTTCTTGTTCCTTCGGAATCAACATAATACAATTGGGGTCCCTACAATAATATTTCATAACAAAACATTTGTATATTACATTACAAATCCACACACCCTTTTATCCCAGCCAGCAATCATCATGCCCATTGATAAACCCATTCCTTTATAATTATAAACCATATTAGCCATTAATTTCGATGCAGCTGCTACTGATATGCGTTCGCGATTACGCAGTTCATACATTCGGCATTGTTTAGCCAGGACTCGGTCCCAATAAACACAATCGGCAGCACCACCAGCAAGGGTGCCTAAAATCATATAAAATATGATTTAATTTACAAAATTAAACAGTAAACGTTACCCAATAAGAAATCATTTATTTCAACAATCTTTTTCATGGATTGTGAGCCTATGAAATCGCCTCCGGTGGCTCTTGAATCGACAGCAAGTACAACACCACCATTATATTGAAAACCCAACGTGGTCGTTCCATGATCAAATTTTATCTTAAGATCGCGACCGGTTTCGTCCTTTGTAAATTGCGATAATACGTGGTTGCCCTAAGAGCAATCATTGCAATGAAATTGTTAGAAAAATAGTTATTACTTACATTGGTTAAAGGCATATGAGCCAAACTCATATTATTATTGAAATTGGTGGTGTAATTCGTTATATTGTCGACCAACATATTTGGATGCTTAAAAGCATCAAAATTTTGCATGCCACAAACTTCTGCTAAAGCCATTTTTGCGATTTTGCTTGATTAATAATTAGAAATGACTTTGCAAAACAAATTTACATTAACCTTTCTTTTCTATGAGTGAGTGTCAACTTTTTAGGAAGGTATATTCACGGTGACAAATGAATTCTTATACAGGCCAATTTTCATACTCATTTTTTTTTTTTTTAATTAATTTACTGTGTTACAGGTGTTTAATTATGTTTTATTTTACGGATTATTTATTAGATTAATTATTTTTATTATTTATCGTTTAAATTAATCTTAAAATCGTTTATTTAGATATTTAAAGAATGTCGTAGTTCAAGCAGTTTTTATTAGATGGCGCTACAATGTAATTTACTTGGCTAGAGTTTTTATTTACCCACTTGGAATTATTAAAAGATAATCTAACTTATTTATTTATAAAGGGTATGATTCTTAATATAAATTATATCAAACATAATCTTTTTATTTTAGGACGTTTTTAATAGACAATGTGTTCAATAAGTATCCAGAAACAGACATTGATAAGGTTATTAACCTTAAGACTCCATGGGATTAAAACGGCCTCAAAACGTAATTAAATATGTAATTTTAAGGGTCCACATTTAACACAATATGTCTTAGGTTTAATCAGTCAAGTCTCTGATGAAGCACAAAGACAAAGAGACTTATTTAATTTAGAAAAAATTCGTCAGAAAGAAGCATTAGGACGAGTAGAAAAGATTGAAGTAATTTGTGAAGAACCTTTGGAAAATGTTACTCTAGTTATGAACAGAAGTTTATCAACTCCTTTTGATTGTGCTAAACGTTAGTAGTTTTTGGTCATACATAAGAGAAGGCTAATGCTTTTATTATAGATTTAGGAGACACTGTTGCAGGTCGATCAGCATTAGCTCTGTTAAACGGAGAGACTTTGTGGCATATGCATAAACCTTTACCTGAATCTTGCAAGCTTCAATTTTTGCATTACAATATTCCTCAACCTAATTTAGTAAATAAGGCATTTTGGAGAACTTGTAGCTTCTTATTAGGCAGTGTTATTAGTAATGCTTTTAAAGATGACATTTCATGTCAGTTGCATAGTTTTCCTTCTCCAAATAGTAAGTTGGTGCTTTTATTTATATTATTAAAATCCATAATTGTTTGTACTTGTAGTAAGAACAGGGAGCTTTGTGTATGACGCACAATTATCATTAGACGATTGGAAACCAACCGAGAGTGAACTAAGAGTCTTATCAACAGAACTGATTAAATTTTGTCAACAAAACCACAACATAAGGTGCCTCGATGTCACAACAGATTTTGCATCAACTATGTTCAAAAATAATCCTCATAAGACAAAACAAATCCCAAATATTGCAGCTAATAATGGAGGGAAAATAACTTTATTTAAAGCGGGTCATCATGTGGACATTTCTAAAGGGCCCATGATTACAAATACTAATCATTTAGGACGAATAACGATCACTAATGTTTTTAAATTAAATACAGATCTACCTAGTGGGCAACCAATTTACAGATTCCAAGGGGTTGCTTTACCTAGAAGTATTGTCATTAATCATTTTGCTTACAACATATTGGAAAATCGTGCAAAAAAAATGGTTTGTCGGTAAATTTATTAAAAACAATTATATTAACTATTCTCTTTTTAGAACCCTGCAAGAATTCCGTCTTTACAGCAAATAAATGAAGAAGATGGTTTCATCAAACCAGTAGTAGCGTAAATAAAATTTTAATACGAATGGATTTTGTTCTTTGACCTTTTACAATGCTTATCCATACATAAAAACAAATATGTGCTCTATTTATAAGTAATTACTAAAACATTTCTAATAGAAGAGAGTGATTATATGAAATAGTTGCATTTATAAAGTGCAAGTATTCCACTTTATTTTACAGGAGCAGTGCAATAAGTACAAAAGGAAAAAATTTTGCTAAAATAACAAAAAGAGAATTAGTTACCGGGGAAACTAATTTTGATAGTACTGAAGTTATTGATTAATCGTTTGAGAATTTCAACCTAAGGTCTCCTTATCAATAGCTCTACGTTATTTACTTCAACACGTCAAAGACTGGCTTAGTTTTAGTTTAACTTTCAACAAGAACAATGAAAATAATTTTTGGGGCAGTCTTCCTTGCACATTTTGCTCTAATTGGTGAGTCTGAACTCCTTAAACTATAATTAATTAAAATATTTTTTTTCAGTTTTAGGAGAATGTTTAAAGAAGAATAATCTCGTCGCTCCTGTGTGGAACTCAATTTATTCAGTTAAAGGAATACTTTACATTCCATATGCCGAATTAGAAGAACCTTTCTATGCTTGGTAAGCCAATCGGATTAAAATCAATAATAACAAGTATATTAAAAATAAATAAGATTATTGTATTTAAAACATGTAATCTTTGAACTTTAGTAAGCACGATTGAATTCATTTTAGGTATGATGGGCCATCAAAGCAATCTCGTATTGATTACTATGGAGGCATGGTTAAGACATATCAATTGGGTAAAAAGGGCACTTATGGGACGAGTTTAAAAGTGGCACCCGTTACCACTGAGACTGAATTAAATACTAAGACTTGTCTCCAAGTAAATGGGTCGAGTGAGATCACTATCGAACCTCAATCGGTCCTACCAAGTCTTGTGGGATTTGAATGCATAGGTATAGTTTCTAAATTAGTAAATTACAAACTAACAGCTTTGCTTTTAGGAAGCGAAGTGGTGAATGGGTTTAATACAGAAAAATGGCGCCTAGTTCAAACGATTGGGCAAAAAGTGAATCGTTACACAATGTGGATGACTTACAAAAATAATGAAGGGTCTGACCCAGATCCTGTTAAATATGCTGTCCCAGTTAGGTAACACCGATGAACTATTTTAAAATAAAAATTTTCGAGAAAACTAAATAAATAAAAAAACGGATACCCTTGATTCACAAAAAAAATCGTAGCGCCCTTATTTTCGTTTCAATCATTACAAACGACACGGATTCGGAATCCTGAGGCTTTTTTACATAAGATACATGTATAATATGTATAGGGTGCGACGTTAATTTTTCGAAAATAAAAAATTGCGATTTTTAGCGCTGATTTTGAGCCAATTTTGAACTTTCAAAAAATTGTAGCGCCGTTATTTGTGGACGGATCTTTAAAGACTATTCAGAATCGGATTTGGCAGCCTTTTTGGCTTCGGATAGGCCTAAGAAACCGTAGGCGTGCTATTCCAGAGCTTTGGGAAAACGTTTTGAAAATTCAAAATCGATGGGTTTTAACCCATGTTTTTTTACGGAAAAAATGAAAAAAATAGAATTGCTTTATATTGCGAGGGGACGTTCCTACGTACCCCTAGTGACTATAACCGGTGTCATTTCCCCGCGCTTCCCTCTAAAATAAAAATTTTCGATACAAACTAAATGAATAGAAATACGTACCCTTGATTCACAAAAAATCGTAGCGCCCTTATTTTCGATCCAATCATTACAAAGACACGGATTCGGAATCCTGAGGCTTTTTACATAAGATACATGTATAATATGTATAGGGTGCGACGTTAATTTTCGAAATTAAAAATGGCGATTTTAGAGCTCATTTTGAGCCAATTTTGAACTTTCAAAAATTGTAGCGCCGTTATTTGTGGACGGATCTTTAAAGACTATTCAGAATCGGATTTGGCAGCCTTTTGGCTTCGGATAGGCCTAAGAAACCGTAGGCGTGCTATTCCAGAGCTTTGGGAAAACGTTTTGAAAATTCAAAATCGATGGGTTTTAACCCATGTTTTTAGGAAAAAATGAAAAAATAGAATTGCTTTATATTGCGAGGGACGTTCCTACGTACCCCTAGTGACTATAACCGGTGTCATTTCC
Source organism: Sinopyrophorus schimmeli (assembly GCA_036325965.1). Lineage (NCBI taxonomy): Eukaryota > Metazoa > Arthropoda > Insecta > Coleoptera > Elateridae > Sinopyrophorus > Sinopyrophorus schimmeli. The sequence continues at coordinate 1,487,668 of JARFIZ010000249.1, forward strand.
CGCGCTTCCCTCTAAAATAAAAATTTTCGATACAAACTAAATGAATAGAAATACGTACCCTTGATTCACAAAAAAATTGTAGCGCCCTTATTTTCGATCCAATCATTACAAACGACACGGATTCGGAATCCTGAGGCTTTTTACATAAGATACATGTATAATATGTATAGGGTGCGACGTTAATTTTCGAAAAATTAAAAATGGCGATTTTAGAGCTCATTTTGAGCCAATTTTGAACTTTCAAAAATTGTAGCGCCGTTATTTGTGGACGGATCTTTAAAACTATTCAGAATCGGATTTGGCAGCCTTTTGGCTTCGGATAGGCCTAAGAAACCGTAGGCGTGCTATTCCAGAGCTTTGGGAAAACGTTTTGAAAATTCAAAATCGATGGGTTTTAACCCATGTCTTTTGAGAAAAATGAAAAAATAGAATTGCTTTATATTGCGAGGGACGTTCCTACGTACCCCTAGTGACTATAACCGGTGTCATTTCCCGCGCTTCCCTCTAAAATAAAAATTTTCGATACAAACTAAATCAATAGAAATACGTACCCTTGATTCACAAAAAATCGTAGCGCCCTTATTTTCGATCCAATCATTACAAACGACACGGATTCGGAATCCTGAGGCTTTTTACATAAGATACATGTATAATATGTATAGGGTGCGACGTTAATTTTTCGAAAATAAAAATTGCGATTTTAGAGCTCATTTTGAGCCAATTTTGAACTTTCAAAAATTGTAGCGCCGTTATTTGTGGACGGATCTTTAAAACTATTCAGAATCGGATTTGGCAGCCTTTTGGCTTCGGATAGGCCTAAGAAACCGTAGGCGTGCTATTCCAGAGCTTTGGGAAAACGTTTTGAAAATTCAAAATCGATGGGTTTTAACCCATGTCTTTTGAGAAAAATGAAAAAATAGAATTGCTTTATATTGCGAGGGACGTTCCTACGTACCCCTAGTGACTATAACCGGTGTCATTTCCCGCGCTTCCCTCTAAAATAAAAATTTTCGATACAAACTAAATGAATTTAAAATACGTACCCCCTTTATTCACAAAAAATCGTAGCGCCCTTATTTTCGATCCAATCATTACAAACGAACGGATTCGGAATCCTGAGGCTTTTTACATAAGATACATGTATAATATGTATAGGGTGCGACGTTAATTTTTCGAAAATAAAAATTGCGATTTTAGAGCTCATTTTGAGCCAATTTTGAACTTTCAAAAATTGTAGCGCCGTTATTTGTGGACGGATCTTTAAAACTATTCAGAATTTTGGCAGCCTTTTTTCGGATAGGCCTAAAAACCGTAGGGGTGCTATTCCGAGCTTTAAAACGGGAAAAATTTAAAATCGTGGGTTTTAACCCCTGTCTTTTAAAAAATGAAAAAATAGAATTTTTATATTGCGGGGGGTTCCTAGACCCATTATAACCCATTTCCCGCGCTTTCTAAAATAAAAATTTTCGTACAAACTAAAGAATAGAAAAACGTACCCCTTGATTCACAAAAAATCGTAGGCCCCTTTTTTTCGATCCTTTAAAACGACACGGATTCGGAATCCGAGGCTTTTTACATGTACATGTATAATATGATAGGGTAGAATTTTTAAAAAAAAAAATTGCGATTTTAGACTCATTTTGACCTTTTAACTTTCAAAAAATTTAGCGCCGTTATTTGTGGACGGGTCTTTTAAAGAATAAAATACGTACCCCTTGATTCACAAAAAATCGTAGCGCCCTTATTTTCGATCCAATCATTACAAACGACACGGATTCGGAATCCTGAGGCTTTTTACATAAGATACATGTATAATATGTATAGGGTGCGACGTTAATTTTTCGAAAATAAAAATTGCGATTTTAGAGCTCATTTTGAGCCAATTTTGAACTTTCAAAAATTGTAGCGCCGTTATTTGTGGACGGATCTTTAAAGACTATTCAGAATCGGATTTGGCAGCCTTTTGGCTTCGGATAGGCCTAAGAAACCGTAGGCGTGCTATTCCAGAGCTTTGGGAAAACGTTTTGAAAATTCAAAATCGATGGGTTTTAACCCATGTTTTTACGGAAAAATGAAAAAATAGAATTGCTTTATATTGCGAGGGACGTTCCTACGTACCCCTAGTGACTATAACCGGTGTCATTTCCCGCGCTTCCCTCTAAAATAAAAATTTTCGATACAAACTAAATGAATAGAAATACGTACCCTTGATTCACAAAAAATTGTAGCGCCCTTATTTTCGATCCAATCATTACAAACGACACGGATTCGGAATCCTGAGGCTTTTTTACATAAGATACATGTATAATATGTATAGGGTGCGACGTTAATTTTTCGAAAATAAAAAATTGCGATTTTTAGCGCTGATTTTGAGCCAATTTTGAACTTTCAAAAAATTGTAGCGCCGTTATTTGTGGACGGATCTTTAAAGACTATTCAGAATCGGATTTGGCAGCCTTTTTGGCTTCGGATAGGCCTAAGAAACCGTAGGCGTGCTATTCCAGAGCTTTGGGAAAGCGTTTTGAAAATTCAAAATCGATGGGTTTTAACCCATGTTTTTTTACGGAAAAAATGAAAAAAATAGAATTGCTTTATATTGCGAGGGGATGTTCCTACGTACCCCTAGTATCTATATCCGGTGTCATTTCCTGGCGCTCTCGCCCTCGCTTTAATGATATAAGTATAAGAATAATTTATTTTAGGTATGAAATGAAAGGATTTAATTCGCTCTTAGGAAGTCACTATGACCATTATTATCTTGATTACGATTCGTACAGCGTTGAGAACATCGACCCGACAGTCTTCCAAGTAGAGAACGGTAATGGAGCTACCAAATTAAATAATACGATAAATGATATTTAATTATAATTGCAGATATGTCTTGTACTTCGTTTCCTGGCCCTGGGGCTGACCACATTTATACCTTTAACCCGATGAAGGAATTCGTTCACCCCACTGTTACTTCCCACATTGATATGGAGTTTGAGAAGTTTCAAATTAAACACGGGAAACAATACAGTGATGTCGTTCAAACAGAACATAGAAAAGACATCTTTACACAAAATCTTAGGTTCATTCATTCTTTAAATAGACAAAACAGAGGTGATTTATTTACTTTACATATGTTTTAAATTTTATAACATTGTTTATAATATTTTAGGCTTTAGTTTAAGTGTGAACCATTTAGCTGATAGGACTGAATTAGAGTTGAAGGCTCTGAGGGGCCGTCGTTATTCTGGCGTTGATAATGGGGGCTCAGCTTTCCCTTACAAGCATATTAATTCGAAAAGCTTGCCGTCTGAATTTGATTGGAGGATTTACGGTGCTGTCACTCCTGTGAAAGGTACGCATTTTAATATGAATTATTTTAAGAACTAAATTAAATGTTTTTGTAGATCAATCCGTGTGTGGATCGTGCTGGTCTTTTGGAACCGTTGGTGCTATTGAAGGTGCTTTCTTTTTGAGCAACGGACACCAATTAGTCCGGTTGTCTCAACAAGCCCTTATTGATTGTTCTTGGGGGTACGATATAACACAAGAGGAATTATATGATCTTGTTTTAATTCTTTGTTTTAGTTTTGGGAATAATGGCTGTGACGGTGGTGAAGATTTTAGAGCTTACAAATGGATGTTAAAGCATGGTGGTATTCCAACTGAAGATGAATATGGCCCTTATCTGGGTCAGGTGGGTATTATTTATCTCGTGTAATTCTTGAAGTTTATGAGCGTAATATTTTTAGGATGGGTATTGTCACGTTGATAAGGTGTCGTTAACGGCTAAAATAAATGGATATGTGAATGTTACATCGAACGATTTAGCTGCTCTACGGTTATCTATTGTTAAGCATGGACCCATTAGCGTTGCCATCGATGCAAGCCATCGCACTTTTAGCTTTTATTCGAATGGAGTCTATTACGAACCCAAATGGTGAGTAAAATGAATTTTTAAATTATGTTTTACTTATTGTATTATTTGTAGTGGAAATAAAATTGATGAGCTCGATCACGCTGTCTTGGCTGTTGGATATGGAACAATTAATGGTAAAGATTATTGGTTAATTAAAAATAGCTGGTCGAATTATTGGGGCAATGATGGCTACGTCCTTATGTCTGCTAAGGATAATAATTGTGGAGTTATGACTACTCCTACTTATGTAACCATGTAATACTTCATCATCGAATTTAGTTTTAACGTAGAATATGTTCTCGTCTTATTAATTAATTAAACTTTCTAAAATTAATATGTAATACTTGTCTTTGTTGGAATGTTTTCATTTTTATAAATTGTAAGTTATTAAACTTAAAGTTAGTTTATTATTTACACATTATTTGTACACTTGTTATTTTTTTATTTATTTTTACATCTTTTGTAATTTATTTATGTTATTTGAAACTTACATTATTTTTATTATTCACATAACAATTATTTATCTACTTCTACTTACTTTCCTTGTTCATTCTCATTTCTTTAACGTTCGTTTCATTAATTCTTAAATATATTAAAGCCAGCCTCTCTTCATTTAATTATCGACCGTGCGTTTTGAATGTTTTCCTTTTTAAATCTTATTAATTTTTCCTGTCTTGTTTATTCTTCAAACTTTCTTGAACTTTTCAATTATATTGCAAAATTAAGTCATTTTTACTTAGATTTTTTTCGAATTTGTTAAAAATTACCACTTCTTATACTTTTCATTTTCTTTTTATTTAGTTTATTATTTTTTGGACTTCCTTTTTTAATATTTCGTTTTTTCATTTTCTAAATACTTACCTTATTTGTTGTCTTTCTTTGATTTATGTAGCACTTTGAAGGGCACTTAACTTTTATTTATTATTACTTTTATAAAATAACGCCACTACATCCTCATATTATTATTTTATCTTTTCACACACACTTAAAACACCTTCCTTTTCCTTTTTATTTATAGTATGTAATTGTAATGTAATGTAATTGTAAAAAAAGTTGCAATCCCAAGATTGATGTGCAAATCACTTTTAGCTTACACATTACCCATAAGGTTTCTTCTTAATTCATTACAATAAAAACAATCGTAAGGGTTGCAACTTTTTATTATATTAAAACTTGGTTATTTTAATTAATTAATTAGTTTAATTATAATTTAAAACAGATAAGAAGTTTGAATTAAATATTTTGAATCCGCGAACTTCAAAAAGTGTGATTCAAACTTCTTAACTGTTAAATTTAAACTCTGTAAATAAACTTGTACAAATTATTATATGTAATAAAGAGTCTTTATTGTTACCCGAATTTTAATATGTAATAATTCATTGGAAGAGCAAGAGCAAGAGCAAGAGTCAGCTGGGCTTTGAACATTCAAAATAAATTTTAAATTAATATATATAAACTTGCTATTTATAAGATTTAGAACATACACTTCGTATAACAACGCCATAGCTCAGTGGAGAGCAAGGACGATGTTTGATCCAACGGTGTGTGGTTCGATGGGTTCGATTCCCAGACAAGTTAAGATTTTTAAAAATTATTTGTAAGAAATAAATTTTAAATTAATATTATAGGAACTTGTACTTTATAAAGGTTTAAAACACACTCTTTCTATATGAACGCCATAGCTCAGATGGTTAGACATCGGTTGTTTGTTCAAATGGTCTCGGGTTCGATTCCCATACCGGGCAAGCAAAATATTTTTCAAAATCTTTAAGAAAAATCCAACGAGCAACGAGCCGAACGAGACGAATGACGAATGACGAATGACCGTAGGATACTCGTAATTTGAAAAATATTTTTAAAAATCTCTAAGATAAACCCTCGGCCGACTCGGCCGACTCGGCCGACCGTAACTCGCGATTTGCGAAATTATATTTTGAAAACATTGGCAAAACGACTTAAAAATTTTTATAGCCCGAGGCTACAAAGATTTTCGCAAAGATAAGAGGCTTTTTATATTGCTTGAGCCGTTTCACGCTCCAGCGCGTTTTGAAAACATTGGCAAAACGACTTAAAAATGTTTATAGCCCGAGGCTACAAAGATTTTCGCAAAGATAAGAGGCTTTTTTTATTGCTTGAGCCGTTTCACGCTCCAGCGCGTTTTGAAAACATTGGCAAAACGACTTAAAATTTTATAGCCCGAGGCTACAAAGATTTTCGCAAAGATAAGAGCTTTTTATTGCTTGAGCCGTTTCACGCTCCAGCGCGTTTTGAAAACATTGGCAAAACGACTTAAAATTTTATAGCCCGAGGCTACAAAGATTTTCGCAAAGATAAGAGCTTTTTATTGCTTGAGCCGTTTCACGCTCCAGCGCGTTTTGAAAACATTGGCAAAACGACTTAAAAATTTTATAGCCCGAGGCTACAAAGATTTTCGCAAAGATAAGAGGCTTTTTATTGCTTGAGCGTTTCACGCTCCAGTGCGTTTTAAAAATTGGCAAAACGACTTAAAATTTTAACCGAGGCTACAAAGATTTTCCAAAGATAAGAGCTTTATTATATTTTAATCTAAGACCGTAACTCGTGATTTTCGGAATTATATTTTGTAATTTTCTTTTATGTCCCTGTTACTAGATGACACATTCCCTTACATTTTAGTGATAAAAGAAACAACAGGTAGTAAATAGTTTTTTTTATTTTCCAATCTCCCCTTACATCCCCTTGGACTTAACGCCCTTTATATCTAATTAGGAACATTCGTCATAAAACTCAAATTTGATTACAACATAGAACAACCCTTGATATGATGTTTTAAGATTACACAATCTTAGAACACCCCATCATTCACCAAATATTATGCGGTCCGATGTGAAGGGTAACCAATGTATGAAACCAACAAGGTTTTAATCAACGACCAAAGCCCTTCGCGTCGGAGCACTTAATGTTGTCTTAGAATAACAGAAAAAGATATACAATTTGTTACAATTTAAAAACATAAAAATAATAAAAAGTTGCATCCCTTTTTGCCTTTAAATGCAAAAGAAACCCTATTCAAATTAAACAAAGTGCCAAATATGTAAATTAAGGAGGTTTGATCGAAACATTAATATACTTATCAATATGATAATAGTGCAACTTTTTAACAAATTATAAATACATAATTAAACATAAATAAGTGTGGCAAAAGAAATAGGTTTTAAAAGTAATAAAATTCCTAAAATAAATTTACAAAATAGTAAAAGTTTAGCAAAAACTACGCTAACATGGATTTAACCTTTCATTAATGATTCTGCTGGTGCTGCTGGATTAGGTTTCCCAAAGGCTTCTGAATTGCCCGATGTGAAGAAGAACCAAGGGTACTTGTAAGAATCCACTTTGGCTTCCGAAAGAATTTTTCAACACGACTGTTCTCTACAAAAAAATGAAAAACAAAATTAATTATACCTTAATTATAAATAATAAAAATCCTCCACAATAAGTATTACCAATAGGTTGGATCTTTAAAATCAGCTGGAAACTTCAAAGTACAGAAGCAGGTGGTTTTGATACTTGATATTGTCTCATTTACAAACCTGGAATACTAAATTAACGACCTACATACATTCCTGTATATTGCAGTGGTGACCTTACGATATGAACTCAAACCAAAAATTGTTAATTATTTACGTCTTGCAATTTTACGAGTTTATATATAAATAAAACTAAACTGACATTAGAAGTGCGAATTATTTTTAACATCAAATAACACAACTAGCGCCATCTAATATACACGGGTTACACTTTGCAAAGTAGCTGCTATTATTTCAAACACGACCGTAGGGGTTGTCTACTTCGTTGGACGCATTTGAACAAACGGGACTTTTTATCCTATGGGAAAAGTAAACTATAAATAACATTGTATAACAGTTAATTACCACTTTAAACAAATATTAATTCAATAAATAATTAGTACAATAAATCATGGAGGTGAAATAGACACTGCTATTGCAATACAGAACAAATTATTTATCATTATTTGGGAATGTTAAAATCCCCGTAGCCGGATATTGAGTCAGTGCCAATGGACTTCTTTGTTGATACGACTTTGACATATGAGACAGTTTGTCAACATTTTTTAATTCTGGGAGCCCTATCTGGGCGAGATGAATCTTTAAATAATAAAGTTAAATCAAAAAGGGTAGTGAAGAAAGTAGATAATAAGAAAAGACTGAGACAAATCATTAAATAGTAGGTACAGTATTAACAGTTATTAATAAATAATTACATGCAAAAGATATTTGTTTTGTAGAATTTAAGTCCTGTTTCTTAAACCATGGCAGTACCAACGATACTATACGGCAGCCAAACATGGGCCCTCACCAACAAACAGGAATCACAAATACAAGCAGCAGAAGTGGAATTTTTACGAAGTGTTAAGGCTACACAAGACAAAACAGATTAAATAATGACGATATTAGATAAGAATAAAATATATATAACTTGAAAGTGGAAATAAAAAGACGCAAAGAAAATTGGTGTAATCAGCTCAAAAGAATGACGAGAGATAGGACCCCTGCAAAGTTGAAAGATCTTGATCTTTAATGTCTGAACAAACTATACAGACTACCTCATGCAGTGAAGAAAAAGATATTTAATAAAATAAACTCTACATGAAGATGAGACCAATGAAATCCCAAGTATATAAATGTCTAAACAATAAAAATAAAGATTAAGCTAGTAAAATATTTAAGCTAAATAAGGGTGGAACTTGATTATTGTTAAATGTAATTTAGAATAGTTAGCAGTAATAAAATTTAAACACGAATTAAGTATCACTAACAAAGCTATTTTTATAGAATGTGTATGTGTTGAGTGTGTGGAAAAGAAATATGTGCAGTTCATTTTACGATACCTTTGCTGCTTCTTCGATTTTGGGATAAAAGGTTCCCCTGTGTGTCACGAACCTTGATATTTCTTAGACGTTGTATCTTAAAACTTATTATAAAGCAAAACGACCCTTTTAGTTTATTTTTGTCTATACACATTTTAATACTTGTCCCACCTTCTGTAATTATGTAGGTTGTGTGCGATTGTTGAATTTAAATTTTTATTTTCTTAACTACCATAAATTAATATATTTAGAAAAGTTATTTAAATGAATTATTAATTGATTATTGTTGATAATGATGTTTTACTCCAAATATATTTAACAATTTTTACTAATAAAATAATAATAAATTAATTTGAAAAGAAATTGTTGACTTAATTTTTTTTTAAATATGTTATTAAGATTTTGATTTAATAAGTAAAATTTGAAAATGTAATGCTAATTCATAACGTACTGATTTACCGCAGATATTTAAAAATCAAACAAATAAGAAAAGGAAGCCAAAAATGTGTGTACATGTGATCTTAGCAATTATCCTAACACAAGAGATCAAACAGCAAGGACTCGTGCACAGCACAAGTAACCTTTGCTGTTTTTAGCTAACTTACGTCTACAAAGATATAACGTCTAAGAAAATATAAAGGTCTATTTTCTAAACCGTGTTACAGTTTGTTTACTCAAAATAAAGTACGCCCGCATCAATAAGTTTTTCTTTTAATTACAGGAAATCTATAATTAATGGAAGATTTAAACATCGCTTTTCAATGATGAAGAGATGTTTAAGACTTTCTTCGGAATAAAGTCTATGGAGCAAAACGCGAAGCAAATCTCAAAGACACACAAAGGAGCCAACAAATAAAAAATTCTTACAAGCTAACAAGATATACATTAATTAAACATATTAAGTTATTTAAAACTATCTTAATATTATAAAAGTCAAGTAACGATAAAGATGGGATGATTTTTTCAATTTGTGTGCCATGGAACACAGTCTAATTGTCTTCAACTTCCGGTACTTGAGAGCAACGAATAAGTAGTTGAAATTGCAGAAATTCATGTGAGAAAAGATCCTCCGAAGAATTAACTCAATGTGTCACCTGTAAAATTAAAAATATTGTAATTAATAAAAATGTAAGTCTAAATAAATGCTTATAATTAACAAAGATTGAAAACAAAAATTAATTCACTATCAAAATAATTAAATAGAAATTAAAATAAAATTAACACTGGATACATGGTTATTCACATCTGGTTAAAACTTCTTTAAAGTAAAATGTTCTGCTTATTGTGGCATGTTTATTATATTTTTCGAACGGTAATTCAATCATTAATTAATAACTATTACATTAACGCCTTTTATTCATCTAAAAAATACTTTGACACAATTTTGAAAATGTTATCAAAACTACTTTCCGTATGACAAATGCACCTTAAATTTAATGGGCATTTTTCACACTCCCAAGTACTGTCAAAAAATAGTTTGCAGTTAGATATTTATTATTTATTTGCACCCGAAAAAGAAACGAATTAGGTGTATGGCGTAAAATATTTAGTGATGTTTCGAAAATAATGAATTATCTTATTTAATATTAAAAGTATTAGTAGTCGTACTACAACAGGGTTAATAAAATGGGTCTTGATTTACAATCTCCTACCTATTCCGTTTGGAAAAATGACTGTAAGACGTTACTTTTAGTTTCTGAGATTATTAATTCCACAATTCTTACATTAGAATTGCTTTAATATTATTGTTTTAGTGTACAGAATGCAATTAGATGCCCCTGTACCAATCCCAGTTATAAGCACAGATGTATCCTTAGAAATACCGAGTTATTTGGGTCGTGATTATCATGGAGGAATCTCACACATTGAAGCTGCAAATCTATTAAATTCTCAGCCTAATGGAGCATATCTAGTTAGAAAAAGTAAATTTTCTAATGGGCAATTCCACACTTTGAGTTTGAAGTACATAAAACAAATTATGAATGTTTTCAATTACTTGTATGTTATATTTTTTAGATTTAATGACAAAATACATCATTATAAGTTGTATTACGACTCCAATTCTGGCTTATATGTAAGAGAGAAAAGATATGACTGTGTTAGATCGTTAGTTGCTGACGGTCTGGTTACGATGTATTTGGAACTAAGAGCGCCTTTATTTTTGCAAAAATTATCAACTGTTAATTACCAAGAAAGTCCGTACATGACTCTTAATAAAAGGAAATTGCAAACACTAACCAAAGAGAGGAGCAAGTATGTAATTTGTCGAGTACCAAACTTATATGATTTAGTATTAATAGAGTAAACTATTGCATGTTTAAAAACTATGAGAATCAATTGAATGGTACTATACATTGGAAGGGTACAAAGTTAGCCAATTCAAAGAAGCAATTGTATGTTTCAACTAGTTTGCCTTGAGTACCTCTAGATGAGTAATCTTTACACCAAATTACTGATGTAGTAAAAAAGTGTTTCTTCAATTTTGAGATGAAAAGGATATTAAAATCCAATTTATATGGCTTTCAAGTTGATTAAAATTGTTTTGGACCACTTCTAAGTTAGTGAAAAGCACCCAAGTATCGGTGATTAATATTATTACTAAAAACAATTTAGTATCTAAACATGAACGAAATATAAATAACAGAACATGATATTTGAAGGAGGTAACATTGGCACAATTCCTAATGTATAATACATTTATAATTAAAGTTTTTTGAAATACTATTAGAGCCGTAATGATCATAATATTATTATAAGTTATAAACAATCTCTTGTGAAAATTTGAGGAAGATAATTGTAACAGAACCATTATTTAAAATAATAACTTTTATTAATTTTGAAGATCAATTTTAGATTGTTTACTATTTTTTTAAAACCACATAAGTTATTAACAGTCCACTAATAAAATTACATTAATATTTATTTTAATTTTAAATAAAAAGAAAAACAATTATGGACTTATTAATTTTTTATCGTGTACTCTAATTAATGTAAATACTGTTGTGTTTAAAAATGAATGGAACAAATTAAACTCAAACTGTGTTTAAAAAGATATAAATCAAACTAAAACGATCATAACACTTATTCCAATTATTCTTTTTTAAATACTTAAGGAAAATTTATAGCCCCCAGATTTTACTAGATATTTAAACAATTATAAAGAATGTTCTTTGTAAATTGGCAATTGATTTGTTATATCATGCCTAATAAGTATTTCAAAACTAAATCACAGCTGTGATCATTTCAAAAAGAATTAATTATTTTTTAAACACGTTTCTAACTTGGCAATAGTTTTAATTAAATATAACCGATGATTAAACAATTTCAGTTTAATAAATAAGCATCGTGAACGATACATCCGTGCTTAGATTAGTTTAATTAAAATAAGTTAAGTCTTCTTGCTAACAACTCTTTGTATTTATATCGACACTTTCAGACATGGTTCTTGTACGAAAGATCTATTCTCAAGCACTCTCAACTCATTCCAAGAACAATCCACCAACTTCAATCTACCAGAAAAGTATGAAAAAACACACCTCTTTAAAGTGAACACTTTCAAAGGCTTAAATTGGTGCGAATTATGTGGCAACTTCTTGTGGGGCTTCTCGGCACAAGGAGTCAAATGCGACGACTGCGGAATGATAGCTCATGGCAAGCATTTCACATTCAATCAGCTCCATTAATTAGTAAGTACTTTTAGGTAGATGCTCAGAGAAATTTCCCAACGACTGCGTCCCGGATTTGAAATATTTAAGGGTGTCTTTGGCATAGAACTGACAACACTTTTAACAGCCCATAATGCAAGTCTACCTTTTGTTGTAACCAAATGTGTGGCCGAAGTCGAAGCTAGAGGTTTAACGACTGAAGGTATTTACAGACTCAGTGGCTTCGCTGAAGAAATCGATGCCATTAAAATGGCTTTCGACAAAGGTATTATTTTGTTTAAACTTAATCGTAGATATAAAATCTTCGTTTGTAGACGGAGAAAAAGCTGATTTAAGTCAAGATAAGTACCCCAATGTTAATGTAATCACAGGGGCTCTAAAATTATACTTGCGACTTCTTCCGATTCCTTTGATTACTTTCATTGTACATCCCATGCTCGTCGTTGCGATGCGTACGTTGATTTTCATTTTATTTGTTTAAAATTTTTAATTGAAACTATGTTAATTTTAGAACACAAAAATACTGATCTGAGATTGGCTTCGATCAAGCAAGCTTTACTTTCTTTGCCTAAGACCCATTATAACACCTTGCAATTCATGATCGACCATTTACATCGGTGAGTAGGGCTTTTAAAGAAAAACATAGTTTAAAGTATTATTATCGTAGGGTCTCCTTCATTCAGCAATCAACAAGATGAACCCCACAATTTAGCCACAGTCTTCGCCCCAACTCTAATCGGGCCCTCCGAAATAACATCGAGCATCCTCCCCGACATGACAACAGACATCTTACTAATTGAAACTCTAATCTCGCAATGCGACAAAATCTTTGCCAACTCTCGTTGATATTCACTCAAAGTATTATTCCAGTATTTTCTAAATATATTTAACGCAGCACATAAATTGTGATAAAATTTGATACAATTTTAATAAATTAAAAATCATTGACCTTTTGCTTTGTAAAAAATTTAATTTAGAAGCTTTGATAGTTAATATTGTAGCCGTTCGAAGAAGAGACATAGGAACCTCCACCATTCCCTCCCAACTCTTGGGAGCCTTCGAACTCGCACACGCCAGGTTGGTGGTTAAGACAATTAATGTAGGGATTCGAATTGGGGATGGGAACTGCCGAAGGATCTCCAGAACTGGGATAATACGCATAACGAGCTTCCCAAGGCATGTAGGAACCGCACAAGTCCCTGTACTCCTGTCGATTTAAAATCAAAGTGGGACTCCCATCGGTGGTGTAACACCTCAAGAAATTATTAGAAGATTCGATGTTCAATCGACCAGCCGAGAGACATATCTTATTATTAACAGAAGCGTAGCCTTTTGCCAGACATAAATCCTTATTGGTACGATAATCGAAGGGCTCCAATGTCCCCATACATTGAGACCCAATAATCCGTCCTTGACAAGTGTAACGTAAGCCGTTTTTAATCACCAATATTTCTGCTACAAATTACACTCAATCACGCATTTTTAGATAAACAATTTCAAGCCGAAAGCGAAGCGAACCAATACTTGGAGCTATTAGCAAAGGAGGCAAAAGCATAAAAGGAAAACTCACGATTTCTTCCGATGTAATGGACCACCGTCGTTCCTCCAACTCCATTCGCCATTTTCGATCGGATCAACTTGGCTTGAACCGGCATGAGTTGCTTTTGGATCTGGTTATTAATTTGGAGGCCCATATTTTGCACGTTTGCGTTTATTTGACTTCCGAGATCCGTGGGATTAAACATGTTTCCATTTCCAAATGGGAAGCCGGCTGAAATTAAAAATTGATGCGATTTAAGTCGTAGGGTAAGAATAATATGTTCGCATCTTACCCATATTAAATGTGTTTTTCATGTTTTCTGCGATCTGATTTTGTGTGTTTTGTATAGAGTTGTGAACTAATTTGAATATGTCTTGGGCCATGTCATTTGCTGAAATTCAAAGAGAAGCTTTATGAAATTCTGATTCACAATTTAAAAATTTGTTTCAGAAGTAAAAAGGCGTTTATACAAGTGCCGTGTAAATGTAGTTTGTAAAAGACTAGGTCTTAATAAGGAATTAATTAAGTTAGAAAATTAGGACTTACCGAACTGCGAGTTTATGGAAGTTGGAAGAGAAGTGATCATCAGAACTGCAATTAGAGATCTCCACATGATTTGGATGTTCAGGAAACGAATGGAATAACTAAAAGGAAAACAAAACGTAATTAATGTTATCGAAGTCCTGGACGAAGAACACTTACATAATAACTCTCGGAAGTATTGCAGAGGTTGTGAACTTGAAGTTTGTTTAAAATGCAAGGATGTGACTTGGCCTTACTGAAGAGGGAACTCGTTTTTAATATGTTGTTAAACTAAAAATAGATTTCATTAATTATTTAATTTATTTCTAAAACAAGAGGTGCGTATGGATTTTATGGGAAAGTGTAGGAAAGTACTTCACCTTTGATTTTACATTTTTTTGGGATTTCTAGTGTCTTAATTACTTAACAATTAATAATGATAGAAATTTAGAATCCGCAGACTTTGTTGAAAAAATTAGAACTCAATTTAGTGAGGTTCATATAAAAATAGTTTAAGAAAAGAAATCGATGTATTTTTATAATAACATTTGTCTTTAAAAGTCACACTTTGTTTATAAACTCAAAATTTAGAATCATGGACGTTTAGCATAAAATTGAACCAAAGTTGTATTAAAATCAAAGGTGAAGTATTATTTTACACTCTAATTTATATATTTTGTTATAAACAATTAGTTTAGTCTTTATATAAATATGTACACCACTGTTAAATATTTACAAGTGCATGAGAAACGTACAAAATTCCGGTTTTGAAACTGAGCAATTTATATTCAAGCGTTTAGTACAGGAAATGTATACCTTTCTCTAGAACTGTAAAAAATGGTTATTTATATTTGCATTCTATGAATGTCTCGGTCACTGTCAAGGTCCCCAAATCATTTAAATAAAAGCATTCAGTTAGTCACAAAACTATTGTTAAAAGTATATCCCAAAAGTCCCAAGCAAGCGTTAACTATTACCTTTTTGAAAACTGTTGGATTTGTTAACAATTTAATTAAAAAAAAACTTATTGCTGGATATTTAGAAATAATAATCAATCTGCTCTTTCCAAAGAGTTTTATCTACTAAAGTAATAATAACAAATGAATCATGAGGGGAATTTTGGGTTTTAATTAAATTTTTGCATCAAACACTGATTGCATTTTTAATCACCAATTTAATCGTTTGAAATGCACATAAATTTATTCCTGCGACCAATTGTGTTTTTGTTACGAAAACGAATTTATTAGAACAAATTTGATGTTTGAAAAGAACAAATTTTGAAATCGTTCAAAGTGTAAACGGAGATGGGAAAAGTCCCACTAGTCACCGACATGCACTCTTATCGAAACGCGAAAAATTTAAGCAAAAAGAGACGGAACAAACGTCTTCACCGAACAACAATTGCAAAATTATAAACAATATCGATGTGGGTTTTATTGCTTTTGCTTCCCACTTTGAAATCGATTAACGATTGCACCGCAATGAATTGATTGCCTGAAGAAATAATTTTTTTGATAAAAAAGCATTATTTAATTAATTAGCCCCTTCCTACCCACTTAAACCGATAACAATAATAATTAACATACCAAAAGTAAAACAATTAAAATGCACTAAGAATGTGTCGTGTTACTTCTATCGAAGTCGTTTCGAAACTAACGAAACAACAATCGTAATCGGTTTGCAGTTTTACTTATCGATGAAACGAGCAAAAAAAATACAACAAAATACTAAAAGCAATCAAATCCTACACAGCAATAATTTTTGGCGTTTGAAATTGTGCAAGTGGATCGAAAGGGGTTTATACCCTTATAATAAGTTAAAGTTATTTGTTGTACGTAGATATGGATTTTTTTAAATTACTTAAACTTAGAGGTGTGAAAGTAATTTAAAAAATTATTCAAACAATAACAAAATTGATTAGGTACTTGTCAAATGAAAATACATAGAAATAAGTTAATTATTAACGAAAATTTAAATTGCAATCTGTGCTTTAATATTGCAAATTTATTAGATTACTAATTTTTAGAAATAAGATTTTGATTATGTCTTATTTTAATTAGTTCAGAGGTGGAGAATTTTGATGTGGGACGAAACTTTTGGTGTTTCCCCATGAAATTACCGATTCCAATTATTTGGTAAATATATTTCTCAAATTAAACAAGTTCACAAATCAATTTTGCTTACATGTTTGCTCTTAGTAATGTTGGTTTGCTAATTAAAGATTAACAAATATGGCAAACAAAATTTTTAGTTTTAATTTAAGTCGAAGTGAAAATGCAAATATTGGCTTAAGATTTAATTTTACTGTTAAACAAATAATGTGAGACTCGAAACAAAGCATAATTGTTTTATTAACTATTGAGTAAATAAATTCATTAAGTTATGACATTATTAATTTAGAAAAAAATGTTAACTTTAAATAAATTGTTTGGATTCAAACTCTTTGATTGATTTATAGCCCAAAATTAAATAAAAAGGCTCCAAATAAGGCATACGTATTTGTTTTAATTT
Source organism: Sinopyrophorus schimmeli (assembly GCA_036325965.1). Classification (NCBI taxonomy): domain Eukaryota; kingdom Metazoa; phylum Arthropoda; class Insecta; order Coleoptera; family Elateridae; genus Sinopyrophorus; species Sinopyrophorus schimmeli. Next base: position 1,504,680 of record JARFIZ010000249.1, read on the forward strand.
TAAAATAAATAATTAAATATTAAATCAAAAGATTTGTTCTTAAATTTTTATTTATAACAAGAAATCAGCAAATTCAAGAAATCGTTTAGAGAACTTTAACCCCCACATTACTTTTTGTAACAATACAAAATCTAAAAACAATTCAAGAGACCTCTCAGTTTAATATTTAAAAGATTTGACTTTTTTAATTTGAAAATAGAGTTAATTAAGACTTTTAAGACTTTAAAAAGTAATTTGGGGAGTTAGGTACCCTTTATAATAAGAATAAGAAATATCTTCAACTGCTGTAAAACGTTTTAAATAAATTATAACTTTTAAATTTGATATCCAAATAATTCTTTTAAAAGTTTTAGGTTTTGAAATTTAGTAAAATATTAATTTGTGCTTTAAACAAATTAGTTAGGGCACTGAACTCCCCCAATTCATCTTACACAAACCCAAAGCTAAGAGAAAATAGTAAAGGGGCTTTAAGTTAATTCAAATCTTTTGGTTTAAGATTTACAAACATGTTTTAAAAATAGCTTTCGAGATTTAAATTGAAAATATAAATATAATTGTTTAATTCAATATCCACATTATTCTTTTAAAGCTTTTATTTAAATTGATTTGAGGTTTAAATGAATTAGTCAGGAACTCATAATTTAATGAGGTCCATGCTTCTTTAGTAAAAAACAGTTTTCATCCCTTTAATTCAGTAAATAATAGTAGTGTTAATTTTGGGTACCCAAACCACCACCAAATTTTCACAGCCCCACAATAAAATAAAATAAAGAGGCTTTCAATCTCTTTTAGTCATCAAAAACTGTTTTACACAGGGTGCAGCAACAAGGACGGTAATCTTCACACACCTCACAAAAAAAGAGAATTTAAATAGCTCACAATTCTATTAATACTTTAATCCTTTAAGCTTCATAGTGTTTAATTAAAATTTAATTTAAGATCGAAACCTATTTTAAAACATTTTATTGTGGGGAGACCTCCAACGCTTCGTGGAACAAATAAAAAATAAGGATGCTGTACATTTTTTTAATTTTTTCAAAATAATTCTTAACATGCACAAGGTTGAAGATCAACTTTTTAAGCCTTTGGTGTAATTCTAAAATTTAAAAAAAAAACAAACTCAAAATAAATCGTTTTGAAACAAGCCATAGGCCCAACCTGTGTTCTTCAAGCGATCGTCTCCAATTATTTCTTAATAATATATTCCATTTCCGCCGACATTACTAGAAGACTGAGCATTAGCAGCGGCGTTAGCTGAAGATGAGCCATATCCACCGAATCCTGGGTAGACGGGCATGATGGGTGAAACTGGCATACCGCCTGGGACGAGACCAGGATAAGTGGGGTAATAGGGTACATGACCACCACCCCCTATAAAGCTGTTGGTGTTGGCATTTGCTGCGGCCATGGCATCCTAAAATTACCATTTTCACGTTATCGTCACAGATTTAGCAAAGAAAAAGGTACTCACAGCTGAACTTTGTTGTCCAAACAAATATCTCTGAGCTAAAATTTAAAAGTTGCCTCTTTGTGTAAAAAGAATCAACTAAATAATTTTTTTTTGTAGGGTACTTACGTAAAGGAATGGAAACGACGTTCTAAAACGGATCAAAAATAAAATTGAGGCAAAATAAAAGTGGCTTTGACAACTTACCAAGATTAAGGAGAAACCGAAAAGGGCGAAGATTGCAGTTTTCATCATTTTGGGTGAGTTTGGATCTCGATGCTCAAGCGACAAACGAAATGTACTGATTTCGATTTTTCCCCGAATATTTAAACGAAGTTTTTTAATTAATTAAATTCCAGACACGCAAGAGTTAATTTCGAAAAGTTTAAACAACTATAAAAAAAGGTTGCTTAGTGTTTTTTTTAACGCTTAGATCCTTTTCTGATTACTATTCGCAGTGGCGTAGATTGTTCAATTGATTGTCTCTCGGCCCCTCGAAGCGCCCTTAAACGAGCCCCTTCGCAACAAGTTGTTTTTTCTAGCCCTTTTCTAAATTGCTTATATTTTTCTTTAATTGTTTTTCCAACCCGGTGCACATTTCCGATCAAAATTGTTAGATGACGAAGAGCTACGCTCATGGGTCTAATTATTTTTTAAAATCAATAAAATATGTTGTTAATTTTCCGGATAATTTTGATTTATTAAAACGACATTCAATTAAAAAAAAATGAGTAAGACTACAATTGATAACTTATTATCAAATTGTGTGTAAAACAAGTTTACAAAATACGTAAAAGGTAGTAAAAAAAAATCACGAATGCAATTAAAAAGTTTAATTTTTAACCTCCACAAAGTAGCAACAATAAAAATCTATGACCCTACCACTCCAATTGAGAAATTAACACAAATATCAAAGTTGTTATCTTTAATTTGAATAGTTTTGATTAGCAAACATATTTCAATTAAGAAATAAATTAAAGCGACCAATTTAAAACGCCAAATAGTTTTTTTCGTTTTTCCAATATGACAATGGGTTTTATTTATTTTATTTGTTTAAATGAAAAATGCGGGGCTTTGTGCAATAATTAATTATTAGCATTCTAATTGATTCTGTTTCAGTTTTTTTTCGGAGAATAATGATAACACAAAAAATGCAATCGTGCGGGGGTTGTTCATAAGAGCATTCTAACATTCCATAAAAGTGGAAACGTGAAAGAAAAAGAAAAGAATATAATTATCCATTTAATTTGGATTGACATTGAAAACAGAAGTGTGGGAGCGTCGATTTATGGATCCGAGTCAAGAAAATCAATTAATAATTGTTTACAAGGTAATAAACTTATCGATTTTCTAAAACATCGCATTCGTTGACTTTAGAAAATCTTCACGGACTTTTGTTTACTTGATTTGAAGCTGATAAGTGATGACGTCGAAGGAGAATTTGATTTAGAAATTGTAAAATAATTATTCGCACAATTAAATAGTGAAAAGACGTTAGAACAATCTCAAAAAAATAGTTAAAAAGTCTTAAATTGTTATGAAAAAATTTCTATCACAGTAAAGATTTGTTTTGAAAATGTAATCAAAGTTTGTGAATTTTAAAAATTGATTTTGTTGTAGGGGTGGGGGCTTAAAAATAATTTATAACAATTTGTTTTGAGCCAGAAGAATAATTGAAAACTTCTTGAATATTTATTTAAAAAAAGTAAAGAGCAAGTTAAAAATATTTCCATTATTATTTTAAAAATTGGGGGTTTATTAATTTATACGTTTAATATTTTCTTTTGTAATTCAAAGTGTCTTCCATTTCTTTACAAAAGTTTTCTTTTCTATATTTCGTTTTTAATTTAGAAATAAGAGTAAAAAATAATAATCAATACTTGCGATTTTTCAAAATTGGTTTTGCATTGATTTTGATTTTTGTAAATAATTTATAATAAGATCGTTTTAAGTCAGAAAAATGATTTTCAAAAAATTCAAAATTTAAATAAATAATTATTACTTTAAATTATTTGATAAAGTGAGGATGTGTTAATTTAGCCATGTGTTTAATTTTTTTTAGTGTGTAATTTTAAGTGTCTCATCTCACTACATATTTTTTTTACATTTGGCTTTTAGTTTAGAAGTCATAACCAACACCGAACAAAATTTTTAAAAAATCTAATTAATATTTATAAAAATTTCTTTTGCATCCAAAAACAATTAAGAGTAATTTGTTTTAAGGCCACAAATTATTTAAAAAATTTTGGATATCTTTCAAAGGGGTGGAAGACTCTTTAACTAATCATATTTCATTAAATTATAAATCGAGACGAGGTTTGCATTATTTCAAACCCTTTAACACCGAGATTTAAGCCATTTTAAACCCCTAAAATCTATTTTTATAAAAATGAGACTTCTTTGCTTCAAATCCATAAATTAAATTGGTAATAAATTCTTGTAAGTCTCAAAGCCAATCTTATCTTAAGTAAATTAAAACTTTCAGATCTAATTTGGAGCAACACAAAATAGTTTATTAATAGTTCTCCAAAGATAAATCCAGAGATAAGATTTTTCGAGAAAAAAAAATTAGATAAGTGGACATGTATTTTTCTAAATCTCTAAGTGATCTTTTGACATCGGTGCTGGCAGTAAAATTTGTTGTACGCGTAGTTAAGTAATCAAACATTGAGCCCGAAACCAGAAGAGCCGCTTGCCTCTGTAGTGGGCGATAAATTTTAATCATAATTCTCCGGCTGTTGATCTCTTTCGTCAGTTAACAGCTGTACGAACCAGTATGGATTCCTCAGTTCAGATTTACATTGGAAATATAGTGCATTGCAACAAGCCCTTTACCGTACACACTTTTGAAAAAGGATTTCTGGCCGTTAAAGATGGAAAGGTATTTGTACTAATCATTTTCAAAATAAGTCCTTTCGTTAATCCGAAAATGAAACGCCTAAAATTGTTCCAAATCAATTAATAGAGATTATTTTTAGATTTTGGCGGTGGACAACTTGTCGACCTTGGGCCACTACAAAGCCGATTTGCATCTACAAGAGACCAAGGAGATTATTTTGAAAAATTCTCAAATTTTGATCCCCGGACTTATAGACACCCACATACACGCCAGTCAGTATCCCAATATCGGACTTGGCTTGGATAAACCCTTACTTGAATGGCTAAACGATTATACTTTTCCCGTCGAGAAGAATTTCAAAGAGCCAAAGTACGCCAAAAAAGTGTACGAAGCCATTGTTGTAAGCCCATTTTATTAATTCGAAAACTCCAATGTATTTTCCAACTTAATTTTTGTGTTTTCAAACTCAAAATTTAATTTTTGATGTCCAAAATGAATTGCACAAGCAAAATTAATTGTTTTAGTGTCGCCAAAACAAGTTTATTTCATTTCTCAAGTGTCTACCTATTTTTTTTTAAATGTTTTGATTGTATTAAATGAATGAATTTTGCTTAACAGAAAAGAACTTTAAGTTTTGGTACCACGACGGCCACGTATTTTGCAACTCTCTACCCCGAAACCAGTCTTTTGTTGGCCGATGCGGCCATCGATTTTGGCCAAAGGGCTTTCGTGGGAAAAGTGAATATGACCCGATTCTCGCCCGCAGATTACCTCGAAACCTCGACCGAATGCATCCAAAACACAAAAAAGTTCGTCGAAGACGTCTTAGACAAAAAAGTAACTTTTAAAATGTTGTAGAAGTGTCGATCAAAAAATTGTAATGCGATTTCAGAGCCCATTGGTGAAGCCCATAATAACACCCAGGTTTGCCCTAAGCTTAGGGATGGACGAAATGCAACAACTTGCAGACTTAGCAAAAGAATTCGACCTTCTCGTTCAAGTAAGTTTAAATTGCTAAGTACTTTTCGAAAAATAACAATTCTGTTCGCAGAGCCACATCTCTGAAAATTTGGAGGAAATTGCTATGGTCAAAAAGATATTTAAAAAAGAGTATGCCGAAGTGTATGACGAAGCCAATCTGCTCAACCAAAGGGTAATAGTAATTTTCAAAAATAACTTGAAGATTTGTTGGGAGCAACGAGCCCTTTTTTTCCTTCCAATTAACTGTTTGGAATTTGGGCAGTGCTATCCCTAAATCTTCAGCTTTTTAAAATAAATTAATTTAGGCAAATTTAAGACTATTTTAGCACACGCAGTCCACTTAAAGCCTTCAGAGATGAAATTATTGGAAGAACGAGGCGTTTCGATCAGCCATTGTCCTTCGTCCAACATAAATCTAAGATCAGGTTTATGCGACGTCCCTGAATTAGTAAATGCTGGAATTAATGTGGCTCTGGGAACAGGTAAACGATCCTTTTAAAACGTTAAAAGTAATTAAAACATATGATTTTTTAGACGTGGCTGGGGGTAGCTCCGTATCGATCATTGAAGCTATGAGATTAGCTATTACGACTTCTTTTGCTAAATCTGACAAGCCTTTCAATTGCTACGACGTCTTCTACTTGGCCACCCTTGGGGGCGCAAAAGGTGCACATCAACTCCAACTCGTAATGCGAGTTTTATTAATTGTAAATTTTGCAGCTTTGTCTTTGGACGCTTCAATTGGAAATTTCGAAGTGGGGAAAGATTTCGACGCCCTGGTCGTCGATCTAAACGTCGAAGATAGCTCGGCCGATTATTTACACGAATGCACCCCTTTGCAGCTTTTACAAAAATTTATTTATGTGGGGGACGATCGAAACGTTACTTCTGTTTTTGTCGCCGGAAAGCAAGTTAAATAAAACTATCAAACAATTCGAATTGTTAGTTTCAAGAAAATAAGTTACATTAAATTAAATTTTAAAACCGCCAGAGTCATCTACGAGGAAAGTCGCGAAACTGATTAAAAAACATGGCTTCCAACGCGAAACAGTTTGATCACCTATTGCGAGATGGCGCAAAGGGTAATTTTAATTCAAATAATTTTAAGTTTGAATTTTCTATTTTGGATTAATTTTGAAGATTTAAAAGGCAAATTGGAAGACAGAAAAAATAGAGTAAAGCACCCGATAAATTACACGCGGCGCCTGCAATATAAAAGGAAAGAGATAAAGGGAAACCGAGGAAAATTGTGTGTTAATATCAAAAATCGGGGGAAACATTTTGGTCGTATTATCTCTTTGACACCGGATGTTCCTAAATGGTGGATGTTTCATTTAGAAAGGAAGCGGAAATATTTTTCTTCGTTTTACACGCTTTTATGTTCGATTCTGCCGCAAAAAGCAATTTCCTTCGGTTCCATGGGGCGCGGAAAAAAGTTTCATCGACCCCCCGTTTACGAGAAACTAATTTCGGTTGTGCATTTGTACGTTTGGGTTGGAGATTATTAATTTAAAAATGGATTTTCTCGAGGCCGAGAGGAGAAACGATTCAAAAGGAAATTTCTCGAATATGACACCATCCAAAAGGAAACTTTTATTTTAGTGTTAAACGCTGGAAGAAGCATGTGTTCAGCACATCAATAAATGCTTTTTGCAAGCACTATTTTCACAAGGGAAAATTTATAACGTCGCACATTTGCTCCGGAAAATTTTACTGCCGCACCTTCCTTCTTCTCAGATTTTCATAAATTATTTTCCGGCTCAAATTATACACGTTCTTTGTTTTAGGGCTTGAATCGAAGCCCCACGAATGAAAATATTAAAAAATTAATGGAAATCAATTTTTAAGCGAGTGTCGTCTGGAAAATTACTCCTAAAATATTAAACACTGGAAATTGTTTTTTTTTGAGATTTAAGTGTTAATTTTTGATGGACCGAATTTTTTTAGGGGGACGCCCGCTTTCCTTTGGGGTTGTTGAATTTAAAGTCGTACGTTTTGGCGAAGCCTATAAGTTCCTATGCTAATTAATCAAAATCGAATTTATAGAAAAACCAAAAGAAGTCCCCATTAGAAATGAATTTTTGTACGAACTGATGGTACTTGAGTCGGCCAAAAGAAGAAGACGCGCTAATTGCGAATTATGACTTCGCGAATCTTTTGAGCGACTTTACCAATTTGCTTTGAGACCACCCAAGAAGTGTATTGCCGAAGACATGCACATTAAATTATATCATTAAAGCGGCAACACTTGTAGACGACTTTGTAGAAAATCTTAACACACTATTCCGCAGGTAATTTCGTTTTCCGAAAGTCATGACAAATTTTTTTTCTGGGCGCTTCTTCGACGTCACGCTTCGCCGGGTCTTCTGGGAAAACTTTTTTTTTTCCGAAGATCGAAACAACAAATTACATCTGTTTCTCAGAAGATAAAGACATTAATTTTTTGGTGCGACAAAAACAATTTTGGAAATTAGTTTATTAGTTGTGCTTAAAAATAATTTCATAACATTTTTGAATAAATAGTAATGAGAATTATTTGTAACACCTTGTTAAGGCCATACTGTAATCGTTGTCTGTTTTAGATAACAACTTTTAAATTATTTGTAAAAGTGCCCTAATATTTGAATAAATAACCGAGTAAATTACTCGAAAAATTGATGTCTTTAATTGTTAAAAATTGAGAAAAACAAACAACACCAAGCTCCATTAAAAAAGTTTCAAAAACGATAAATATCGTACCTCATCCTTAAAGGATCTCCTCAAAAAGCACACACTATATAATTATTAATTAACGATCAACAATTAATGATTTATAATTTAAAATGTCTAGCAATAAAATTTGTTGCTTCAAAGGCAAAGCCCGGGCTCAAACTAAAGATAGGAAAGTTGTTTGCGATAATTCGAAAATCAAAGATATCAGTATATTAACCTTGTGAACAATGTAAAAATCAATAAATGGAAATTTTCCATAGGCGTACTAAATATTTTTAAAATTACCCGATTATTGAAACGACTTAAAAAAAATTTTAAGTAAAATGCAACCCTTAATTTCTTGTGGCTTGTGCCTCTCTTATTTTTAAAAGCACCCTTAATAAACCCTTTGTCTTTTTAGCTAAAGAAATGTATTTAAGATTAAAAAAATATCGAAAAAAAATTATTGATTAACGAGATCAATTTTTTCATGAAACATTTCTGAACGTTAATTTTTAAAAAGTGGTAACTCGGTTATTTTTTGAGATTTCCGTTTTTGGCTATTTATTATTTTTGAATTTCTTAATCATCTAAAGTCTGAAAAGTTAATTTTGAATTTATTTCAATGATATTGCAAGAAATAATTTAGTTAAGATTTTTTTAAATGGATACTGCGAAAAATTTAATCAAAATCTTTCGCTCTATTTTTTTTTAAATATTTTTAAATACAACCCTTTCGGTTTTTTCGGCTTATCTTATTAGAAAAAGTCGCAGGATTCAAAATTTTTGGTGGTTTTAAAGGCACCTCATAAATTAAGCGAGTCACACCGATTCCAATAAAGAAAAATTAAAAAATGTGATTTTTAATAATTTTGAAAGGGGGCGAGCGCTAAATTATCTCGGAAACTACCCGTTAGATTAAAATTATTTTTTAACACCGTGTTTACAAGGCAAATATAAGGAGATTTTTTTAATTTTACTTTTGTAACCCGACGGAAACGCTTATTTTTATCGAAAATTGATTTTTGAAATTGTATTTCTTTTGGCGCTTTGAGTGTACAATGTTAGCAGGCAATAAAATAAATTAATTGTTGTGAATCACGCTTAAAACCGAGTGTGCGCATTCGAGCTCAAAGTGGCACATTCCGATCTCGGGAAAATGAAGCGCGCCGCTCCGCGTCGCGCTTCATTTGCCTCCCTCGCTCGGAAATGTGCCACTTTTCGCTCAAATGCGCACATTCTCGTATTTATTGAATTTTGTAAATTAAAGTTTATTCTTCAATCAACAAATTTAATTTAGTTCAGTAAATATATCGATTATATATTCAAAAAACGTATTTTTACTATAGCAATGATTGGAAGCGAGCGAAAAGGTACGATAAACTCATAAGTACGAGTGAGAGGGAATGATAATAATTATATACTACTTTTTTGTTGTCAAAATTATTGCGAATAATGCTTAAAACCGAGTGTGCACATTCGAGCTCAAAGTGGCACATTCCGATCTCGGGAAAATGAAGCGCGCCGCTCCGCGTCGCGCTTCATTTGCCTCCCTCGCTCGGAAATGTGCCACTTTTCGCTCGAACGCGCACATCTTCGTATTTATTACATTTGTCTACTTTTGTAAAAGAGAGGTTTTACTGTATTTAGGTTTTCAATTTAAAATTGACCGTTTTTTTATCAATTACTTTTTTTAAAATTTGTGCCACGTCTTCGGCAACGTGCCCATTTCGGAGTCGACGGTTTTGCGAAATTGCGAGATTAGCATTAGGATTAAGTCGGAAAGCATTATCGTAATAGAAGGCGGAAAAAAGTAGCCGAGCTTATAAAAATGTTAAACGCTAGAATCGTTTACCCAAAAAAGGGAAGAAGGCAATTAAATCTTCATCAGTAAAATATAAAAGTTCGAAATTAGATTTTAAACTACCGTCGCGTTAAGATGTGAAAAGAATTATTAATAAAGTAAATATTTGAATAAATAATTACCGCTCTGCCCTATTGTTTTCACATTCTGTTAGGAAGAGCCACGCTTATTTAGTGCTTTAACATATCATTTCCTTTTCGTAAAAAAACGATTAATCATTTCTAATTTGTAATTCGAAAAATTTTAAACGTCTACAAAGTAGTAGAAAAAACTTCAGGAAAGCGGTAGCAGTTGTGGCTGTTAAATAAAAATTGATCCAGAGACACCGTAATAACAGTTTTTCGAATAATTACAGTGCAAAATAAACACATTGTGAAATACAAAGAATAATGTAAAAATCAAACTAGCGATCGCATTTCGAAACGTTACGTGACCTCAGTCTGAATATTCTTTTGTAGCTTAGCGTTAGCTTTTTTCGGGAAATACATAGTTTCAAAATGGTTTAAACAGTTTTATCTGAATTGGGGGGCGAAAAGAAAAAAATTCAGTTGAGGACCATTAAAAAAAAATCGTTTCCATTCGGAAAATGGTATTGCGTTTAATAAGTGCTTAAAAGCACTAAATCAGAGATTGGGTGTTTTTAGTACAGTAAGACCTCGTTTAACGCGGCGGATGCGTTCCAATCAGTTTAAGCGCTAAACTAAACAGACGTAATTTTTGTGAATCGTGCTGAAAACCGAGTGCGCACGTTTAAGCTCATAGTAGCTTATTCAGATCTCGAGAGAAATTTTTTTACATAAAATTATCTCAAAAAATAATATATGGCTTTAGAAAAATTGTGAGATACAAAACGGTTAAAGAACTTTCGTATTTATTAATTAAATCGGTTCTTTAAAAACTGATCACTCGGTAATTTATGTAAATCCTTTCAAAAATTCTACAGATTTAGAAACTTTACGTTTTTTTGTAGAAAGCTTTTTAAAAAAAATTTGAGAAAACGAGTTGAGCAAAATCTTGCTTTTGTATTAAGTGCGCTTAAACTTATTAACAATTCAAAACTATTATATTTTTTATAACACCCCCAAGAATAGCACCGATTAAAAATTCTTAACTTTTTTAATATATGATCAAGTCGAAAAAGTACAAAATTACTTTGAAAAAAAATTGAGAAAATTGAAAGGTTTTTAATTGTTTTTTCTTTCACTTAATTATGATTTTAAAAAAATATAAACTGTTTGATTCTTTGAAAAATTGTGGAAAAGGGCTGCCTCTCTAATTTTAAAATGTTAATTAAAATTTAATACTGGAAAAGTTTGCAGCTTTAGAATTTAAAAGAGTGAAAAGTTGAAGAAAACTAATTAAAAAATTATGTACGCACGTTAGAAATTATACTTCTTTAGCGTGACTAAATTAAATATACCCACGTGTAAAAATTAATATAAATAAATTCGATAAATACAAAGATGTGCGCATTCGAGCGAAAAGTGGCACATTTCCGAGCGAGGAAGGCAAATGAAGCGCGACGCGGAGCGGCGCGCTTCATTTTCCCGAGATCGGAATGTGCCACTTTGAGCTCGAATGTGCACACTCGGTTTAAAGCGTGATTCACAATGATTTAGGTCAATAAATTAAATGCAAAATCAATTGAGCAATTTTAATCGTTTCCTCTCACTCGCATTCACGTGATTTTCGTATCTTTTCGCTCCCTTCCACTCATTGCTATAGTAAATACATTTTTTGAACATAAAATCGATATTTACTAAACTAATTTTAAATTTATGATTTAAAAGAGCGAATGATAAAGTAGACAAATCGAATGAATACGACGATGTGCGCATTCGAGCGAAAAGTGGCACATTTCCGAGCGAGGGAGGCAAATGAAGCGCGACGCGGAGCGGCGCGCTTCATTTTCCCGAGATCGGAATGTGCCACTTTGAGCTCGAATGTGCACACTCGGTTTTAAGCACGGTTCACAATAATTAACGTACTTTCTAAATAATACTACTTTATTTATAATAACTTTGAATTAATAACAAAACGATCCTAATAAATAATAAACCTGCATTTATTCAAATATAGTATTTGTTATTGTATTTGCATTGTTTATCTTTGTCTTTCGCTCTAAAAAAGACCAATTCGAGCTGGTCGCGTTAGAGAGGTTTTACTGTAATTTTGTTTAGAGAACGAATTGGCGTAGGGTAATTTGCAAAAGTTGGCGCAAAAACAGGTTGCTCGATAAAATCAATGTGCCGTTCGACACCTGAGAAAATCAATTAAAAACATTTAACGCTTCTACTGAACACTAGTAATATTAATAATAATAATAATAATAATAAAAGGCTGTTTAAACGAGTTTGCTTATTTTTTAATGCCAGAAGTCGTTTATTACTGTAATTACGATCACTTATCGTTAATGAACTAATTACAAGCGAAATTTTGCAATATAATCGTTCATTTACATGGCAAAACATTTGTAATATTTAATTTCGTACGAGAGCGTTAACTTTTTATTTTAGCAACAATGCAATAGATTTTGATTTAACTTTGCACCAAATGTTTTATTGATTTCAGGACGACTATTAATGTCGAGTAATTAAAAGTTATTTTTATTATTTAAATGTATCATTTCTCACAATTTACTTTACACCATATGCGAACTTTTACCCGAAAGACTACGTACTGTTACCCGCATCGGATTCTGATCGACGCTCAACATTGTATAGTAAACTAGTACACCTAAGCATTTTTTTCTGCCGTATAACGAAACACCGTGGGCCGTAAATCGAAGAAGGGCCATAATTAAAAAAGCCGCTAAAGAGAAATGCCGTATAGAGAGCGGCCGTATAGCGAGGTATAAGTGTATTGCACAAAAAGCGTGTTTTGGTTCGAAATCGCTGGCTCGTCTTTTCCCGTCTTTAAATGTTTTAGAAATTTAAACAAATTCGTTTTGAGTTAAAAAACGATAAAAGACGTAGAGACCTAACCCCCTTCAATTTTTAAAGAAATCGTTTTAAAGTTTGTTAGGACCAACCGAAAATTTATTTTCAAAATCTTTGTTGATTTTTTAACTATTTATTTTCGTTTTTTAGAGATTGCAATAAATTAAATTTTGTGTCTTAAGATGGGGATAAAAGACCCCTTCAGTTTTTAAATACAAGTTCGAGTAGTTTTGCTAAAAAAATTGAAGAATTTTTAAGGTCTAAATTTCAGGCACTTTAACCTTGCGAATGTTTTCGAATATTTTTAAATGCTTTACAGATATAAACTAATTATCTAAATTTTGCATTTTAGGATAAGAATAAAAGATATGGGCGCAATCCCCTTAAATTGTCGTTAAACATTTTGTTAGAAAAATTGATGGATTTTTAAAAGTCACTGGGTGCTTGTTAATTTTTTTGAAAACTTTATAGATTTAATTAAACCAAATTTGAAATTTTAAGATAAAAGTAAAAAGCGCAGGCTTAACCTCCGTAATTTTTAAATATAAATTTTTGTTAGAAAAGTCGAAGAATTTTGAGATTTAACTCTGAGGCTTTGTATTTTCGTTAATTTATGAAATATTTTAAAGGGTTTCCAGATCAAAAAAATTTAGAGCTAGAACTTTAGAAAATAGCAAAAAAAAATGTCTTTCATATAATCTTAAAACATCTAAAAAAATTTTCAAAATAACCATAACTGTGGTGTTTGACAATAATTGTTTATTCATTAAAGCCCTTCTCTTTTTTTTCATTAAAATTTAATGGTTTCTAATAAACAATTTTTTTAAATTATAAATAAAGAAGACGGTTTTTGTCTTTGCACTATTGTTAGACACTTTAAAAAAACGAAAAGGAAATTTTAAGTTCGAACGTTAAATAAATTGTTGTTACAATTAAAAAATTAAATACCTTTCTGTCGAGCTTTTCCGATCACTTAAATTAAAGCACAATTGTTTAAAATCAAAACGGGCAAATTATTATTAGTCAATTAAACACAACTACGCAAAAGCACAGTGCACAATACAAAGGCCGAACTCAGAATGACTCAAATTTGGAAAATACTAGGCCAGTGTTTACGTAAAACTTTAATCGACAGCTGGCAAAATAATCGCAATTTAAAAAACGGCTTATCTTATATCGCAGCGCCCAGCACTTCTGTAAATACGACATTAAAATATTCGCCTTTTATTTTTGAATTTTGCGCTTTGAATTTAAAAATTAAACAAATGGATATTAAAAGTAATTCAATAAAATTGCACCCCGTAGTGAGCATTTTATTTTCGTGTTTCATTTTTATTTGGCAGGCATAAAAAATAAAAAAGTAGCCTTTCGTAAAGTAACAACAATGTATTTTTGCCATATACCTATTCAATCACAACTTTAATTAATAATGTAATTGAAATACAGTCGAACCTCGATAAGTCGAAGTTGAAGGAAAACTAAAAATAATTCGAGTTATCGATATAAAAATATTAACTTTGAAATAATAAGCAAGTCTTAGGGAAACAAGTTGAAGTTATCAAAAATTCGGGTCATCGAGGTTCGACTTATGGAGGTTCGACTGTATGTTCGTAATTAGGTGAGAAATTCAAAGCCCGATCACAATTATCTTGTGTTAAACGAAATAAAGCTATAAAAGTATTGCTCTATATTAAAAGTTATTATTTTTTTGTTATTGATTAATAAGGATTTTTAGATATACAGTGAAAACTCGGTTATCCGGACTAATTATTGTTGCAGCTCATTCGGATAATCGAAAATTCGGTTAATTGAATGTAGGGGTAAATAGTACAGTTGTTGGCCAGTCGACAATGATTGGCCATATTTAAAAAAATATTTAATAATAAATCTATATTTCCTAATATATAATTTCTAATAAATGGTTCGTTTTTTTTGTTCATTTCTATATCTTATTTTAATTAGAAAATATTGGCCGATCACTGTAAATTTACTAGTCAATTACTATATTTATATGGCCAATAACTATGTTGTTTAATAAAAGGGCCAATCACTGTACTGTTTACCCCTATAGAAAAAAAAAAACAAATTTTAGCTATATATAATATGACATTATATAATATATATATAATGTGACATTTTGAGAGCGCAGCTACGGTTTTAGAATTATTTGAATTTTTTTAAAATAAATTCATCATTGTTAATCGTGGCGAAAAGCGGAGTGTGCACATTCGAGCTCAAAGTGGCACATTCCGATCTCGGGAAAATGAAGCGCGCCGCTCCGCGTCGCGCTTATTTGCCTCCCTCGCTCGGAAATGTGCCACTTTTCGCTCAAATGCGCACATTTTCGTATTTATTGAATTTTGTAAATTAAAGTTTCTCTTCAATCAATAAATTTAATTTAGTTTAGTAAATATATCGATTATATATTCAAAAAACGTATTTTTACTATAGCAATGAGTGGGAGCGAGCGAAAAGATACGATAAACTCATAAGTACGAGTGAGAGGGAATGATAAAAATTATATACTAATTTTTAGTTGATAAAATTATTGCGAATAATGCTTAAAACCGAGTGTGCACATTCGAGCTCAAAGTGGCACATTCCGATCTCGGGGAAATGAAGCGCGCCGCTCCGCGTCGCGCTTCATTTGCCTCCCTCGCTCGGAAATGTGCCACTTTTCGCTCGAATGCGCACATCTTCGTATTTATTACATTTGTCTACTTTATCCTTCGCTCTGTTAAATCCAAATCTTAAATTGAATCTATAAATATTGATTTTTATGTTAGAAAAACGTATTTGCCATAACAATAAGTGGAAGAGAGCAAAAGATACGGTAATAGCGAGAAGGCGAGTGAGAGAAAACGATTAAAATAAATTAACTAAATTTTCGTCTAATTTATTGACCTAAATCATTGTAAATCGCGCTTAAAATCGAGTGTGCACATTCGAGCTCAAAGTGGCACATTCCGATCTCGGAAAAATGAAGCGCGCCGCTCCGCGTCGCGCTTCATTTGCCTCCCTCGCTCGGAAATGTGCCACTTTTCGCTCGAATGTGCACATCTTCGTGTTAATTGGATTCGAGTATATTAATAACAAATCCTTCCAATTCAGATTTTCTATTCGGAAAAAGTTTTTGCTTGAAAGTGCACATACTTCTTAATAATTGAATTTGCCTATCTTATTCTTCTCTCTTACATATAATATTATTTTTATTACAGGTAATCAGCTCGACACTATAAAGTGTCATACATGATTGGGCTGTTATTAGAAAAGAAATATGTTTTGTTTATACGAATTAATTTAGGTACATGATTCCTCGGCTCTGGGTGTACACTACTCCCTTGATTAAATTCTCTCACAAATGAGGTTATGAATTAGTTCACTCACTACCGTTATCTTCGGTGTCTGATGTTAGTCTTGTGGTAGTTTCCTTTTAGGCGGATATGTATATTCTTTTGACCTAGACCTTGTATAATGGCGTTGTTGTTCGGCTTGTTTAAGTTGTTGAAAACGTTTTTGTCATGCGTTTGATAAATTGGAGCATACTTTCTATGTTTAGCTCATCGTGGATTTGAATATTGCGGATAAACCATGGAGCATTGATTGCTATTCTGAGAATCTTATTCTGAAAAACTTGAAGCTTCCTAATGTTTGTTTTTGAGGTTGTGCTCCATACTGGACAAGCGTAGGTTATTATCGGTCTTAGAAGTGCTTTATAAAGTAGGATAGTACATTCATGACGAAGTGGAGTATTTCGATATAATATTAATTAAATCAAACTGAACTAAATGTAACACTTTTGCTTTTCTTTTAATTAAAAATTACAGTAGGGTATTTTTACCAAAAACCACATTTCTAATTTAGTAGGGGAGTGTTCCCGGGTATGAGACAGGCTCCAGATATGAGACAGTAAATTATTTTCATTATGCAATGTCAATATGGCTGATCTGATTACTGTCAAGTACTTCTTTGGTCATCAGTCAGTTTTTGTACTAACACTGAAATGAATCGACGCATTGCTTATATCAATGCAAACATCGTATGTAAATTGCAGGTTAAAAACGTTTTGATTTTTTCAAAATGTTATTTTTTCATGTAAATCAATTGAAAAAGGAAAGTGTAATGTATAGCATTTAGTGTTTTTCTTATATTTTACGATCCAATATTGGATTAGACCAATATGTGGTTGGAAAACAATTTTTTTTTTAAATTCTCAGAATGTCGTCATTGTCCGGGTATGAGACACAGCATATTGCCACCACCCAAGGGTTCCAAAGCAAAAACATCATTAGTATAAAGTTGTTGCCGAACAAATTGAACGCTGTTAACAACATCAAATGCAATATTTGCAAGCGGCCCGTTATTTTGAAGTGCGCAAACACGTGTGCAAGCATCTACACATGCAAACATTGCGACCATTATGAAGAGGAAAGTGATAAATAAAAATTATGGAAAGCATAAAAAATTACAATTTTGAAATAGAGGTTTTTACTTTATATTTTACAATTTTTAATGTATTTTTGTAAGTGTCTCATACCTAGATACAAATTTTTAACTTGTCAAAAAACTTTCACTTAAAAAATTGGGCATAAAATTTTGCATGTTAATGGAATCACAAAACTTTCTGCGGATAAAAGTTGTGTATTTTCATTACCTTTCCAACAATGAATAGAACACCCGACTTTATTTAACCAGTAAAAAAATTTTGGCTCATAAACAAAACCCGTCTCATACCCGGGTACACTCCCTTACTTTTAAACTAGACTAAATGGGAGACTTCATCGTACATGAAGAAACAATATTTTAACTTTTTCCGAATTTTGACTCTTATTTCTCAATCTTTTTTTTAACATACCCCACCCAAGTCATTCTAAAATTTTGATGCACCCCCTATGTAAGATATAAATAATTTTTTTTAAAATTTAAAAATTGAATTAATCTATAAATGAAGTCTAAGTACAACAGTGTCTACAAAATGTGCATTAATACTAATTTGTTTATAATTTTCAGAAAAATGAAAATTACCCAAAAATATTTGGAGACATTAATTTTGACATAAAAACCTTCAACAATCTGCAAAAGATGATATAAAAATCAACTAGTTGATTTTTAGTGGCCCACTTCAAAAAATTTGACTCATATACAATTTTAATTAATCAAAAATGCGAATTAGTAAACATTCGAAAGTACGCCTGAAAATATTTTTATCAAGCTCGCTACAATTAGGCGTGCGTAAGAGCACCATAATAACTTATCAAAAAGAATAAAATATCTAACCTTTCTCAAAAAAAAAATCTAATTTATTCGACTTTTAATTTTTTGAATTAAAGAATAAAATAATGATATAGACAAATCCGATAAATACGAGGATGTGCCCATTCGAGCGAAAAGTGGCACATTTCCGAGCGAGGGAAGCAAATGAAGCGCGACGCGGAGCGGCGCGCTTCATTTTCCCGAGATCGGAAATGTGCCACTTTGAGCTCGAATGTGCACACTCGGTTTTAAGCACAATTACAAAGCGTCCCGTTTTAACAGGAAAAAACTTGGTCAAATTGTTTACAAAAAACGCAACAAATATTAATCACTAAATAAAACAGTCGCAAATTATCTTAAAATCAACAAAGCAAAAAAACACTGTTTAGTGCGAAATACAAAATAAAATAATAAAATATGTACATAATAAGAAATACCGAGGATTAATTTTCGCAACGAGTCCGAACGCGGTTGACAATCCGGATAATCGCGAATCCGGATAACTGAGGTCCGGATAATCGAGGTTCTACTGTAATATCAATAAAATGTCAAGTAATAAACCAATGGCAATTAGTAAAATTAATATTTAGAAATAATTATTTGGTCACCCCATTACCCGATCACACTAAAAGCAATAGAATTAGTAGTCGATAAGTATATAGCCCAGTACCCCATCACTGGACAGTATTTTTATAAATCAACAAAGTACATTAGTTTAATTACATTATATCTATTTAAAATGGTATTTTTTAAATTTAAAAATAAATATTAGTAAGTAAATTCTTTAGAAAAACTTTAATCCTTTGACATTGTATTGTATTGTATTGTAGCTGATCGACTACTAGTTCCACAAAAAAATGGTTCTAGTACTAGATCGCGCTTTTATACGATATTAACAATATTTACCATTTTTTATTGTTAAAAAAACTAAATTAAAAATCGTAAACACTAATATAATTGTTAATATTTGATTCTATAATAAATTTAACTTCAAAAATAGTTTTTTTTTATATAGCAGTCTTCGCATAGGCAATTATTCAATAAACACATAACGCAAAATATCGCAAGTGATCGGCTATTGGCTCTCTTAACTTACTAAACATAAAAGCGATATGTAAATAGCAAAAAGCGAACGAGATAAGCACGTTTTTAAAAACTCAACGTAAAGCTTTGGCGAGCACGCAAAGCAAGAAGCTTTATGTGCCACTTCCTCCGCAATCAACAAAGCCAAAAAGAACAAAAAGCCCTCAAAATTAAATATTCTCATTTATGCGCAAAAGCTCCCGCGAACAGCCACAAAACTTTACGAGCCGTTTCCGTTCCGAAAAATGGCAGAAGGCTAATTTTCGCAATCCTCGGCCGCCAAAAAAAAACGATAATTTGCGCGCGTTCAGAAAAGACGACCGCAACACGTTCGGGAGGCAATTTGGAGGCGTCGGGAAGAGGAAATTCGGTTCGAAATGATGTTTCGTCGTCCGCAATATGGCGTTTTGTGGTTTGGGGGAGGCCTTGATTGGTCCATGGAAAGCGCAACAGCTGCTCTTCGGGCCATTAATGGGAATCATCAAAACACGCTGAGACGACCGATATTCTATTTAATGCGTTCCGGCTTGAGTACCTGGGCCCCCCCAGCTTTCCCGAGGCCATTATATTTCTCTCGGCGAGAATGGACGGGAAATTAACGCATTCGTTACCTCCGATTGTGACGGCGACCGAATATTTTAATTACGCGCTTTTTTTTAGAGGCCCCCAATAAAAACGCTTCGGATCGAAGGGGGCGCCGATGCGCCTCTTCTTTGGCAATTAAAATTTTACGATTCGGACGCGAAGCGAAAAACGAGAACGGAGTTTTTCTCGATTCGGTGTTAATTTCGAGCGAGTGTTGAGTTGCGCTCTCCGATTAAAATGGCGAGCAAAAAGAAAAAAAAAAGAAATAAAGACGAGTATGTTAATTTGAAAAAGAGAACCGCCCGCTCGCTTGTGAGTTTTCCCGAAGGCGGAATATGCCTCGGTCTAATGTTAATCGTTAGCGCTAACGAGCCTCCGCAATCTCTCGCTTAAAATACCACTTCTTAATTTTACCAGTTTTTACATCCATCACGGAAAATGAGATATAATGACTAATGAGTTTTTTTGGTCGCGTTCGAGCGTTGCGAATCGTAGGAGCGCGCGGGCAAATTGCCATGGATTTTTCGCGAGCGCGCGGCACCGCGAGGCGCAAGCGACTTCGGTTTTTCCGGCGGAGATTTTCTCGGTTTTCCGTTGTGTATGGCGATTTTTTTTTCTGGGGCGCGGCTCGTGTGGCGAAAGCACGAAGGAATTTTGTGCTGCAACTCGAATTTTTTGATTGATTTAATTGGCCGACGAAACGCTCGAAAGATTGCGATCTTAATTTGCGTTTCCTTTGGCTTATTAGCAGGGATAGGAATGAAGGATTATTTAAATAAATTATTTGCTAACAATTGTATTAAAGAGGTTTCGTGTTAGGATTAAATAATTTTAAAAATTAGAAATTTTAATATTTTTTTTCAAAATGCAGAACAGATCGAACGGTAAGATAGCCCGACCAATAGATGGACGCCCCCAATAGATGGACAAAATTCATTTAATAACTAATTACATTAAATTTAAATGAAATAGTAAAATAAATATTCTGTTTTACTAATATACAGCAGCGCACAAAATAATTATCATTTTTTTTAATATTGTTTTGGTTGATTTTATTTGCATAGTTTCCTGATAATAATATGATGATTATAACTGGCCGCGATAGTAGCCACATCTTAATTCCATTGAGAACATTTGGGAAAAGATTAAAAACATTAAATGGAAAAAAATTAAAAAATGCGAAGTTTTGTACTTGACCGTTTCAGCAGCTTTTAAATGGTTTTATTGGTAAATTGATTGATAATATGACGAGACGATATGCTGCACTGCTAAAGACAAAAGAAGAGACCACTAAATATTAGTTATTTTTAATATTATTTTGTTATTTATTGATATTTTTGAAAGTGGTAACTTTTTTGTCCGAATTATTTTCCGGTTGTTACGATTTGAGTTATTATAAGATTTTTTTTTGTTGATAAATTTGTGTAATTATGAAAGAGTATTAATTTTTTTATAAGAAACGGTACTTACAAAAATAATAAACTTGAAAAATCACTGAAATAAAATCAACCAAAAGAAAATTAAAAAAAGTGGTACTATTTTGTCCGCTACTGTACATATCTATGAATATATAAAAATATTTTTTTTGTTTATATAAGGTAAGTTACCCCTTTACCAGCCATGGCTCCTCTATCGGCCACTTTGCTAAAAATTTTAAAATGCATTTATTGCAAGTCAATGAACAACATTTAAAAAAATATTAAAACATTGCTTATTTAATGAAATATAATGGAAACGTAATCTAAATAGTGTAAAAAATGATTTTAAAATCAAACATAAAAAAATTGTTCATTAATTTGCTACAACATTGATTTCTTCAAAGGTAGATTAAAGCTTTTTTGACAAGTGATATTAAATATAAAATAACAACTATAAAATCAAAAAATATTTTTGGCTTAATTAGTATAGCGTAAAATAATTAAAAAAATAAACAAATTATAAATAATAAATGCATTATTTTTTATTTTCAATTTTTGGAATGTATAATCTAATTTAAAAAAAACCAGTGAGTGTACTTAGAAGTTATACTTCTTTGGCGCAACTAAATGAAATATAGCAGCGTGAATTTTAATTTTTGTATACCGTGTAAAACAAGTAAGGTAAGTGACCCCTCTAGCAGCCGCTTCGCTAAAAATTTTGAAATGCATTTATGAATAATAATAATATTATAAATATATTATTACGAGTCAATGAACATTTAAAAAAATATTAAAACGTTGCTCATTTAATGAAATATAATATAAACGTAGTTTAAATAGCGTAAAAAGTGGTTTTAAAATCAAAAATAAAAAATTTGTTCATTAATTTGCTACAACATTGATTTCTTAAAAAATAGATCAAGGTTTTTTTTGACCAATGATATTAAATATAAAATAACTATAAAATCAAAAAATATTTTTGACTTAATCAGTATAGCGTAAAATAACTTAAAAAATAAACAAATTAATAATAATAAATGCATTATTTTTTTATTTTCCGTTTTTGGAATGTATAATGTAATTAAAAAAAAACCGGTGAGTGTACTTGGAGTTATACTTCTTTGGCGCAACTAAATGAAATATAGCAGCCTGAATTTTAATTTTTGTATACCGTGTAAAACAAGTAAGGTAAGTAACCCTCTAGGAGCCCCTTCGCTAAAAATTTTAAATGCATTTATTAATAATAATAATATTATAAATATATTATTACAAGTCAATGAACATTTAAAAAAATATTAAAACGTTGCTCATTTAATGAAATATAATATAAACGTAGTTTAAATAGTGTAAAAAGTAATTTTAAAATCAAAAATTTGTTTATTAATTTGCTACAACATTGATTTCTTAAAAAGTACGTTAAGGTTTTTTTGACAAGTGATATTAAATATAAAATAACAACTATTTAATCAAAAAATATTTTAAAGTTAATTAGTATAAGGTAAAATATTTAAAAAAATAAACAAATTAATATTTTTTTATTGATTTAAACTGAAAATAAGGTGACCGAGCATACATACAATAAAATTGGCTTTGTATGCAACATCAAAAAAATACTAAAAGAGCAAAAAAAACTTAAAATAATAAACAAATTATAAGAATAATTAAAAATACTTCTTTTATTCGATTGTATTTATTTTCCAATAATAATTACTTTTTCAAAACAAATTTTATTAAATATTGATTGATTTTGTAATTTATAAAATATTATTATTTAATTTATTATTTATTTTTGTAGTTATACTTCTTTTGGCGCTTAAGTGTAAAGTGTTAGCAGGCAATAAAAGTACATTAATTGTTGTGAATCACGATTAAAACCGAGTGTGCACATTCGAGCTCAAAGTGGCACATTCCGATCTCGGGAAAATGAAGCGCGCCGCTCCGCGTCGCGCTTCATTTGCCTCCCTCGCTCGGAAATGTGCCACTTTTCACTCGAATGCGCACATCCTCGTATTTATTGATTTGTCTACTTTATCATTCGCTCTTTTAAATCATAAATTTAAAATTAGTTTAGTAAATATCGATTTTATGTTCAAAAAATGTATTTACTATAGCAATGAGTGGAAGGAGCGAAGAGATACGAAAATCACGTGAATGCGAGTGAGAGGAACGATTAAAATTGCTCAATTAATTTTCCATCTAATTTATTGGTTTAAATTATTGTGAATCATGCTTAAAACCGAGTGTGCACATTCGAGCTCAAAGTGGCACATTCCGATCTCGGGAAAATGAAGCGCGCCGCTCCGCGTCGCGCTTCATTTGCCTCCCTCGCTCGGAAATGTGCCACTTTTCGCTCGAATGCGCACATCTTCGTATTTATCGAATTTATTTATATTAATTTTTACACGTGGGTATATTTAATTTAATCACGCCCAAAAAGTATAACTTCCATGTACCAAAAATCCGCGAAAAATCAAATAAACCGCTATTTTCTATTTTTTAAATTTTTCTTAATTTTTTTTATAACGTTTTTAGTTCGTTACGCCGCGTTGCGAAACTTTTGATGTGGCACCACAATTTTGATAACACGAAAATGCACATTCACCTCTAATGGGTTATAAATTTATAATTCCGTAATAAATTGCGGGCTAGCCGGACAAGGATGCATTATATCAAAGGAATCCTTAATATCATCCTTATAATGCGCGCCTCTTATGAATTATAGACGAAGAGATATATATTTACTTAATGTTACGAATATTAATGGTATCGATATCAAAATTTAACATGCAATTCATCTTCGATAATATATTAGGCTTAACTTTAACCTCCAGCCAGCTCATTTAGGCGTACACATCCTGCGTGCATGTGTTCTCTTTTTTTTCGAATCCCATAATTCAAAAATTCCCCCCAAAAAGCCCATTCGATAACGAAAAAAAGACGAATTCTTTTCTTCCACGGCAATTAAACACACGAACGATTTTTATCTCTTGTTTGTTGTCGAAAAAGTTAAAAAGAGAAATACTCATTACCTAATTATGGGTTTCTATGAAAGGTTTGTCGTGGCTTCCGATAGCATCGCTCTGATGAAAGCTCGGAAGGGGAAAAGCGCGAAGCAGCTTTATTAGGATTTTTCTTCAGGTTTTTTTTTCTGATTTTTGAAAGGGGTCACGGAGAAAAGGAACAAAATGAAGGGAAGAACACGAGGTTCTTGCAGCTTGCGGATAGATTATAGGAACAATTTATCTTATTCTCGATTAGCATAACAGGGAACGAAGGAACGGTATGAAGACAGTCGACACAGCGCATCAACTCTATTGACAGTTCAACAAATAGTTGTCTCGCCAATCACAATTTATCTGACGTTCAACATCTGCTCTCTTTTGTATTTATATTGCTTTTCCTTCGTCCACATTGTTCCACTAACGCACACGACTAATTAGAATTCTTCTATGTCTAATTGTTTATTTAAATTTTGAGTGGGGGCTGGATAATTTTGCGTTTTTTTTCATAATTCTAAATTCCAAATTTCTAACTTCTTTACTTTTAGAAATAAGATCGAGCCAAACCTGAAGAGAAGTCGAAAAAAAGCAGTAACCCCATTTATTAATTTTGCACCCCATTCTAAAAATGATAATAATTTTTAGAAATTGGTTTTTTTGACTAAAATTATTTACGAGGATTTTCTTAACCATCCGTGAACAATTTTTTTTTGTTAAAACGGTTCGTTTGGTAATCGAGCTTAAAACCGAGTGTGCACATTCGAGCTCAAAGTGGCACATTCCGATCTCGGGAAAATGAAGCGCGCCGCTCCGCGTCGCGCTTCATTTGCCTCCCTCGCTCGGAAATGTGCCACTTTTCGCTCGAATGCGCACATCTTCGTATTTATTAATTTGTCTTAATAGATCTCTTCACTTTCAAATCAAAAATTTAATTTAGTTCACTCAATATCGATTTTATGTTCAAAAAACGTATTTACCATACCAATGAGTGGAAGAGAGCGAAAAGATATGCCAATTTTGTAGGTGCGAGTGAGAAAAAAACGATTAAATTATTTAATTAATTTTCTGTCAAACTTATTTGCCTAAATTTTTTGAATCACGCTTAAAACGGAGTGTGCGCATTCGAGCTCAAAGTGGCACATTCCGATCTCGGGAAAATGAAGCGCGCCGCTTCGCGTCGCGCTTCATTTGCTCCCTCGCTCGGAAATGTGCCACTTTTCGCTCGAATGCGCACATCCTCGTATTTATTAATTTGTCTTAATAGATCTCTTCACTTTCAAATCAAAAAATTTAATTTAGTTCACTCAATATCGATTTTATGTTCAAAAAACGTATTTACCATACCAATGAGTGGAAGAGAGCGAAAAGATATGCCAATTTTGTAGGTGCGAGTGAGAAAAAAACGATTAAATTATTTAATTAATTTTCTGTCAAACTTATTTGCCTAAATTTTTTGAATCACGCTTAAAACGAGTGTGCACATTCGAGCTCAAAGTGGCACATTCCGATCTCGGGAAAATGAAGCGCGCCGCTCCGCGTCGCGCTTCATTTGCCTCCCTCGCTCGGAAATGTGCCACTTTTCGCTCGAATGCGCACATCCTCGTGTTTATTACATTAGTATAATTTACCGTGCACTTTTTCAAATGAAAAATTTTATTTTAATTTAGTAGATATCGATTTTATATTCAAAAAATGTATTTACCATAGCAATGAGTGGAAGGAAGCGAGAAGATACGATAATCTTGTCAATGCGAGTGAGAGGAAACGATTAAAATTATTCAATTAATTTTTTGTGTAATTTATTTGTCTAAATTCATGCGCATCATTAAGAAATTGCCGTGAAATTAATTTGTATTTTAATAAGGAAGCAAGAATGAAGTTCTTGTTAGGTTTTCTTAATATTCGGTATCGTAATTGACACGTGTTATTGGAATTTAGTACTCAAGAAAAAACTCAATAGTTTATAAATTGAAGAAAACGTTAAGTTTCTGTATTTTTATTAATAAAAGTCTATTCTATTGCATAAATAATTATGTTTTATTTAAACCTATTCATTATTGATAATTAAAATATATTTCTTATCATTTAACTGTCATAAAGTACAATTTTGTGGATTTTATTTCAATTTATTTTTGGGGTATGGCAAACCCCACCTAGTATGCGGAGGGTTAAAAGGCTTATAATTATTAATTTTTTTTTTAATACGAGTACCCCAATAAGTGCGCATTCGTAATTTTTTAATTTAGCTGAGAGTATTCGTAATTTAATTCTTTTAATACCCGTTTTGTTTTAGAAGTTATAAAAAAAAAATTACGTTTAAAAATTATTTCTACAGGGTTGCAGCAGCTCCATTTTTGAATCTGGTACCCCATTCTAAGGTACTGAATAGTTTTTAATGCAGTCTATGGTAAAACGTTTTTCGAAAATTATCAAATTTTGAAAATTAATTTTTTTGACCAAAATTATTTACAAGTGTTATTTTAAACGATTTATAGTAATCGAATATTAATTAAAAAAATTCAGTTACTCCAATAAGGGCGCGATTTGTTAATTTAGCCGAGGGCATTCATAATTTAATTTAATAATGCAGGTTCTTTTTAATACCTGCCTTGTTTTAAAAGTTATTAAAAATGTAATTAAATGTAAAAATTAATCTTGCACGGCTGTAGCAACCCCATTTATTAATTCGGTACCCCGTTCTGAAATTCTCAATAGTTTTGAATGCAGCCCAAGTTAAAATTGTCATCTTGTCATCAAATTACAATAATTAATTTTTTTTGATTACAAGTATTTACAAATATTATTATAGAAAGTTCATAATAATTAAACAAATTAATAAAAAAAAATTTAGCTACGCCAACAAGGGTGTAACGATGATTTTTTAATTTAGCTCAAGGCATTCATAACTCATTTTAATAATTCAGGTTTCTTTTAATGACTTGCTTTGTTTTAGAAATTATCAAAAACAAATATGTATAAAATTTATTCTACGGGGTTGCAGCAGCTCATTTTTAATCTGGTACCCCATTCTAAATGTCTGAATAGATTTTAATGCAGTCTATGGTAAAACGTTTTTAGAAAATTATCAAATTTTGAAAATTAATTTTTAATTAAAATTATTTGAGTGTTATTTAAAACGATTTATAATAATCACATAAAACAATTAAAAAATTCAGCTACACCAATAAGGGCATGATTTGTTAATTTAGCCGAAGGATTCATAATTTAATTTAATAATGCAGGTACTTTTAATACCTGCCTTGTTTCTTAACC
Organism: Sinopyrophorus schimmeli; assembly: GCA_036325965.1. Taxonomy (NCBI): domain Eukaryota; kingdom Metazoa; phylum Arthropoda; class Insecta; order Coleoptera; family Elateridae; genus Sinopyrophorus; species Sinopyrophorus schimmeli. The sequence goes on from JARFIZ010000249.1 coordinate 1,532,052, forward strand.
ATCCGTGAACAATTTTTTTGTTAAAACGGTTCGTTTGGTAATCGAGCTTAAAACCGAGTGTGCACATTCGAGCTCAAAGTGGCACATTCCGATCTCGGGAAAATGAAGCGCGCCGCTCCGCGTCGCGCTTCATTTGCCTCCCTCGCTCGGAAATGTGCCACTTTTCGCTCGAATGCGCACATCTCGTATTTATTAATTTGTCTTAATAGATCTCTTCACTTTCAAATCAAAAAATTTAATTTAGTTCACTCAATATCGATTTTATGTTCAAAAAACGTATTTACCATACCAATGAGTGGAAGAGAGCGAAAAGATATGCCAATTTTGTAGGTGCGAGTGAGAAAAAAACGATTAAATTATTTAATTAATTTTCTGTCAAACTTATTTGCCTAAATTTTTTGAATCACGCTTAAAACGGAGTGTGCGCAATCGAGCTCAAAGTGGCACATTCCGATCTCGGGAAAATGAAGCGCGCCGCTCCGCGTCGCGCTTCATTTGCCTCCCTCGCTCGGAAATGTGCCACTTTTCGCTCGAATGCGCACATCCTCGTATTTATTAATTTGTCTTAATAGATCTCTTCACTTTCAAATCAAAAAATTTAATTTAGTTCACTCAATATCGATTTTATGTTCAAAAAACGTATTTACCATACCAATGAGTGGAAGAGAGCGAAAAGATATGCCAATTTTGTAGGTGCGAGTGAGAAAAAAACGATTAAATTATTTAATTAATTTTCTGTCAAACTTATTTGCCTAAATTTTTTGAATCACGCTTAAAACGAGTGTGCACATTCGAGCTCAAAGTGGCACATTCCGATCTCGGGAAAATGAAGCGCGCCGCTCCGCGTCGCGCTTCATTTGCCTCCCTCGCTCGGAAATGTGCCACTTTTCGCTCGAATGCGCACATCCTCGTGTTTATTACATTAGTATAATTTACCGTGCGCTCCTTCAAATCAAAAAATTTATTTTAATTTAGTAAATATCGATTTTATATTCAAAAAATGTATTTACCATAGCAATGAGTGGAAGGAAGCAGGAAGATACGATAATCTTGTCAATGCGAGTGAGAGGAAACGATTAAAATTATTCAATTAATTTTTTGTGTAATTTATTTGTCTAAATTATTGCGCATCATTCAAAAATTGCCGTGAAATTAATTTGTATTTCAATAAGGAAGCAAGAATGAAATTCTTGTTAGGTTTCTAATATTCGGTATCGTAATCGACACGTGTTATTCGAATTTAGTACTCAAGAAAAGACTCAATAATTTATAAGTTGAAGAAAAAGTTAAGTTTTTGTATTTTTATTAATAAAAGTCGATTCTAATGCATAAATAATTATGTTTAACTTAAACCTATTCATTATTGATAATTAAAATATATTTCTTATCATTTAACTGTCATAAAGTACAATTTTGTGGATTTTATTTCAATTTATTTTTGGGGTATGGCAAACCCCACCTAGTATGCGGAGGGTTAAAAAGCTTATAATTATTAAATATTTTTTTTAAATACGAGTACCCCAATAAGAGCGCATTCGTAATTTTTTAATTTAGCTGAGAGTATTCGTAATTTAATTCTTTTAATACCCGTTTTGTTTTAGAAGTTATAAAAAAAAAATTACGTCTAAAAATTATTTCTACAGGGTTGCAGCAGCTCCATTTTTGAATCTGGTACCCCATTCTAAGGTACTGAATAGTTTTTAATGCAGTCTATGGTAAAACGTTTTTCGAAAATTATCAAATTTTGAAAATTAATTTTTTTGACCAAAATTATTTACAAGTGTTATTTTAAACGATTTATAGTAATCGAATATTAATTAAAAAAATTCAGTTACTCCAATAAGGGCGCGATTTGTTAATTTAGCCGAGGGCATTCATAATTTAATTTAATAATGCAGGTTCTTTTTAATACCTGCCTTGTTTTAAAAGTTATTAAAAATGTAATTAAATGTAAAAATTAATCTTGCACGGCTGTAGCAACCCCATTTATTAATTCGGTACCCCGTTCTGAAATTCTCAATAGTTTTGAATGCAGCCCAAGTTAAAATTGTCATCTTGTCATCAAATTACAATAATTAATTTTTTTTGATTACAAGTATTTACAAATATTATTATAGAAAGTTCATAATAATTAAACAAATTAATAAAAAAAAATTTAGCTACGCCAACAAGGGTGTAACGATGATTTTTTAATTTAGCTCAAGGCATTCATAACTCATTTTAATAATTCAGGTTTCTTTTAATGACTTGCTTTGTTTTAGAAATTATCAAAAACAAATATGTATAAAAATTTATTCTACGGGGTTGCAGCAGCTACATTTTTTAATCTGGTACCCCATTCTAAATGTCTGAATAGATTTTAATGCAGTCTATGGTAAAACGTTTTTAGAAAATTATCAAATTTTGAAAATTAATTTTTTTAATTAAAATTATTTGCGAGTGTTATTTAAAACGATTTATAATAATCACATAAAAACAATTAAAAAAATTCAGCTACACCAATAAGGGCATGATTTGTTAATTTAGCCGAAGGGATTCATAATTTAATTTAATAATGCAGGTACTTTTTAATACCTGCCTTGTTTCAAAAGTTATTAAAAATTAAATTAACTGTAAAAATTAATCTTGGAGGGCTCTAGCAATCCCATTTATAAATTTGGTACCCCATTCTAAAATTAAGTCTATGGTTAAAACTTACATATAAAGTAATCAATTTTTAAAATTCGTTCTTTGATTAAAATTATTTATGGAGATTATTGTAAAAGATTTAAAATTATTTAAAAAATTTAGCTACCCTCCAATAGCAGCGCAATAAATTTTTTGTAATTTAACTGAGAGTATTATTTATAATTTAATTTAATAAATTCAAGTTCTTTTTAATATCTGCATTGTTTCAAAAGATATTAAAAATGAAATTAAGTGTAAAAATTAATCTTGCAGGGCTGCATCAACCCCTTTATTAATTTGGTACCCCGTTCTAAACTTCTCAATAGTTTTTAATGCAGCCTAAGTTAAAATTGTCATCTTGTCATCAAATTATAATAATTAATTTTTTTTTATTAAAAGTATTTACAAATATTATTATAAAAAGTTTATAATAATTAAAAAAATTAATAATAAAAATTTTAGCTACGCCAACAAGGGTGTAATAATAATTTCTTAAATGAAGGCATTTTAATAATTTTAATAATTCACTTTCTTTTAATGTCTAATTTGTTTCAAAAGTTATAAAAAAGCTACATTAGGTGCAAAAATTTATTTTTTAGAGCTGCAGCAACACCATTTACTGTGTCCTTCTCGCGTTTAAAAAAATTGACGTTATTCTAATTGCAAGACAGTCAATTATATAAATTACTTTAGAAAGATAAGTACCAATTTTAAAAATTTTAAAAATTGACGTAAACGTTTTCTTTATCAACAAAAAAAACCCAGGGGTGTCTCCAGAATATTTTTTTCACAAATAGGACGAACATAATCAGGGCTAATTGGAAGACGTCCAATCGAAAATCGCGCCTCGATAAATTAGCCCATAAAAGCGAAAGAAAACGGTCAATTTAAAAGCTGGGGGACATAAAAGGTCTTATTCCAATAAAAAGGTACGCGCACGCATTAAAAAGCCCAATAAACAATTTTTAAGTGCAAGCTTTCATAAAAGTCGTCGTCTCACCTTGAATAGAAAGCCCGATATAAACATAATAATTTACAACTCGCCTCGTACAACTTATAAGAAAGTAACTAAAAATTAGTGGAAAATTTACGAGCCAATTATTTTCCTTAATATTTACTAAACTCCTTTTCAAAAAGTTCATAAACAAACAGAAAAATTCGAATAAACTCGTTTTAATGTCGCATTGTGTTGGAAGCCGAATGCGCGCCTAAAAGAAAAAAAAAACAACATCCTCTAAAGCAATAAACGTTTTTTATAACTTGTAACACAAAACTACAGGTGCTTCCCTATAATTTCTTTGTTTTTATTTCGCCTTCAGGTCCTGTCAAAATGTGTTCTAAACATTACTAATAATTACATGGCCTTAGAAAAGACCCTTCTCGTCCATTATCCCCCTTACGAAATTAGAAAACGGCTGTACCCAAACAGCGGGAAGTAAAATAAAATTGAGGGGCGGTTTCGTATAAATTAGGGACGATTTTACTCTTTTTCGGTCGGCTCCACGAAATTTATTCCTTCCGCTGCCCGTCACCATTTTGAATTTTTTAATAGTCCACGCCGAAATAATGATTTAATTACGAAATCAACTTTTCCATTAAGGCCAAAAGAAGTATAACTTCAAAAGTATATAATAAATTAATTATTAATACTTTATACATTACAAAACCATTTTTCCGAGATTGGAATGTGCACACGATTGAGCACACGATTCACAAGAATTTAAGCAAATAAATTAAACAACAAAATCAGTTAAATTAATTTAATCGTTCCCTCTCACTCGCATTCACGAGGCTCTCGTATCTTTTCGCTCCCTTCCACCCATTGCTATGGTAAATATGTTTGTCGAACATGAAATTACAGAATTTTATATTTTGGGGGCCAAGTTTTCGTTGGTACACTCTGTACATTTATTTAAATCACAATTTATTTAAATAACCCCCAATATTAATTTTAAACGCGACTTAGGACCAAATTAAGAAAGCAATTGGGTCTGGAGCAAATTGAAGATGAAATAAAAAAAACAGGGGGGGTCGCTCTTTGCTTAAATTAATGTAAAAAATATGTCAGTTTAATCAGTCTAATATTTCATTTTTTCGATTTAAATCTGTACGGTTATTACTTTTGATATATGTATGTCTAATAATAAATAACGCTTACTTTTGTACCAAAATTGTTTTTAAAATCGAAAAACAAAAATCTGTACTAAAGTACGAAAGATCCACTTAAAAAGGATCGGTGCGTTAGAAGTTATACTTCTTTGGCGTGATTAAATTAACTGATCTCGATATACAGGGTGTTTTTATGGAAAACCGTGTAAAGTAGAAACAAATCAAAACATACAAAATTTAATGTAAATAAACGCAATAATTGCGCGAATGGGCGCGTTCGAGCGAAAAGTGGCACATTTTTGAGCGAGGGAGGCAAATGAAGCCCGACGCGGAGCGGCGCGCTTCATTTTCCCGAAATCGGAAATGTGCCACTTTGAGCTCGAATGCGCACACTCCGTTTTGAGCGTGATTCAAAAAATTTAAGCAAATAAGTTTGACAGAAAATTAATTAAATAATTTAATCGATTTTTTCTCACTCGCACCTACAAAATTGGCATATCTTTTCGCTCTCTTCCACTCATTGGTATGGTAAATACGTTTTTTGAACATAAAATCGATATTGAGTGAACTAAATTAAATTTTTTGATTTGAAAGTGAAGAGATCTATTAAGACAAATTAATAAATACAAGGATGTGCACATTCGAGCGAAAAGTGGCACATTTCCGAGCGAGGGAGGCAAATGAAGCGCGACGCGGAGCGGCGCGCTTCATTTTCCCGAGATCGGAAATGTGCCACTTTGAGCTCGAATGCGCACACTCCGTTTTAAGCGTGATTCAAAAAATTTAGGCAAATAAGTTTGACAGAAAATTAATTAAATAATTTAATCGTTTTTTCCTCACTCGCACCTACAAAATTGGCATATCTTTTCGCTCTCTTCCACTCATTGGTATGGTAAATACGTTTTTGAACATAAAATCGATATTGAGTGAACTAAATTAAATTTTTTGATTTGAAAGTGAAGAGATCTATTAAGACAAATTAATAAATACGAGGATGTGCGCATTCGAGCGAAAAGTGGCACATTTCCGAGCGAGGGAGGCAAATGAAGCGCGACGCGGGCGGCGCGCTTCATTTTCCGAGATCGGAAATGTGCCACTTTGAGCTCGAATGCGCACACTCCGTTTTAAGCCTGATTCAAAAAATTTAGGCAAATAAGTTTGACAAAAAATTAATTAAATAATTTAAACGTTTTTTTCTCACTCGCACCTACAAAATTGGCATATCTTTTCGCTCTCTTCCACTCATTGGTATGGTAAATACGTTTTTTGAACATAAAATCGATATTGAGTGAACTAAATTAAATTTTTTGATTTGAAAGTGAAGAGATCTATTAAGACAAATTAATAAATACGAGGATGTGCGCATTCGAGCGAAAAGTGGCACATTTCCGAGCGAGGGAGGCAAATGAAGCGCGACGCGGAGCGGCGCGCTTCATTTTCCCGAGATCGGAATGTGCCACTTCGAGCTCGAATGCGCACACTCAATTTTAAGCACGATTCACAATTACTAATTTACTTTTCTAAACGGCTAACTTCACGATGTCGATTTTCGTTAGTTGTGCGCGCGCAACTTTCGTTGCCTGCTAGTTTTCGACCCTCCAAGCGCCAAAAGAAGTTTAACTTCGCTCGTGGAAATATTTACATTACTATTTGGACACTTGGCAATTAAAATTTTTTACGATTTTGACTTTTCGAAAGTTCCACCCTAAAATAACGATTTCATTACAAAATCGACTTTTCCATTAAGGGACAATTCAAAAGACGAAAAAAGGACAGGTAAAGCGAATAAATCCACCGACAAACAAACCGCCTTTTATGTCGAAAAGTCAAAATATATCACGGACTTTCGGGTGGCAAAGTTCTACCAGCAAAAGCTTTCAGCGCGGCCGGAGACGGGCCTCCTCTGAATTCTTTTCGTGCGGGCCGATTTCAAATGGGGGTAAGAGATTTCGGCGGCGCCTTTTTCGAAGTTTGTTTAATGTCAAAGAAGATTAGTTCGCTTTGACAGTTTGCGGTAAACAAGCTTAAGTAATTGTAAGGCGTTTGTTGTGAACATATATCAATGCATTGTGGCGAGGCAGGTAGGAAAGGCACAAAAGGTTCGCCAGAAAAGAAACTGGAATTGCTGGGGATCGACCCGGAAAAAGAAAATCTCGGACGCATCTTCGAAATTAATCGAACAGTATTTGTAATAAGGCTATTCTACTTGGGGTTGTTGCGAAAAGCGTTTCTTTTTCGCATCTGCTGAAATTATTCTTTTTTCGACTAAAATTAATTGATTTGGGGCTCAAGTTGTTTGAGAAATAATTAAAACTATAAATGTAGTTAGTTTTTAGCTTTTTAAATAGTTTATATTGTTTAAATTTTTCGGACTTATTATTAACAGTGATAGAAGACAAGTTTATTTCAAAAAATTGGTTGTTTATCGCTAAAATAAAAAACTCTTTTGTTAGAATTAAATAACTAAAAAATAAATTTTTTTAATGTTTTTTCTAAACGCAAAACAGATTGAAATTTAAAAAAAAATTTTCTTGAAAGACCATATCGAATGGCCTTTGCGTTAGATTTTAATAATTTTGAACAAAAAATTTTGGCTTTTTCCAAAATGTAAAGCAGATGGAACTGTTCATTAATTTTTTCCGAGCTTATTCGCGGTGCTACAACAAACTGTTCTATATATAAAATGTCACTGAAGGACCCAGTTAAACGGTCCTTAGGTTAGATTTTAATAATTTTGAAAAATAATTTTTGGCTTGTTTTACAAATTCCAAACATATAGAACTCTTTATTAATTTTTTCCGGGCTTATTCGCGGTGATGCAACAAACTGTTTTATACATAAAATGTCATTGAAAAACCCAATTAAACGGCCCTTAAGTTAGATTGTAATAATTATAAAAAAATTTTTAACTTTTTTACAAATTGCAAAACATATAGAACTCTTCATTAATTTTTTCCCGGCTTATTCGCGGTGCTACAACAATTGTTTTATATATAAAATGTCATTGAAAGACTCAATTAAACGGTCCTTAGGTTAGATTTTAATAGTTTTGAAAAAAACATTTTGGCTTTTTTTATAAATTGCAAAACATATAGAACTGTTCATTAATTTTTTCCGGGCTTATTCGTGGTGATACAACAAACTGTTCTATATATAAAATGTCACTAAAGGACCCAATTAAACGGCCTTTAGGTTAGATTTTAATAATTTTGAAAAATAATTTTTGGCTTTTTTTACAAATTGCAAAACATAGAACTCCTCATTAATTTTTTCCCGGCTTATTCGCGGTGCTACAACAAACTGCTCTATATATAAAATGTCACTAAAGGACCCAATTGAATGGCCCTTAGGTTAGATTTTAAGAATTTATAAAAATAATTTTTAGTTTTTTTACAAATTGCAAAACATATAGAACATTTTATTAATTTTTTCCGGGCTTATTCACGGTGATACAACAAACTGTTCTTTACATAAAATGTCACTGAAGAATCCAATTGAACGACCCTTGCATGAGATTTTAAAAATTTTGAAAAAAAAAAATTTCCAAAATTTTGAAAAAACGATAACCGATCCTGTTTGTTTCTAATTGTTAGCAATTCGAGACCTTACAATTTCGAATTTTGTAAGTGAGACAATGGAAAATTTCCAAGTTAAGTTCGCCTTTTTCGCATACCGACAAGGGCTTCAGAGAAAATACCAAAAAGACATTTATTTTAGTGCTGACAGTGTTGATCCGAAAGCGATACAGAATACCACACAGCTTGCCACCGCGGGGAGCCTAGTTTTACATAACAATTCCTTAAATCATCCTTTATTAAGGACGAGAATGTTCAATGGCTTTGTAAATGTCCTTCCATCTTTAACGCTTAATGTCGGTATTTACATCTTTTAGAGGTGAGGCCGAGTCAAAACACGGGTCCCCTTTGAAATGACCGCCCTTTTGTTATCTTTCTCGGAGATTCTCTAAAATTTCCCGCAACCGATCGCCGCTCTTTTTTTCTTCTTCTTGGGAGGACACCCCGCTTTCGACATCTCCAATTTCTGTTTTAGGAGGCGCCCACGAAACCTTTCCCCGAATAAACTTATCTCGACGAAACCAATAAAAAGAAACAAATCGGCTTAAGATAAACCACTTAAATTTTTTATGGCTTTTCGGAAAGATATCGGGTTCTTAAAACGCTCAATTTATTGCTACTTTAAAGCTCCCTAACGCGGATCGTTTTTTTTAACGATTAATTTTGATATCGTTTTGCTTTCGAAAAGAGTGCTCAAAAAAATTCTTCTTGTTTTAACAATATTATCACCTGCTATTTGGGGTATTTAACTAAAAGTTTGCCGTGTGAAGTACGTACTATACAAAACGGCAGTCAATTATAAGCAATTTAAATTCTGAACACGAAACAAGTAAATTAATCAACGTTTAACCTCGCTCTATGAAATATTGGAACAATTTCTAGCAAAGTAACTAACTAAACGGCTATAAAGACCTGTAATATATTTTACTCCTATTGTTCTATAAAATATGGGCTTGTTTTGTATTCAATGGCCTTTCAATGTTCAAGTGTGAGATTCTAAAAGGTAAACGAGTTAACTTCGCCTCCTTCGCTTTGCGAGCTTTGTGAGCTTTCGGTTTCGCTCGGCGTTGGGGCTTTTCTTGTGGGAACTCGTTACCATCGCTTCGGCACCAAGCTTTATTTTTATTTCGTATGTTTACAAATAGATGATTAATTAAGCAGTCAAAAGCAATGAGAAAAATAAAAAAACAATTCGAATTCAAGGTATGCGAACGTTTTTCTTTAACAATTGGTTCTTGTAAAATTGCGAATAAGCTGACAAAATTAATAAACAGTTCTGTTTTACTTTTTGGAAAAACAGCCAAAATTTTTTTTAAATTATTAAAATTTAACATAAGGGTCGTTCAATTGGGTCCTTTAGTGACATTTTATGTATAGAACAGTTTGTTGTACCACCGCGAATAAGCCCGGAAAAAATTAATGAAGAAATCTATATGTTTTGCAATTTGGACAAAAAGCTATTTTTTTTCAAAATTAATACAATCTAACTTAAGGGCCGTTCAATTGGGTCCTTCAGTTGACATTTTATATATAGAACAATTTGTTGGGGCATCGCGAATAAGCCCGGAAAAAATTAATAAAGAGTTCAACATGTTTTGCAATTTGTAAAAAAAGCCAAAATTTTTTTTTTAAAATTATTAAAATCTAACCAAAGGGCCGTTTAATTGGGTTTTTAAGTGACATTTATATATAGAACAGTTTGTTGTAGTACCACAAATAAGCCCGGAAAAAATTAATGAATTGTTCAATATGTTTTGCAAATTGTAAAAAAAGCCAAAAATTGTTTTTTAAATTTATTAAAATCTAACCTAAGGGCCGTTCAATTGAATCTCTTATTGACATTTTATGTTTAAAACAGTTTTTTTGTAGTACCGCGAATAAGCTCGGAAAAAATTAATAAAGAGTTCAATATGTTTTGCAATTTGTAAAAAAAGCCAGAATTTTTTGTTTATTTTATTAAAATCTAATGTAAGGGCCGTTTAATTGGGTCCTTCAGTGACATTTTATATATAGAACAGTTTGTCGTCGCACCGCCAATAAGCCCGGAAAAAATTAATGAAGAGTTCTATATGTTTTGCAATTTGTAGAAAAAGCCAAAAATGTTAAATTTGTAAAGTTTACAAATAACCCAAATTAAAATTATTCTATAATTAGTTTTTAATTATTTTTAGCAAAAATCGAACCTAATCTTTAAAGGATCGTTCGTGTCGAAAAGTTAGAACGAGTAAATTTAATAAAATTATTAAAGCGCTCGCAAAATAATCGTTTATTTAATCTAAATTCGAATAAAAGTCGTAAGAAATAATGAAACGCTTAAATAAATTTAAAAGTTTCAGCGTGGAATTTGTAGTCGTCATTATTTTGTCATCATGGAGTGTGTAAAATAGAAGAAATGTCCTCGTACCACGCAACGCTAGTCTTCTAAATAAAGAGTGGAAGAATTACTTGCGTTTTTCTACGTGTATTTTATTCCTAAGCGAGAGCAAGAGGCGTAACATGAAAACATATTAATCAAAAGTATATTTTGATCCAAACGAGGTGTCCACATCCTCAACAAAAGAAAGATACATGTTGCCTTCTTTCATTTCTTAGACAGTTAAGATGAGCCTCGTGTCCCGCCAGGGCCGGCTTTCGTCCTCCCCAGCCTTCCATTTCAAAAAAACACACACCGCTTCCTTTCATTCCCAAAATCGTTAGTTCTATCCGAACAATTTTTTGCGTCCGGCCGAACTCGAACGTCCAAAGCCGTTACCAAGAAAAGGTGGCAGAAAATGGCCGAAGAATTATCCGCAAATTCGGCCCTGGCGCCTTGGGAAAAGTCTTAGAATTTCGCAGCTGTCCTTTCGAACAAAAAACTCGAGCACAAAACATGTGTACAGAGCATCACTTAACTTTGCACGCTATTCGTCCTTTTCGAAAGGACCAAAGGTATTGAATCGTAACCCCCTTAAATGGATTAAGGCAGTGGCGTAGTGGAATTGGAGCGCGTCGAAAGTCGCGAGCGCACAGCGCCTTCGAGCTCGAAACCCCATCCGACTTAATTTCTGTTTTAATTTAAAAAAAATTAATAAATAAATTAATGTATTTTTTTTTAAATAAATGTTGCCGAGACGCCCATTTGTTTAAATTTAATTGTTCGTCGATTAGTAGAAAGCCGGATTAAATCGAAATAGTCGTTTTCTTATTAGAAATAAATACCCAATTTAAAGTATCCAAATTAAAATTGTGTTTTTCTTTTTTTGGTATTATAAAAAAAAATATTTTTAAGCAAATGGTCAAAAGTAATTAAATTTTGATTTTGTTTTGTATTGAGATAATATTTCACAATAATTTAGGGCAATAGATTAGACGAAAAATCAATAGAAGAATTTTAATTGTTCCCTCGCACTCGCACCGACGAGATTTTTGTATCTTTTCGCTCCCTTCCCTCGTTGCTATGGTAAAAACGTTTTTCGAACATAGAATCGATTTTTACTAGACTTAATTTAAGTTTATAATTTGATAGAGCGAAGGATGAAGAAGATAATTGTAATAAATACGAAGATGTGCGCATTCGAGCGAAAAGTGGCACATTTCCGAGCGAGGGAGGCAAATGAAGCGCGACGCGGAGCGGCGCGCTTCATTTTCCCGAGATCGGAATGTGCCACTTTGAGCTCGAATGCGCACACTCGGTTTTAAGCATGATTCACAATAATTTAAACCAATAAATTAGATGGAAAATCAATTGAGCAATTTTAATTGTTCCCTCTCACTCGCATTCACGTGATTTTCGTATTTTTTCGCTCCCTTCCACTCATTGCTATAGTAAATAAATTTTTTGAACATAAAATCAAAATTTACTAAACTAATTTTGAATTTATGATTTAAAAGTTTTGCAACTCGGTGTGACGAACTAAAAACGTTATAAAAAAAAATTAAAAAAATAGAAATTAGCAGTTTATTTGATTTTTCGCGGATTTTTGGTACATGGAAGTTATATTTCTTGAGCGTGATTAAATTAAATATATCCACGTGTAAAAATTAATATAAATAATTCGATAAATACGAAGATGTGCGCATTCGAGTGAAAAGTGGCACATTTTCGAGCGAGGGAGGCAAATGAAGCGCGACGCGGAGCGGCGCGCTTTATTTTCCCGAGATAGGAATGTGCCACTTTGAGCTCGAATGCGCACACTCCGTTTTAAGCATTATTCACAATAATTTAAACCAATAAATTAGATGGAAAATCAATTGAGCAATTTTAATTGTTCCTTCTCACTCGCATTCACGTGATTTTCGTATCTTTTCCTCCCTTCCACTCATTGCTATAATAAATACATTTTTTTGAACATAAAATCGAAATTTACTAAACTAATTTTGAATTTATGATTTAAAAGTTTCGCAATTCGGTGTGACGAACTAAAAACGTTATAAAAAAAATTAAAAAAATAGAAATTAGCAGTGTATTTGATTTTTCGCGGATTTTTGGTACATGGAAGTTATACTTCTTGGGCGTGATTAAATTAAATATATCCACGTGTAAAAATTAATATAAATAATTCGATAAATACGAAGATGTGCGCATTCGAGCGAAAAGTGGCACATTTCCGAGCGAGGGAGGCAAATGAAGCGCGACGCGGAGCGGCGCGCTTCATTTTCCCGAGATCGGAATGTGCCACTTTGAGCTCGAATGCGCACACTCGGTTTTAAGCACGATTGCCAAACGTCCCGTTTTAACAAAAATTCAGTCATGTTAGTTATACCCCACCTCGTACACGAAAGGTTAAGATAGTATGTATATTTTTTTTTTAATTCCCCAATTTAATGTGTCCAATATTAAAATTGTGTTTTTCTTTTTTTGGTATTATAAAAAAAATATTTTTAAGCAAACGGTCAAAAGCAATTAAATTTTGATTTTGTTTTGTATTGAGACAATATTTTGCTCCATAAATTTATTATTTATTTACAAAAAATGTAACTTTAAGAAAACGGGCAAAAATTATCAAATTTCGTTTTTGTAGCTAAAAATAAATTAAATTATTTATATTATAGATTATTTATAAACGTATTACTGAAAAAAATAACAAAATGGCAGTCACAACGTCACAAAAAAAATTGTAAATACCCACAATCTGTATGTTTAATTCCAACCGAAGGGTCGCACTACGCCACTGCTTTCCAACGCACAAAATTCGGAAGATGCATGTTTTGTGGCTTACTTGCACTAATCTGTATCTCTATTCAGGAGAAGATTGTAAAGCCTTTTCGAAGTTTGCACAATAATAAAGGTATAGCTCCTCGATTCCATTAGGGCCCATTCAATATTCTGTATGGGTGGCAATTTTGGACCTTTACAAATTAGCGTAGGTATAAATTACGCGCCGTTGCCACTTCTGATAAATTAGCGCGAAGAATACGGTTCCCATTCGAAATGGACAAACGGTCGAGTACGGTCCTGCAAGTTAACTCGAACAATAAACTTTGAAAAATGCGGCGTGGATTACTAAGTGAATATGTCCAGACATAATTTATCTCTCATTTACACTTTGCTTCATTATTTCTTAATACCAATTACAAGAAACAAGACATGTTCCGCCTCTTTTAAGGAGCGCCAGATAAGAGTCCAAATAATAATGCAAATCTGCCGATTTTTTTTATGCACGTAATTCTTCCACGCACGCATTTTGTTTTTATTTTTGACGTTATACTTCTTTCGGCGCGTCGAGAGTGAAGTTTTGGCGGGTAGGTAAAGTTGCGCGCGCACAGTTAACAAAAATTCGGCAGTCTAACAAGTTGATACCACCAGCACAATATGGAAATTAGAGGTGGGGGTGTAATCTAATTTATTTTAAAAAATACTATAAAAATAGACGTTTCCGCATGCAAAATTATCTTTAGAATACATTTCTGAAAAAACAAATCAATTATTTCCAAAAATAAAAAAGTTATAGTCCTATTCACAAGTTGACACCACCGGTACAGTATGGAAATTGGAGGTGGGGGTGTAATCTAATTTTTTTTAAATAATACCATAAAAAATGAACGTTTCCCAATGGAAAATGATCTCTAGAATACGTTCTCGTATAGAAAAAACTCGATTATTTCTAAAAATAAAAAACATATCTATTTTTTCAATTTTTAAAAAAAGCAAAAGGGTTAACCCATTGTTTGTTTTTTTTGATTTTGGGGGTTTTGAGTTAGCACCAGTTTCCGATAGAATAAGGTCTAATACGTTTGGATATATTTAAAATGTCACAGACATGTCATCTTTGTAAATCAACCCAAAAAATACTTTTGGACAAGTTTTGAAAATTAGTTTTTTTCATTTATTGTTTTTTTACCATTTTTAAAACACTCTGTATATTTATTTTAAACCCATCCTTCGTAACTAAATTATAAAAACTAGTAATCAAAAATGTTTGTAATTATAAAAAAAAAAATAGGGGAGTTAGAATTAGAACTTAATTTGTCTAGTTAACCTTTATTCCGCATACTAGGTGAGTAAATGTCGCATGCCATACTAGGTGGGGTTTGCCATACCCCAATAGACCAATTCTGATTAAAATTTATGTTTGTTTTCATGTTTCATTTTATTTTGAAAATTTGGCCGAAAATTTTAACTTTTAATTACTGAAAAAAAAATATTAGGCCCTATGCTGTTTTGCATCTGTCTTTTGAAGAAAAAAGCCTTAAGATTGCAAATTTGGGTAGTCTTTAAAAATTTGTACAAAAATGTTGAAGCTACCACTTGCGTGTACTTATGAAGTAATACTTCTTTGGCGTAACTCAATGAAATATATCCACATGGAAAAATTAATATAAATATGTAAAATAAATAAATACGAAGATGTGCGCATTCGAGCGAAAAGTGGCACATTTTCCCGAGATCGGAATGTGCCACTTTGAGCTCGAATGTGCACACTCGGTTTTAAGCGTGATTCACAATAATTTAGGGCAATAGATTAGACGAAAAATCAATAGAATAATTTTAATTGTTTCCTCGCACTCGCACCGACGAGATTTTTGTATCTTTTCGCTCCCTTCCACTCGTTGCTATGGTAAATACGTTTTTCGAACATAGAATCGATTTTTACTAGACTTAATTTAAATTTATAATTTGATAGAGCGAAGGATGAAGTAGATAACTGTAATAAATACGAAGATGTGCGCATTCGAGCGAAAAGTGGCACATTTCCGAGCGAGGGAAGCAAATGAAGCGCGACGCGGAGCGGCGCGCTTCATTTTCCCGAGATCGGAATGTGCCACTTTGAGCTCGAATGTGCGCACTCGGTTTTAAGCGTAATTCACAATAATTTAGGGCAATAGATTAGACGAAAAATCAATAGAATAATTTTAATTGTTCCCTCGCACTCGCACCGACGAGATTTTTGTATCTTTTTGCTCCCTTCCACTCGTTGCTATGGTAAATACGTTTTTCGAACATAGAATTGATTTTTACTAGACTTAATTTAAATTTATAATGTGATAGAGCGAAGGATGAAGTAGATAACTGTAATAAATACGAAGATGTGCGCATTCGAGCGAAAAGTGGCACATTTCCAAGCGAGGGAGGCAAATGAAGCGCAACGCGGAGCGGCGCGCTTCATTTTCCCGAGATCGGAATGTGCCACTTTGAGCTCGAATGTGCACACTCGGTTTTAAGCACGATTACCAAACGTTTCGTTTTAACAAAAAATTGGTCATGTTAGTTATACCCCACCTCGTACACGGAAGGTTAAGGAAGTACAATTTTTTTTTAATTTACAGATTTAAAAAGCTTATTTCCGCAATGGATAACGCAGAATTTTTAATTGGCTGGATTGTGCTTTGCAATTTGTACCTTTTTTTGGTTCTCACGTTCCCATTTAAAGAAGAGCCGTTTTTAATTTTTTTTTGAGTGACACTTGGCACTTTGATGAAGAGATCTATGGCGTATCCTTTAAAAAAAAATTACAATAAAAACGAGCTTTTAATTATTTGCCAAACGATTTCAAAAATGTAAAAATACAAAAAAATTGCCCTTTAAATTATTTTGTGGCGCGAAATTAATCTAAAAAAAAAAGAACTCCCACAAATAAGATTAAAATATAATTAATGCTTGAAGTAATTAATTAAAGAGCATCTCGCTTATTATGCGATATTAACTTAATTATTTTGCAACACACGAAGAACCTCCAATTATAATTATCTTTTAATTAATTATTTCATTATCTCTTCGCTTTATTTTAAATTAATAAAATGTGTGAAACAAAAGTCCAGAAAAAGCTCTCACCCTAATTTGCGTTAATTTGGGCAAAAAGCAATTCGAAAAAACCGTGCTATGCGAAACGGGGGCGCCTTCAACACGTAACTCGAAAAGGTTTTCGGTTTGGTTTTGCGCAATTAAAAACATTAAAAGGTTGGACCGCATCACACCCCCATCGAAGCAATAATAGTAATAATTGAAAAGCAGAGAGGGTTGTAACAAACAACCACCGTAGGCCATAAACTACGCTTATCAGCTGAAACGCGACTCCGCATTAATTAACAAACTAAAAGCTGAAATATTCAAACATTTTACGGATTAAACCACCATTTGTATTTAAATCCACATATCTCCGGAAACATATGTATTTGCACAGCTATTCATACAAAACCCGGCGCACAATTTAAAAGCGTTCAACTCTCGAAACGTTTATTGCTTTTATTCACGTTTTGTTGTAAAAGCAGAAGAGGTTAATTCGCTTTAAGGGCTTAGAGCTTTTTATAACTGTGTTTCCCGCGACCGTTCTATTTTTTAATTCGAAGACGCGCACTTTTTGCTAATTCGGCCTCCTTATTAGTATTTTCTTGCTAAAACTTTGCTAAATTTGGACGATTCTAATTTAAAATATTAAAAAAATGCTAAATGAGGTGCTAGATCCTATACTACATCGTATAAAGATCAAGAGAATTAGTAGTCGATCAGTATATACCAGTACCCGATCACTAAAAAGTAATTTTATAAAACGACAAAGAATATTAGTTTAATTTTATTAGTTATTTAACATAATTATTAAATGAGCTATTTTCGTATATGGGTGATTCCATTCTAACTGTGATTTTTTGTGTCCTATACCATTTGCTCTCACTGGTCATACATTATAAATCTATTAATGAAATTTTTGTATCAATACGATTATCATGAACATATTTCATCACATTTCTTGTAGAATATAAGTTGCGGTCCAAAGAAAACTTGCAATATCTCACTTAAATGTCAGTACCGTTATTTTTTTTGTTGCAATAAATAATTCAAACTAATTAACTGATAAATCTTAATGTATATAAACAAACTTAAAAAAATTTACGAATTTAAGATTGAATTCCGGCTTAATAACTTTTGTTCTCAGATTTATGCAAATTTTTAAATTTGAATGTGTATAACTCGTGCGCCATCTACCTCGAAATTAATGAAACAAGTAATAAGCCATATTGAAAGTACGTTAACTGAGTTATGTTTACAAATATCACACAAGTGAAATTCTCAAGCGAGTTTGCGTCATTTTAAAACTCAATTTTTAAAAGATGATGACATAAATTTACTTGTCAGTACCGTGGCATTGGTAAAATTAATTAACAATTAAGTTTTTTCATCATAAGTAATGAATTTCTGTACTTATTACTAGCCTAAATTATAGGGTAATAGGATATTATCAAATTCATAATAAAAAATTTACAGTTGCTATTTTAATTTAAAATGTCAGTTCCGTGGCGGTCAGTGCCGTGTCAAAAAATAATAAAAATATCTGTAATTGTTAATAAATAATGTTGATTATTGGCGGAGAAGCTTAAGAATTAAAAATGCTTCAAATAAAACCAAATAAAAATTTTCGTTACTTTAATTTTTGTGCAATGTGTTAGATTTGAGTTGATTAATGTTTGACATAAATTATAATGTATTATTTGTTATACATAAGTTACTATGGATTATTGAAATGTTGAATAATCAATAAAAAAGAGTTTCAAAATGGTACAATACAATTCATAAATGAATTTAATAATTTTTTAAAGAATGTCTACCAAATGTATTTTATGTCAGTACCGTGGCATGGAAATTATAAAATATAATTTTCATTCTCGATATTTTGAAGTTGTAGCAAAATCCTTTCGCACTTTCATTTTTACTAACAAATAGACTAATAATATGCATAAAAAATCAAAAAAAGTTTAGTTGCTAAAATCAAAAATTTTTAATCAAAAAAGTAACAGAACAGAATCACTCATATATCAGTTTTTTCAAGCTCCATCTCATAGAAATAGAGGTACCAGTAGGCCAACCTATTCATGCAACAGATGGCACTACATTCATATTTGTATATTTCAGTATCTGGGCGACAGAAAGCTATCCCATTCCTACAGCATCTCGATAGACATAGATATTTACAATTAAATTGGTCGGAAAATAAATAATGAGTTTAACCTCTTGACATCTAAGAAACGTCATTCATTTCGCGTGCCATTGTATATTTAGACATTTTCTTTGTGTCGTAATTGATCGAGTGCTAATTCCATACCTAAAAAGTGAATTCGATACTAGATCACAGTTTTATATGGTATTAAAAAAACAACCTATTTAATTATTATGATAAATTATTAAAAATTATAATTTGATTATACAATAAATTTAAATTCAGAAATAATTTGTTAATGTAATAGTAATTTTTTATGTAGCAGTCTTTACATAAATAATTTTCAAATACATATAAAAAATACCGCAAGTAATCGGGTATTGGATCCTTTACCTTACCTATATTTCAAAAAATCTAAATATATTTAAGTAGAGTAAAATAAACAATTAAAAATTAAATTTATTTAAAAAAAAATTATTACAGTATGATTATTTTTGAAATTAGGATTTTACGAAGACCCCAAATCCTCGTAACAAGCCAAGGTACAGTATATCAAGTTTAAGCACAAATTATTCCCAAAGAAATAAAGCAAATTTAAAAATTTCTCAATTAAATTTAAAACTTATAACTGAGCGCACTCGGGCTTTGTTATTTTCGGAAATTTTCGTTAAACTATGCTCTACTCTATTTCTAAGATAAAAGTGAGAAATCAACCGCTCTCGAAGACTAAAAATCCATCAAAAAAAACCTTATCGCGCCACGACAATAGTAAAAATCAACAAATAAGACGCTTCTTTCAAAAACCAAACAACTTCAAAACTAAGTTAAATGAAAAGCCAAACAATTCGACCGCAAAAGCGAACCATATGTTTCGCAAACCGAAAGCAATTTTTCCTTCGCTCCAATTCAAAAACCGCAGCATTTTGCATAACAACTCCGCCAAAAAGAACAAAAACAATGGCCACAAATTTCGGCACGAACGAACCCGCTGCGTACATAAGCATCCTACGAAATTGTAATCGAAATTAAAAACGAATTATCGTCGTTAAATGAACCTTAAACATTTTTAAACATACCTCTCTCGCATAAATAATAACAATAATATTAAAAGCAAAACCTCCGCGTATTCAATCTCGTAATTGTGTTCGATTAAATCTCGTTTCGTAATAGCAACAAAAGAGTTTCGCAAAAAAACGCAGCTGCCAAAAGCTCCGAAGCCGGATTAAGCGCTCGCAAAAAAAAGTCGATCATAATGTCCGACAGTTTAACAAGGCGTTACGAAAATAAGACACCATGATTTCGCACTCTTTCCTCTTTAAATTCCTATCATTATCCCATAAAAAAGAACTTTGACTTTTTTCTTAATTATTCTCCCCACAAATCCGTGCTGTGCGAGGCTCGGTGTTAGAGAAATCGTTCTTTTTCTAGTTTAACGCGTTTAAAAATGACGTTTATTTTGTTAAGAGTTTAGAATGTTGTTGTTCGTTATGTAATGACGTGTTGCTTAATTGCTATTAAGGTAAGGGGCCCAATACTCCGTCACTTGCGTTATTTTAACAATGAAATAAGCTAAATATTATTTTTATGTCGTTTAAAATCGTACAAAACCGTGATCTAGTACTGGTGCCATTTTTTTTGTGTGCAATTAGTACTCGATCAACTACGATACAAATAAAAATACAAATGGCACATGCAATAAAGAGGTTGTAAATTTTTGAGTAAATTAAGATTAAAAAAAATGATCTGTCAAGTTTAAAAGAGTCTCTTATTTTTTTAAATACTTTTGCATCAAAAAATTAAATCAAACGCTTAGTTTTTTAAAAAAAATCTTAATTAACACCTTCTTTTAAAATTATTGAAGAAAATACTTTTAGTTCTTTAAGGTAAAAGACCTAATACCTGATCAATGGCGATACGCATCGTGTTTCCTTTATTTAACAGTGCTTTAATATCTAAAATGTTCAATTGTATTAATGTTTAAGTTTTATAATGAGTTATTTTAACAAATAAATAACGTAAATATTTTTTTGAAGTTATTAATACCGTATAAAACCGTAATCTAGTACTGGTTCCATTTTTTCGACGTGCAATTAGTACTCGATCAACTACGATACAAATAAAAAGTCTAAATATACAAATGGCACATGGAATAAATGACGTTTTTCAAAAGGGTGTAAAATTTTTGAGTGAATTAATATTAAAAAAATGATTTGTCAATTTTAAAAGATTCCCTTATTTTTTTGAAAATATTTTTGTATCAAAAAATTAAATCAAAAGCTTAGTTTTTTAAAAGAAATCTTAATTTACACTTTCTTTTAAAATTTTTGAAAAAAATACCTTAGTCCTCTAAGGTACGAGACCCAAAACTTGATCAATGGCGATACGCATTATATTTTTTTGATTTAACAGTACTTTATTACCTAAACCTTTGCAATTATATTCATGCTTAAGTTTTATAATAAGTTATTTTAACAAATAAATAATATAAATATTTTTTTTAAGTTATTAACACCGTATAAAACCGTAATCTAGAACTGGTACCGTTTTTTTGGCGTGCAATCAGTACTCGATCATCTACGATGCAATCAAAAAGTCTAAATACACAATGGCACATAAAATAAATTGCGTTTCTCTAAAGGCTTTAACAATTTTTGAGTAAATTGAAATGAAAAAAATTATATATTTGTTACTTTTAAATGATTCTCTCATTTTGTTCAAAATACTTTTATATAAAACCGATGTAAATAAAATTAAATCGAACGCTTAATATTTTAATTAAATCTTTCAAAAATTATTTAAAAAAATAGCTTAAAGGTAGACCCAATATCCGATGAATGGTTTATTCCTATATTTGACAGTGGGTTATTACCTAAAACGTGCAATTCTATTAATGTTTAAGAATTTTAATAAATTATCTTAACAATAAAATAGGGCAAATAAGATTTTTATGTTATTAATATTTTAACACTAGAACCGCGGAATCGGTCTATTGATAATTATTATTTACCTATAGCAGCAGAGAAATGCTTTATTACATAGAAAAATAAACCGGAAACAGTGCCTTATTATAACGAAAACTAAATAAAAGTAGACCTTTTTAATCAAATGTCTAAATAATATTATGTAAAAGCAGCTTCTTGAACATGGTTGTTTTTTAAATTTTGAATATAACAAGAATCACTCACTAATTTGCTCGAAACCAGTAATCCATGTCTTTGTTTAAGGTCCAAGCTATCTCTATATCAAAATTTATCAAAATTGATTCAGTGGTTTAGGCGTGAAAAAAAACTGACAGACGGACAGACAGACAGACAGAGTTACTTTCGCTTTTATAATATTAGTTTAAACAATTAATTTTTTTAGAAAATAAATTAAGTATTTTGAATCGTGTTTAAAGTGGAGTGTGCACATTTGAGCTCAAAGTGGCACAATCCGATCTCGGGAAAATAAAGCGCGACGCCCGCGCCGCGCTTCATTTGCCTCCCTCGCTCGGAAATGTGCCACTTTTCGCTCGAATGCGCACATTTTCGTATTTATTACATTTGTCTACATTATCCTTTGCTTTGTTAAATCAAAATCTTAAATTGAATCTATAAATATTGATTTTATGTTAGAAAAACATATTTGCCATAGCAATGAGTGGAAGGGTGCGAAAAGATACGACAATAGCGACAGTACGAGCGAGAGGGAATGAACAAAATCAATTAACTTAATTTTAGTTTAGTTTATTGACCTAAATCATTGTGAATCAGGCTTAAAACCGAGTGTGCACATTCGAGCTCTAAGTGGCACATTTCGATCTCGGGAAAATGAAGCGCGCCGCTCCGCGTCGCGCTTCATTTGCTTCCCTCGCTCGGAAATGTGCCACTTTTCGCTCGAATGCGCACATTTTCGTATTTATCGAATTATTTATATTAATTTTTACACGTGGATATATTTAATTTAATCACGCCCAAGAAGTATAACTTCCATGTACCAAAAATCCGCGAAAAATCAAATAAACTGCTAATTTCTGTTTTTTTAATTTTTTATATAACGTTTTTAGTTCGTCACACCGAATTGCGAAACTTTTAAATCATAAAATCAAAATTAGTTTAGTAAATTTCGATTTTATGTTTAAAAAAATGTATTTATTATAGCAATGAGTGGAAGGGAGAGGAAAGATACGAAAATCACGTGAATGCGAGTGAGAGGGAACAATTAGAATTGCTCAATTTATTTTCCATTTAATTTATTGGTTTAAATTATTGTGAATAATGCTTAAAACGGAGTGTGCGCATTCGAGCTCAAAGTGGCACATTCCGATCTCGGGAAAATAAAGCGCGCCGCTCCGCGTCGCGCTTCATTTGCCTCCCTCGCTCGGAAATGTGCCACTTTTCACTCGAATGCGCACATCTTCGTATTTATCGAATTATTTATATTAATTTTTACACGTGGATATATTTAATTTAATCACGCCCAAGAAGTATAACTTCCATGTACCAATAATCCGCGAAAAATCAAATAAACTGCTAATTTCTATTTTTTAATTTTTTTTATAACGTTTTTAGTTTGTCACACCAAGTTGCGAAACTTTTAAATCATAAATTCAAAATTAGTTTAGTAAATTTCGATTTTATGTTCAAAAAATATATTTACTATAACAATGAGTGGAAGGGAGGGAAAAGATACGAAAATCACGTGAATGCGTGTGAGAGGGAACCATTAAAATTGCTCAATTGATTTTCTATCTAATTTATTGATTTAAATTATTGTGAATCATGCTTAAAACGGAGTGTGCGCATTCGAGCTTAAAGTGGCACATTCCGATCTCGGGAAAATGAAGCGCGCCGCTCCGCGTCGCGCTTTATTTGCCTCCCTCGCTCGGAAATGTGCCACTTTTCGCTCGAATGCGCACATCTTCGTATTTATTACAATTATCTACTTCATCCTTCGCTGATTCGGTGAAAGTTATGGCATTTATTGTTTTTAATAACTGTTCAAAAGCATTAAATTTGTTGCAATAAATACTTAATTGTTAAAAGATCAATTTTTCTTAAAGGTCTAATTGACCGGTAACCGCGGTTCTAGTGTTAAAACCGTGATCGGGTACCGGTGCCATTTTTTTTGTGGAACTAGTACTTGATCAACTACGATACACGTAAAATATAACCCATTTTAAATAGATAACAAAATTAAACTAATATTTATTGCCGATTGATAAAAATACTTTCCAGTGATCGGGTACTGGGGCCTATACCGATCGACTACTAATTCTCTAGAGCTTAGTGTGATCGGGTAATGGGGTATCCCAGTAATTATTTCGAAATATTAATTGCGGTTAATTTATTACTTAAAGCTCTTATTGATCAATAAACGAAAGAGCCCAAAATTCTAATAACGTAAAAAATGCGTCGTTTTTAATAAGCGAAAGAGAGACGTGGGTGTTGGGGCGAAGTACACAGAACACCTCTCCGCATTCTTCGGGGCCTTTATGCGAAGCAAACATAAAAGTTAAAATCAAGATATGGAAACACAGCACGACAAATCACTGAACACATACATTGGATAATATAAATTAAACAATACAAAACGAGCTCGCTTCCAAAGAGTTTTGCCTTCGCGTCGCGTCCGCCGAAAGGAAAGCTCGTCCTTTCCGCGGCGTCCTCGCCGGCCCGCTCGTGGGCCACAATAAAAGAGACGCAGAAATATGATTGGCAGGTACAAGAGACAGATTTTCTTACGAGATAAAAGAATGCATAATGCATTACTTATTGTGCATCTGACAAGTGTTGACGGGGTTGTTGGTTGCCCTTCCGTTATCTCGAAACGGAGTGGGTGGTCGTGATAAATCTAATCATTGATAACGGGCGTATGGTCTAATGTGTCCTTTTGACGACGCCGCAGAAGTTGGTCGTTTTTTCTTTTTCTTCGTCTTTCTGCCAGCTTTTAATGAGAGAGAGATTATATTTCCTCGGGACTAAATTTATGGGTTAGGAGCTTTTATGGGCAATCGCCATTAAATTGAAATTAAATGTTGCTTTTAGAAAATTTACATCCATTTAACTTTTTTTTTGAAATTTAAGAAGCCGATTTCAAAGAAATGTTTGTTTTCGATTTGCAGTCGCTTTTTGCATCGTTTAATTTGATGAATTTCGGTTTGTGCTAATGCGGTCCTGAAATTTGAAAAGTGCTTATTAAAATTTTTAATTATTAAGAAAACAATTGGGTCAACATAGAATCATTGTTTCCGGTGGTTTGAATTTTTTTTTCTTTAGGCGTGTCGAGAGTTAAATGTGAACAAGCAACAGCATAATATTTAAAAAAAAATTAGAAAAGTTGCCACTTAACTGAAAATCAAAAAAGACATTTTTCAGGTATAATTTAAATTGGTAACATTGAAAAAATTGTATACACGGCCTTTAAATTTTAAGACATGTTAATTTAGACTTATAAATATTAGAAAAAAACGGACAAGTTGTCATGTAAGCGGAAGTCAAAAAGAAACATTTTCAGCACGATATATTAATTAATTTAAAATAGCTAAATTTAAAATCATTCTATATTTTGTTTCGATATAAATACGGTTCTCAAAATTTAGGAGAGGCCTATTAGGATCTTCAAATATTAGGAAAAAAATTCAAAAGTTGTCACTCAACGCGAACCCAACAGAGAACATTTACAATCCAGGATAATAATTAATTTAAAATAACTAAATTTCAAAAAATCATAATTTTTTTTTGAGCACAGGGACAATTCGGAAATTTTACGAGATATTTAGTTGGCTTTTTAATTAAACGAAAAAAAAATAAAAAACTTATAATTTGAAGTCAAAGTCCACATCCAAAAGTTGAATACAATGTGTGAAATCATTCAAAATAATTAAATTTAATACAATCATAAATTTTTTTTGACTACAAAGACAATTCCAAAATTTTAAAACATATTTATTTGGCTCTCTAATAAACAAGAAAAAAAATAGTAAACTTATAATTGAACCCAAAGTCTACATCCAAAAGTTGAATACAATGTGTGACTTCATTCAAAATAATTAAATTTAATAAAATTATAAAAAATTTTTGACTACAAAGACAATTCAAAAATTTTAAGACATATTTATTTGGCCTTTCATGAACAATAAAAAAATAGTTAATTTATAATTAAACCAAAAGTTTAAATCCAAAAATTGAATATGTACAATGTGTGAATTCATTCAAAATAATTAAATTTAATAAAATCATAAAAATTTTTTTTACTACAAAGACAATTCCAAAATTTTAAAACATATTTATATGGCCCTTTCATAAACAAGAAAAAAAAATAGTTAACTTATAATTGAACCAAAAGTCTACATCCAAAAGTTAAATACAATGTGTGATTTCATTCAAAATAATTAAATTTAATAAAATCATTAATTTTTTTTGACTAAAAAGATAATTCCAAAATTTTAAAACATATTTATTTGGCCTCTAATGAACAAGAAAAAAATTAGTAAACTTAGAATTGAACCAAAAGTCTACATCCAAAATTTTAAATACTATGTATTAATTTATTTAAAATAATTAAATTTTAAAAAACATTTTTTTTAAATATAAATACGGTCCTAAAATTAAAAAAAATTAATTGGGACCCTTAAATATGGCAAAAAAAATAGAAAGATTGTCACCATAGCAGAAGTCATGAGAGATTATTTTCAGGTACCAATAGATATTAATTTTTTGTAACAAAACGTTAAATTCCAACTTCAAAAACTGTAAATAAGGTCCTGATATCTTAAAATCCAATTACCAAGACTTCTATAAAATTTAAAAAAATGTGAAAGGTCCGTCCCCCTATAGCAAAAATTCACAAGGAACTCATAAGTCTCTCGAACCTGCCAAATCACATCTTCGCACAATCTAACCAAATTTATTCCTTCCATTATTTAATTTAATTTCGAAACATTTTTAATAAGCAATTATTTTTTTGTGCTTATTTTCATATTGAGCAAATGGAGGTCGAGCAAGTCGATGGCTGTTATATGCGTCTGTGTGTGTATTGTGTGTGGAGCTTTCGGATCTAACCAAAACTAATAACGGTCCGAAAAATAAAAATTACACAAAATTATTACTTCTGGCTCGCTTTTTTATTCCGACTCCGCACTAACGCAACTTGTAATTTCCCTTCTAATCTCGCCTATTAGTGGTTCCATATTCGAAACGAAGCGCCGACGAATTTTTTGATTATTATCAAAATTATACGTTCACCTCCTCCGGCCCCGATCTGAAATTACGAGCCTCCGTCCTTTTTTACTTCTACGCCTCCGAAATTGTCATTTCTCTTATTACGAATCTTCCAAAGAATAAGACATTCCTCAAGTCGCTCCATCAACCGATGTTAACAATGTTTATTAGAGCTGCGAGCAACCGGTGGAACAAGTTGTCGTTCCACTGAAATGGAGAATCGCAAAAACACAGCCCAGACACATTTAAAATAAACAGACCTTGGAGAGGCCTTTGTGTAAAACTTCGATATTGTTGTAAAAATTTCGAAAAAAAGAACAAAAGAACCGAACGCCTCAAATATTTCT
Organism: Sinopyrophorus schimmeli; assembly: GCA_036325965.1. Classification (NCBI taxonomy): domain Eukaryota; kingdom Metazoa; phylum Arthropoda; class Insecta; order Coleoptera; family Elateridae; genus Sinopyrophorus; species Sinopyrophorus schimmeli. The sequence continues at coordinate 1,559,300 of JARFIZ010000249.1, forward strand.
CATTATAAGAGTTTTAACAGACATGGGATAATCGAAGTGCCACGACTTGTCAGATCTTACCATACGGGTGCGTTTCAATTCCCAAAGTGTTAACTTCTACCACGTCTCTATTTTTTTTTTTTTGAAACCCATCTTCGAGCCCAATTAAGAGCTTAAATTACAAAGCACTGCACCTCCGCGTACTTTTCAACGCGATATCGCTTAGGCAACAACAGAACACCGATTTGAACCGAATGCCGAAGCCCCCATTGGTGCATTTAGGGCGGTAGCCATGTTCTCATTACGAAGGGACCAATCGCAGCGTCGATTTTACGCGCGTAGGTTTAAATTTATTATTTTCGATTTGAATTACGTTTAAAAGCTTTTCTTTCGGAAAGCTTTACGTTTTCAATGCCAAACGAGGATCTGCTTTGAATAAACGTTTTATTTACATAAATTAAGAGATAATTGAGATTTTTAACCTCTTGACATACAAAAAAAACCGAATTTGATGAGTCCGAAAAAACTATTAATTTGGCTCAACTTAACTGTATGAGCATACACAAATAACATAAAATAAACAATTAATAGTTTTAAAATATTTTGAAATATGTAGAGCAGTGTTTTCCAATCTTTTTTTAACATTCCTCAGCTAAGTTGTTCTATAATTTTGATGCATATAATATATAACATATAAATATGTTTTTATATTTAAAAATTGAATTATTCCATAAATGAAGCCTAATTACAACTAGTTCAAGACACAAGATTTAGGTTTTAGCAAGAAATCACTAGGAAATAATTAAGAAAAAGAAAACAATAAGTAAATTTTAAAAATATAAACTAAAAAATATTTTTATATCGATAGCTCGAATTTTTGATAACGCGAATTATTTTTAGTTTCCCTTCAACTTCGACCTATCTAGGTTTGACTGTATTTAATTTTATAAATTTATTATTTCTGAACAATTAAGATATTTTATTTATTGAGTTTTCTTCAATATTAATTTTATTTGCGTAAATTAATGATCTTCAAAGTTTTTTGAAAAACCACAAATTCTGTATTTACTCTATTTGAGTTTTCTGAAAATACATAATGATTTTTTTATCAAAATTTCCTTTTAAATTTATCGAATAAAGTTTTGTTTTATTCAATTTGTGTTATACAAAAAAAATTGATAATTAAAAATTTCTAAAGTTCTTAAATATATTTTACAAATTTTCCAAATTATTAATTTATTTAATTTGAGTTGTCTAAAAACTTAAAATAATTTATTCTTCGAGTTTACTTTAATAATTTTGCTAAATGTTTAAAACTGAATTTCATTTTATGTAAAAAAAACCGGTGCATGTACTTATGTACGCACGTTAGAAGTAATACTTCTTTGGCAAGACTAAATTAAATATGACAACGCGCTATGTTGCGCTTGTGTATAGCTAGACCAGTGGTTATCAAACTATATGTTACTGCGCATATGTCGTTTTATTTGAATACATTGCTATTTTCTTTTTAAATCCAAAAAGTAATTTAAACAAATTGAATAAATACGAAGATGTGCGCGTTCGAGCGAAAAGTGGCACATTTTCGAGCGAGGGAAGCAAATGAAGCGCGACGCGGAGCGGCGCGCTTCATTTTCCCGAGATCGGAAATGTGCCACTTTGAGCTCGAATGTGCACACTCCGTTTTAAGCATTATTAGCAATAATTTTGCCAACAAAAAATTAATAAATAATTTATATCATTTTCTTTCACTCGTACTTATGAGTTCATCGTATCTTTTCGCTTGCTCCCACTCATTGCTATAGTAAAAATACGTTTTTTGAATATATAATCGATATGTTAAGTGAACTAAATTAAATTTATTGATTGAAGAGCAACTTTAATTTACAAAATTCAATAAATACGAGGATGTGCGCGTTTGAGCGAAAAGTGGCACATTTTCGAGCGAGGGAAGCAAATGAAGCGCGACGCGGAGCGGCGCGCTTCATTTTCCCGAGATCGGAAATGTGCCACTTTGAGCTCAAATGTGCACACTCCGTTTTAAGCATTTTTAGCAATAATTTTGTCAACGAAAAATTAATAAATAATTTTTATCATTCCCCCTCACTCGTACTTATGAGTTCTTCGTATCTTTTCGCTCGCTCCCACTCATTGCTATAGTAAAATACGTTTTTGAATATATAATCGATATATTTACTGAACTAAATTAAATTTGTTGATTGAAGAGAAACTTTAATTTACAAAATTCAATAAATACGAGGATGTGCGCGTTCGAGCGAAAAGTGGCACATTTTCGAGCGAGGAAGCAAATGAAGCGCGACGCGAAGCGGCGCGCTTCATTTTCCGAGATCGGAAATGTGCCACTTTGAGCTCGAATGCGCACACTCGGCTTTAAGCACACTTTACAAGAATTAATTTACTCTCTGACAATTCGCAATTAAATATTACAGAATTATATTAATAACAAAATTCCCAAATCGCCAATTTTGTGCCTTTTAACAAAATTATTGTTGAAAAAAAACCTTTTTCGGAACATAAAATTAAATACAGTTCTTGACGTCTCAGAGACGTCAAAATCTACAATGACACGCTAAACGATTGACGTCTCCTAGACGTCATTGTATGTCAAGGGGTTAAATTTTAATTGGAATTTTCGAATTTTTTTTGGCGAAAACGAAATGGGGAGAGGTGGTAAGCCGATGTGCGAAATTGCTTTATTAAAAGTGCGAGTTCGTTTTAAGGTGAAGGCGGCGGTCGTCGTCGTCGTCGTCCTTTCGTGTTCGAAATGTTCTTTTAATGCGGCAACCGAATTATAAATGTGTGTGCGTTAAGATAATCGTCGAAAAAAGGTTTATATGCTTATGTGGTTCGGGCATACATACGTCTTTCTAAATTTATAGGGCAACGTCGTAGACCGGTTGCATGTTATACAGAAATGGAGTGGCGATACCTGGCCGCGGCCATTTTGAATTTTTCACGTTTTGAATAAATAAGCTATTAAGTTTTTGTGGGTCGGTCGTGGTGCATCCCTTCTCGTAAATTATGTTGTTTTCGGACGCTATTATATCACAATGGCTTTACTCTGCCCGCTTTAATTTTTTCCCTTTTGTGTATTCGACGTTCACGAGCAAAAAAAATCCCCCAGAAAAACGACAAAGGGAATCCCAAAAAAGCACCACGAAATTTTTAAAATACAGTCGAATCTCGATTATTCTATTTCAAACAAGATGCTCGCTTTAAAATGATTTATTACGATTTATATTAACTACTTGGCAAGTTAGATTAAAATTATTTTGAAAAAAATACTTTGGATTTTTCAGCAAAACTCAAAACCGTATCCTATCATAATTAATTTTTTTCATAGCTTATAAACAGAGATGTAAAAAAGTTATTTAAATAAATTGTTTGTTAAAAATTGTATTAACCTTCCGCACACGAGGTGACTTAATGTCACATGCCATACTAGGTGGGGTTTGCCATACACCGACAATAACATGAAATAAAATCAACAAAATTGTACTTTATGACAGTTAAATGCTAAGAAATCTAATTTTAGAATTAATAACCAATAGGTCTAAGTAAAACACATTGTATCTTCTCGCTCCCTTCCACTCATTGCTATGGTAAATACGTTTTTCGAATATAAAATCAATATTTACTAAATTAAATTAAAACCTTGGATTTGATGGAGCTTATGGTAAATTATATTAATGTAATAAATACGAGGATGTGCGCATTCGAGCGAAAAGTGGCACATTTCCGAGCGAGGGAGGCAAATGAAGCGCGACGCGGAGCGGCGCGCTTCATTTTCCCGAGATCGAAATGTGCCACTTTGAGCTCGAATGTGCACACTCCGTTTTAAGCAACGTTCACAATTATTTGGCCAATCAAATTGACGAAAAATTGATTAAAAAATTTTTATCATTCCCTCTCACTCGTACTTATAAGATCGTCGTATCTTTTCGCTCTCTCCCACTCATTGCTATGGTGAAAATACGTTTTCCAACATATAATCGATAATTTATTGAACTAAATTAAATTTGTGGATCTGAAAGAAAGTTTTATTTACAAAATTCAATGAATACGAGGATGTGCGCATTCGAGCGAAAAGTGGCACATTTCCGAGCGAGGGAAGCAAATGAAGCGCGACGCGGAGCGGCGCGCTTATTTTCCCGAGATCGGAATGTGCCACTTTGAGCTCGAATGTGCACACTCGGTTTGAAGCACGATTACCAAGCGTCCCGTTTTAACAAGAAAAAAATTGGTCACATTAGTTATACCCCCACCTCGTACACGAAAGGTTAAGCAGTTTTTACGTTAAAATCAAAAAATTTTGAAAAAATATTGTGAATATTTTCAAAACTCAAAATTTTAACGTTGCTAATTAATTTTTTTCGTGCTAATTTGCTCAAAAGTGCATAGACATAATTGATTATCGGGAGTCGACTGTACTTCAAACAATTTTTATTTTATTTTAATCATAGATCAATTCGAAAACAAGCCTAATTTGTAATTATAGTAGTGTTCGGATATAGTGAACTGCAAAAATGCTTCCGAATTGGTTCACTATAACCGAGCTTCACTATAAAAGAAAAATAAAATTTTATATGTTTATTATATTTTATTTTAAATGAAGTAAAATTGATTTTAAATTATTTATTTACATAAAAATTTTTTTTGGTACTTTAATTATCGGTTATTATATATCCGGAAGTTTATTATAAGCGGGTTCACTATATCCGAAGTTCGCTGTACTTTTTGTTACTTTAAAGAAAAATCGTTTCAGTTTTATTTTCAGTTCAGAAAATTTTTGTAAATACTTTTCTACTCGATTGTAGTTTTATTCGACAAGCTGGTTGAGTTTTTTCCGCCGAAGAAAAAAAAAGGAAAAGAGTCGAAAGCGTGTTGTATAATAAAATTGAAATTTATTATAAAAGAAAAGCGTAAGCAATAAAATGGTAACGTTTCGATTGGTTTCATTAGAGTTAAGTACCAGCTCGTAAAATTCAATTTAAATCTTATTAATTTCGAAATAATAAAATGGGAATATAATTATTAGTTGTGCGTAAGTCCGAGGACGATTTATTTCACTTTTAAAAACGATTTTATAACAAGCACTCTCGTACGCGCTTTGATCGTTACCCTTAAGTACCTTTGTGCCCCCTTTTTTAATAATGTCGCTTCAACACGCAAAATTTGCATTTATTACCTGCCCAACTATTTTAATTGTATGTAAACAACGCGCTTAATTATTTTCCTAATCTATTTATTACTATTTCATATTTTTATTAGATGCGATTTAATAAAACTGTTCGGCTTCACCTATTTTTTCGTTTTTGTGTGAAATAAATTATTTCGAGCTTAATTACGGGCACGGTATAAAACCTGTGACGAATCTATAAAGTTGCTGTACAAGCATTAATCTAAAAGTAATTAGAAAAAGGTAAACAAAAGTTTAATTTCGAAGAGGGGTGGGCTTATAACAATTAGCCATAGGTAATTTGGTGTGCCCGAACAAAAATAATGTTTTATTTATGTGCCTTTGATACGTCGGGTTCGTTGTGCTTGTTATTGTAAATTTACACAGGCCAAAAGTCGATTATTAACTTTTTACTTTGGCCGCGATAAGCGATAAGTGTGTTAAAAGAATTGTGGGGATTAAATTTTAATTCTAACACCCTCTGATTTTTTTTTATAATTACGAACATTTTTGATTAGTGGTTTTTATAATTTAGTTACGAAAGATGGATTTAAAAAAATATATAGAGTGGTTTAAAAATGGTAAAAAAACTAATTTTCATGAGTTGTCCAAAAGTATTTTTTGGGTTGAGTTACAAAGATGAAATTAAAAAGATTTGCTTATAATTTAGGTTTAAAAAATGCCTCAACAAATTAGTTAAATTCGCCTTAGTAGTTTAGAGAAAATTTGTCGCTCCCCACCGAAATTCTAAAAATTGTCATTTTTTAATTGTTATTAATTAAACTTGCAATAGCTATGCGATTTTTTAAGTAATGGTCAAAGACTATAAAAAATCAAAATTGTCAAGAGTTTTGCCGAAAGATGAGATCAAAAAAACTATGACTTATGATTTGAAATTTTTCAGAAAATTTACAAAGAAAACTTTAAGATTAATTTTTTCAACAAAAGACGATCTTTAAAAATTAATAACTACGTTGCTTTTTAAAATAATTAGGTAAAGTACTGGAGGGTAATAAGGCCCACCAGGTAATAAAACCCAGAAGCCATTAAATAAAAACTATAATCGAAACCGTTTATTTAGTGCCATCGGCGAGCGAGAAACATCTAAAACATATCACCTCTGGGTTGGAAAATTTTCTGGGTTTCAATTAACGCGGGAAACCTCGAATTAGTGAATCTACCTCAATATTATGTGCAACTTATAAATGTGTCTCTGCCAAATTAACTTTCAATTAGTGCTATCGTGTGAATATTTAAGAGAAGCAAAATTATATGCAAAGAGGTAAGCTTCTTCTTTGACTTCTTCTTTAGTTGACTTGATTTATTTAATTAGAAAAAAAAGATAATCTTAAAAAAGGAAAAATGTACTACTCAGGTAATAAGGCCCGGGCCTTAATATTTCAATAAAAGGCAAATGCTTGAGGGTCGTGATTTACAATCAAAATCAGGGTTAAGTAAAAATACAATATTGCTGGCTCCTCAAAACAATCTTGGATGTGGTTGATGTGGCTGATATGAGATCTTGTACGTTATGTAACACTTGGGCACATGAAGAATGTGTTGGACTAACGAAAGATGACCAAGCACCTTTTATATGCCAAAGTTGCTACCCCTGAATTGAATACTTTATTCGGGACTTAATATCTGCCATTGTATTTTAAGGCGGCCCTTATTATCTGCCTGTTCGTTTAATAAGGCCCAAACATCAGTGTATTAAAAATGTGTTTTCAGTTTTTTTTTTAAATTATATGTAAAAATCAGTTAGAATTTATATTATGTTATGAGTTGTCTTAGTTTATTTAATACAAAATATTAAACACTAATTGGGCCTTATTACCCTCCAGTACCTAATAATAAAATTTATATAAGATGTAAATTCATGGACCCCCACGAGTAAAAATAAAATAAGGCCGCACTGTCGCTGGACGGGCTTTGGATGACCGCAACACAACCGCACCATGTCTGTGACATTTTAAATAATTTGACAATCGCCCCACTAAAGCCGCCCCGCCGCTGAGATTATTAAAAAATTAATTTCGCTACAATCTGAACATCTAAAAATGTGAATCGCAGCAACAAGACAGCACCATAGCCGCACTAGATTAAAAAATGTTATTATGCAGCAAAAATTATATGCAATGTAATTAATAATTAATTAATCTTCAGAGTGCTAATTATTGTTTAAATTAGAATATCTATCTATGAATAAGCAACCAGCTATAGTGCAGCGATGGTGCGGCTATACTATGTAAAAAATAAAATAGAGTGCAGCTGCGGCGCGGCTATACCACCAAAAAATAAAATTTGGCGTGCGACGCGCTTGTGGCCGTATGCGGCACCCCAAATAAAAGTCAATAAATTTTTACTTTTACTCGGGTTCTTTTATAAATTAAGTTTATAAAACTAATAAAGTTTCTATTAAAAAATAAAGTATGTGTACTTATGTACGCGCGGTAATAGTTGTATTTTTTTGGCGCAACAAAATTAAATATAACCACATGTATAAATTAATATAAATAAATTTAATAAATACGAAGATGTGCGCATTCGAGCGAAAAGTGGCACATTTCCGAGCGAGGGAGGCAAATGAAGCGCGACGCGGAGCGGCGCGCTTCATTTTCCCGAGATCGAAATGTGCCACTTTGAGCTCGAATGTGCACACTCGATTTTAAGCGTGATTCACAATGATTTAGGTCAATAAATTAGACGAAAATTTAGTTAATTTATTTTAATCGTTCTTTTTCATTCGCCCTCTCGCCATTGCCGTATCTTTTTGCTCTCTTCCACTCATTGCTATGGCAAATACATTTTTCGAACATAAAATCAATATTTATAGATTCAATTTAAAATTTGGATATAAAAGAGCGAAGGATAAAGTAGACAAATGTAATAAATACGAAGATGTGCGCATTCGAGCGAAAAGTGGCACATTTCCGAGCGAGGGAGGCAAATGAAGCGCGACGCGGAGCGGCGCGCTTCATTTTCCCGAGATCGGAATGTGCCACTTTGAGCTCGAATGTGCACACTCGGTTTTAAGCGTGATTCACAATGATTTAGGTCAATAAATTAGACGAAAATTTAGTTAATTTATTTTAATCGTTCTTTTTCATTCGCCCTCTCGCCATTGCCGTATCTTTTTGCTCTCTTCCACTCATTGCTATGGCAAATACGTTTTTCTAACATAAAATCAATATTTATAGATTCAATTTAAAATTTGGATTTAAAAGAGCGAAGGATAAAGTAGACAAATGTAATAAACACGAAGATGTGCGCATTCGAGCGAAAAGTGGCACATTTCCGAGCGAGGGAGGCAAATGAAGCGCGACGCGGAGCGGCGCGCTTCATTTTCCCGAGATCGGAATGTGCCACTTTGAGCTCGAATGTGCACACTCGATTTTAAGCGTGATTCACAATGATTTAGGTCAATAAATTAGACGAAAATTTAGTTAATTTATTTTAATCGTTCTTTTTCATTCGCCCTCTCGCCATTGCCGTATCTTTTTGCTCTCTTCCACTCATTGCTATGGCAAATACGTTTTTCTAACATAAAATCAATATTTATAGATTCAATTTAAAATTTGATTTAAAAGAGCGAAGGATAAAGTAGACAAATGTAATAAAACGAAGATGTGCGCATTCGAGCGAAAAGTGGCACATTTCCGAGCAGGAGCAAATGAAGCGCGACGCGGAGCGGCGCGCTTTATTTTCCGAGTTCGAAATGTGCCACTTTGAGCTCGAATGCACACTGATTTTAAGCGTGATTCACAATGATTTAGGTCAATAAATTAGACGAAAATTTAGTTAATTTATTTTAATCGTTCTTTTCATTCGCCTCTCGCCATTGCCGTATCTTTTGCTCCTTCCACTCATTGCTATGGCAAATAGTTTTCTAACATAAAATCAATATTTATAGATTCAATTTAAAATTTGGATTTAAAAGAGCGAAGGATAAAGTAACAAATGTAATACAAAATGTGCATTCGAGCGAAAAGTGGCACATTTCCGAGCGAGGAGGCAAATGAAGCGCGACGCGGAGCGGCGCGCTTCATTTTCCCGAGATCGGAATGTGCCACTTTGAGCTCGAATGTGCACACTCGATTTTAAGCGCGATTCACAATGATTTTGGTCAATAAATTAGACAAAAATTTAATTAATTCATTTTGATCATTTTCTCTCACTCGCACTCTTGTTATTATCATATCTTTTCGCTCCCTTCCACTCATTGCTATGGTAAATAAGTTTTAACTTTATAAAATACAAAGTAATTAAAATAGATTGCAAATCGAGCTATTCGTGGCCATTAAAAATGGCAAAAGCGAGCCATAAAGTTAAAAAGCAAAAATAAACAAATAAAAAGAAAAAGACGTGGCCCACACACACACACACACGAGAAGTTTAGGGTACACGATCATTACTACATCGTCCCGATAGATTTATCATCGAGTTTTGGAGAAAACCAGAACAATATTCATAAATATGAGTATCTTAAAGTTATTGACTAGTTAATTGGCAGATTAAATTGTTTATGAATACAGGTGTACGCTTGTAACCCAATCGCGTGTTGTTATTAAAACGAGCTCTTTCTATTCTCTTTATGCCTTCGACCGTCAGAAGCCCAGCTGTCAGATAAGCACTCTGGCTACTCAAAAATTTTTATTTTACACACAAAAATAAACCCCCCATTACCTTTTTAATGTTCGCTTTACTGTTATTTAAATCGGCCTTTCGTTGTAATTAAAATTCTTTGCTTTTCAACTCAACACTTCTTTGATTTCTTTAAGTTTTTTTTCGACGCACTTTAATTTATTTTAAATCGAGCGCCGGGCGAATGACGAAAGCCCATTGGTGCGTTTTTCTGCACGTAGCCATGGTAACGACATAAATAAATCTAGAATATTAGGTTAGGTGCGCCACTTCCTTCAAATTTGAATTTAAAAATTATGCAAACGCGAAAACTAATAAAATCGGTAAAGCACGAGCATTTAAAAAATTCTCGAAAAAATGTTGTATGATAAGCGATAAGTGTTGGACGTGTAAATTGGCACTTTAATTTTCGTGGAATTCACATTAAAGCGACACCTTCTCTGTTAGTTTTACATAAAACAGAATAAACGTTTTAATGTAATGCGCAATAAATTAAATTGTTAATTTGGGAAATTTTTGGAGGCGCTTTTTTTTCGGTGTGCGACCGGCTTTATGATTCTTTGGCACGAATTATTATTGTGCGCTTGTAAGTTTTCGCGTTTTAATCAATTTCGAGCGTTTAAATTAAAAAAGGATTTGTTTTGAAGCGAAATTAACCTCACTTTTGATTGAAAAAAAAAATAGAACGAATTAAAGTGTTTGTTACTAAATTTTATTTATAATAAAAATTTGAGGCCTTTCGAGCGACTAATTTTGGTCGAATTTTGCTCAGAAGTGATCTTTTTAAATGTTAAAAATACTATCTTCTTCTTCTTCTTTCTTTTTGGGATAAAGTCCTTTAATAAAAGCAATTAGAGACGAAATTTTGAACCAAAAGCAATTAACCTCAACAAATTTCCAAAACTAATAATTTTCTCGCCGAATTTCCTCGCGCTTTTCTTTCACACAAAAAAAAAGAGCAAAGAAAAGAAAAGAGATACACAATCGAGAGATATGAAAACGGAAAAAAATCTGCTGCGCTGTTTTATGGGTAATTTAGAGCATTTGCCGTTTTAATAAAACTCAGACATCGCGCGCACGATTACCAACTTTTTCTGTGGAAACCTCCATTTAGAGCCCATATGCCACACATGGTGCACACTTTGGGGTTCTTTCTTCGGCTCTTCGGGGAAAGGGAAAGGCGTGGTTTTGAAGGTGTTCTTTCCAATGAAAAAGTGGACCCTGCAGGTAAGTTCACTAAAAACATTTTTTTCGACATCTGTTAATCACCTGGTTTTGGTATACCGCAGAGAACTATTAAGAATGGACGGTGTTACAGCATAAGGGGTACGCTGCCGCCAGCCGAAGCGGTGTTCGAATTGCGTTGTTAGCGTTACTATGGCTACAAACAAACTCTGATTGGTTAACGCCGCAATTAGTGGGAAGCGCGAGATTCAAATTTGAAAATCGATTTTTGTGGTTTCGAGTGGGTGAAAAATCGCGTACAAAACACGAAAACAATACGAAACAACAAATCGGCGGGCGGCAGTAAAGATAAAGCTTTTATTAAACGAAAATTGAATTCGAAACACGCACCATAAACAATCGCACATAAAGCGGCCGTCAACTAACATTAAAATTAAGTACTCAGCAAAATTATATAAATTATTCATCATTTCGAGATGTAAATCTTGGAGGTCGATCTCCAATTTACATGTAAATCTAAAGAGCGGCGCGCATATCATAAACGTATCTCTTTTTCCCTTCTTCTCCTGCGAAAGGGTGTCAAAATATAAGCACGAGTTATCAGAGAGCTTTTTCGTAATTATACGTTCGGCCAGATTGTTCTCGTAGATCCGCTTATAAACATATTTATAACTTTAATGGCTCGCCTTCGCTGCGAACTAAAAACATAATAAGCCACATAAAAAGTTCTTTACGTGCCACGTTAAACAACCATGTTTCTTTACAACAAAAGCACGTCACTCAATGCCTGTAACAGTCATTCAAATTTCATTTAAACGAACACACAAATGCGTGTCAATAACTCAATAAAATTTGAGTTATTATGCTTTGTCATCTTCCACCGAACACTCGTCGTTTTTTTCGTAAGACTATGCCCTAAGTAAAAGAAAAAGCTAAGTTAGATCGATTTTTGATAATTTTATAGAAGGAACAATTTTTCCTACATTTAAAGATGAGATTTTGTAAAAATATCTATTTGTTTTACCTTTTTATAATATCTTGATTTTTTTGTGGTGCCATTTTGGAATCTAGAGATTTTAAATAATTTTAATCAAATCAAGTGTAAAGCTGTGGAATAGTTAGTGTTGGGTTTAAAACCGATAAATTTAGCTCAAAAATATATAGGAAACTTTTTGAAATTCACTTATTTAAACTAGAATTTAATCTCTTATGTTCTAATTAATGATTTTTGTATGTAATAATAGTGATATTTTTAGAACGTGGACAAACTAACTATTTTACTTTTGTACGACGTTTTATCAATGTATTTTGATTTTATGATGCTGAGTGTGGTAGGAGACCCAATACCCGAACACTTGCCATATTTTTCGTGCAATTATATCGATGTTTATGATTTTAACAAATAATTTTAATAATTAAATAATGCAAATATTATTTTTTTGTTATCAATATCGTATGAAGCTGTCATCTATTATTGGTACTATTTTTTTGTATGAAATTGGTACTCCATCATCTACTATACAAATAAAACTTCAAAATGTACAATGGCACATTATTATTTTTCTAAATAATTTAACTCTAATTAGTAATAATTATTTTTGAATTTATAAATATTTTGATATAAAGTTTTTATGTTTTTTATATTACTATTTTAATTTAAAATAATAAATTTTAATGAAAACAATTGTTGACAATTATACGAAGAGCAAAAGAAACTTCTTATATTACTGTTGAATTGATTTAGTCTGAGTTGCATTCAATTAGTCAACATGGGTTACAACCAGTAATCGGCACTATAGATTTTGGCGCTAGTGATTTAATTATTTATTATCAATTATTATTCAAATTATATTTTTAAATCTTAATTTAATAATAATTTGAAGTAAATGGCAGATATTTTTTTGATTATTTATTAATTAACTAATAATTTTAGGAAAAATAATGATTTTTCAAAATGCAATATACAATATTAAATTTTTTTAAATATTTGTACCTACAATTTCTAATTGTTCAAAAAAAAGTACTTTATATTGGCACAATTCTAGTTGATTCAAAGATAAATATTTAAATAATTCTAATTATTCAAATATAAATACTAAATTGTATTTTGATAACTATAGCTATTCGAAAATAACTGTCATATATTTAAATAATTAGTAATTTGCAATAAAATATATCTAAATATTTTGATATTCAATAAATAATTTTTTTAATTGTTTTTAATTTCTACCATTATATTCCATTATTGTTATTTATCTTTTATTTCCATCTTTCTACATCGATATTATACTCTTTAAACGCTGGTATTTTGATACTGGTATTTTAACGCCACCTTTTAGTATTATTATTACTTACTAATTACTAAATATATAAATACTAAAAAATATTATAATAGCTAATTACTGAATATGTATTCAAATAATATAAAGTATTCTACAAAAAATTGCAAATTGTATATCTACTGCTTTATATTTATTTGAAACTAATTTTTTAATACTGAGAAATTAAATATTATTTCATTTTTAATTTTAAAAAAATAAAAACTAATTTTTGGTTGCTTATCACTGGTTACAACCCATTTTGACTAGTGCTACTGTTAATCACGAGGTAGTGTAGCTGCAACCACCACATACCAAATTTAAATAAATAATTAAATTATACTAATATTTTTGTCGATTTATAAAAAAACTTTCTAGTGATCGGGTACTGGGGATATATATTGATCGACTACTAGTTCTCTTGATTTTAAGGTGATCGGCTATTAGGTAACCGATTAATTATTTTGCAATATTAATTTTACGAATTGATGTTGGTTTATTAATTTTATATCTAAAAATTCTAATTAATCAATGAGAAAAAATAATTTTAATTAATTGAAATTTTTTTATAGCTTTATTTTGTTCATCATAGTGATCGGGTATTGGGTCTCTTGATAATGTCACCATATAATGACGAAACGTTGCACTAAAGTAAATTAACATCAATAGTTATTTTGATCACATCCGCAAAGAATACTCTAACATTACTAGTATTCAATTTTTCCGCAAATCATACTCAAAAAAAGACAAAGTAGCGAAAACAATGAAAGCAGCAAAGTGAGCCACAATCGCAGATAAAGAAGAGAGTTAATAAGAAGCACACCTTGTATATTATTCCGACGATGTTGTCTTTGTAATACAAGAGCAATAATTTATGTAAATACAACTCGACACAAAGGCAAAAGCATCGTCGGATGGATATCAAGCAGCTCGGCAGACAGCTCTTGGTAGGCTCGTAAAGATATGAGCCGAAAAAAGAAAAAAGGCCATCTTTTTGAAATAGTTGGCTAGTTAAGCAACCGCCGCTTAATGTTCGACACGACTGTTTTTCTTCAAAAAAACTAACGAGGATGGTGTGTTGGGATGGTGTTTCACGGAATAAAAATGCCCCCATTATGCTTTGTATGGAAATCCATACATTTTTCGGTTCATAATGAAATGGATCAAATCCGAAGTCGACATTCCCGTTTAAAAAAAAAAAAATATATTGAATTAATTCTAAGGTCGAAGCTTTGCACACTTTGTAAGAAGTGAAAACTCAATAAATGTGCATGTGTGTGTGTGTGTGTTGTGTGGATTGTTATTAATATTAGCTTTTAAATTATGAGCAAAGTGTTTCAAAAGAATGTCGAATGATCAAACTTGACCGCCTGGCAATATTTCCAACAAAGCTTTATTACCATTATTTGTAAGTGTCGTTCTTTCTTCTTTGATATATTCAATACATAAAACGCTAATCTAAGGACTTAAGTTCTCTAATCGTTAGCCTACCGTCCGCTTTTTAACGTTTAATACCTCTCAATAATTTATAAACTTTATTATTATTGTTATTATCGCAAGTATAAATTACGAAAGCTGCCTACGACTATTTTTTTCCTCCTTTATAAATGGTAAGTGCGGTTTTTCATCGGGTCGCTTTTCGCCGACGGAATTTGAGGTATTTATTATTGTTGTCAACTCAAAAAAAAGTCGTTATGCAAAACAGTGGGGCTTTATTGCTTAATTTACGCTCAAGCTCTTTTTTGAAATGAAAATCTTCGTTTTATTTGTAGAGAAACGAATTTCAGGAGCGAATACTTATAATTTAAGTTCGTTTTTTTAAAGAAGTATCTGCTATACACTATTAAAATTTGTAGTATTAAGAAAAATAAAGAAACAACAAATTGAGATTTTGAAAAATTGTGCGAAAAAGCTTTTTCGGTTTGCAAGATTTTTAAAATGATGTTTTGGTCAATAATAAATCCGTTTTGAGCAATAACAGACTTTGCAAAATCGAATTATTTTATTTTAATTATTATTCTAAAATTGGGGGTAGTTTTTAAAAATATATGTAGCAACAATTTATTATTACTAACTGTAACAACTGGAAAAAGAAATATAAACAATAAGAAAGACTTTAACTATTTTGGGAATGGAATTGGAAATTTATAATTTTGTAAAAAATTGTCTCAAAACTTTTCCAACTTTGCAGTATTTTTTCAATTATTTTTTTGGCATATAATAAGTTACTATAAAGCAATTTTAAGCGATAGTTTGCCCCTATAAATGATTTTGCAAAATAAGATTATTTTGACAATAGTTTGCTTCGTTTCATATAATCATTTTAAAGATTTCTCTAAATTTAAGGGTAGTTTTAGAAAAAATGCAGTTGTCTCTTATTATTGCTAACTGTAATAAATAGAAAATATTTTTAAATAATTAGAAGCAAAGATTTTATAAAGAAAAAGTCATTTACTGTTGCAGAAATTGAAATAGAAAATTGAAATTTATAAAAAAGTGTGTCAAAACTTTTCCAACTAAGGAGAATTTTTAAGTATTTTTTTGGTTTATATTAAGCTATTATAAACAAGATTTTAACAAAATTTTAGCCCTATAAAAAATATTGTAAAATCAGATTATTAGAAAAATGATTTTACTACATTTTGTATAATTATTTTAAAGATTACTTTAAGTTTAGGGGTAGTTTTTTAAAAACCTAAATTTGTAACTTATTACTAGTAACTATAATAATTAAAAAACAAATATAAACAATAAGTAGCAAAGATTTCATTTAAAAAAATCATTTACAGTTGCACACATTGAATTGAAAAATCAAAATTTTTAAAAATGTGTATCAAAACTTTTTCACCTAAGCAAAATTTTTTTAAGAATTTTTTAAATTTATAATAACTTATTATAAACTATTTTTGGGCAAAATTTTGGTCCTATAAAAGATTTTGTAACATCAGAGTTTTCGAAAAATGGTTTTACGACATTTCGTATAATTATTTTAAATATTACTTTTTGTTTAGGGGTAGTTTTTTAAGAACCTACAATTATAATTTATTACTAGTAACTGTATTAATTAAAAAATAAATATAAACAATAAGTAGCAACGATTTCATAAAGAAAAAGGCATTTACAGTTACAAAAATTGAATTAAAAAATCAAAATTTTTAAAAATGTGTGTCAAAACTTTTCCACCCAAGCAAAATCTTTTTAAGAATTTTTTTGATTTATAGTAACTTGCTATAAACTACTTTTGAGCAAAATTTTGGTCCTATAATAGATTTTGCAAAATCAAATTGTTTCAATTTGGATTTTACCACATTTCATATAATTATTTTAAAAATTTTTTTTAAAAAACGACAATTTTTAGTTTAAACACGTTAAACATTTTTTAAATACAAAAATAACGATTAAAGCTCCTTCGACAACCAATTCCTAACTAAACCTCTAAACTCGAGAGCCAACAGCACCGAAGTCATTAGAAGAAGAAGAAAAAAAGCAGTTTCGTCACAAGAAGGATATAAAAACGTAATTCTTCGGTCTTCCAAATATAATTAAAGGGAGTTTTGTTGACGAGGCACAAAATTAGGTACCGGATCAGGTATATAAAGATAGTTAAAAGAATTTGATTGGTGTTTTTCTGAAGACACCATCACGACGTGATGCCCCCCAAACAACTATGATTATCTTCGATAGCTTTGTTCTGTAAATGAGATCGAAGTTACCTTGCCATCCCTCGCGCCATGACTAAGGATCTTTTGGGGCCCCATTTTTTTTGTTCCTCGTTCTACACCCGACTTAATGGATTTATTATTTAAATTTTTCAAAGAGTTAAAGCGTCTTCGGGTCCCTTCGAGCAAATAAGGCTTTGTTTACACCGGACAAAACTATAAATATCGATTTTATGTTCGAAAAACGGATTTACCATAGCAATGAGTGGAAGGGAGCGAAAAAATAGGGCAATAGCGAGAGTGCGAGTGAGAGGAAACAAATAAATTAATTAATTAAACTTTTGAATTTTTAAATTGTTGTGAATCGTGCTTAAAATCGAGTGTGCACATTCGAGCTCAAAGTGGCACATTCCGATCTCGGGAAAATGAAGCGCGCCGCTCCGCGTCGCGCTTCATTTGCCTCCCTCGCTCGGAAATGTGCCACTTTTCGCTCGAATGCGCACATCCTCGAATTTATTGATTTGCCATAATAAATCTCTTCACTTACAAATCAACAAATTTAATTTAGTTTACTAAATATCGATTTTATGTTCGAAAAACATATTTACCATATCAATGAGTGGAAGGGAGCGAAAAGATACAACAATCTCGTGAATGCGAGCGAGAGGGAACAACTAAAATTATTTAACTGATTTTTTTGTCTAATTTATTGGCTTAAATTCTTGTGAATCGTGTTTAAAACCGAGTGTGCACATTCGAGCTCAAAGTGGCACATTCCGATCTCGGGAAAATGAAGCGCGCCGCTCCGCGTCGCGCTTCATTTGCCTCCCTCGCTCGGAAATGTGCCACTTTTCGCTCGAATGCGCACATCCTCGTATTTATTGATTTGCCATAATAAATCTCTTCACTTACAAATCAACAAATTTAATTTAGTTTACTAAATATCGATTTTATTTTCGAAAAACGTATTTACCATAGCAATGAGTGGAAGGGAGCGAAGATACAACAATCTCGTGAATGCGAGCGAGAGGGAACACCTAAAATTATTTAACTGATTTTTTTGTCTAATTTATTGGCTTAAATTCTTGTGAATCGTGCTTAAACCGAGTGACATTCGAGTCAGTGGCACATTCCGATCTGGAATGAAGCGCGCCGCCCGCGTCGCGCTTCATTTGCCTCCCTCGCTCGGAAATGTGCCACTTTTCGCTCGAATGCGCACATCTTCGTATTTCTTAGATTCGTCTACTTTATCTTTTTATATATTTTCGCGTTTAAATGCATTAAAACAAATTTGATGTCATGGATGTTATATTTACGCCAAAGAAGTATGACTTCCAACGCCCGTACATAAGTACATGCGTTTTTTTTTTCATTTTGGACCGTTATTGGCCTAAAGCATACGCTCAGGTCAACGTATCAACTTAATTATTTTATAAATAAAAAGAGAGGGAAGATGGGAAGTAATTATAATGGCGAGCACGCGAAAAAATCGGTTTCATTAAAAACATCAATTTCTTTATTTCGGAAAGGCCTTTATTAGTGGCGCGAACAACTTATCATTATTTTGTCACCTTTTGCTATTCGTGCATGTTCTATTTTTGTGTTTGACTTTATATACGCCTGTCAAATAATAAAAACATGGATTCGTTTGACTTCCAATTGTTAACTAGCTAAATGGAGGACTCAAATTATAGGCTTTTTCGGCACATGGTCGCTCTCATGAAACATTGTTGGTTGAGATGCATGCGTACACACCTCATAAAAAAAATTTAGATACACGGGTACTCGTCGTTCGCTTTAATTTGCCTCAAAATATGTCACATTCGAGCTTAATAATGATTGATTGCTTATTTTCCCGGTTATTAATTTTTTTTCCGCCGAATAGAAAAATTATTGGTTTGAAATATAAATATTTGAGAGGCCTCCAAAATGTGGATTGATTGGCACAATTGATGTTATCTACAACTCTTATTAAAAACTTTTTTTCCGCCCCACTTGAACGTCTATGAGAAATTTAATAAAACTATTTATCAATTTTCCTTAATATTATATATAATTTTTATTCCAAACTTTTTGTTCTATTGTTTTAAATTAAAGTTGTAAAAATTAAAAACTAATCGTTTTTTTACACCAAAATGTGCATTTTAATATATAAAAATCTACAAAATTAAGAGCCGTTTTTTTTTTAAATTGAATATATTTATTTTTGTAAATTATATATGAGCATTTAGATCGATCTTTTAGCTTTAATTTAAAAAAAAATTGATCAAATCCCACGAGCCAAACCAGAGCTACAATTTTTCTTCTAAACCCTTACGAGAGATACCAATGCTTAATAAGCGGCAAACCCGAAAATTAACAAAAATATTTGTATCTTTTTATTTTGTAATTTTAGTCATAGGAACATATTATATCAAAATAATTATAATTACAAAAGGTATCGATTGAGTAAAAGAAAATTATGTGTTCCTATTTAAAAAAAAAGTAACTTTAGTTTTCCGCCCCACTTGAACGCCTATGAGAAATTTAGTAAAACCTATTTATCAATTCTTTTAATATTATCTATAATTTTTATTCAAAACTTTTTGTTCTATCGCTTTTAATTAAAGTTGTAAAAATTAAAAACTAATCGTTTTTCTACACTAAAACATGTGTAATTTATCATTTAAAAATCTTCAAAACAAGGAGCTGTTTTTTAAAAATTTAGAATATTTATCTTTGTAAATTATACATGGGCATTTAGATTGATCTTTTGACTTTAATATAAAAAAAAATTCGCCAAATCCAATGAGCCAAACCGGAGCTACAATTTTTTTGCTAAACCCTTACGAGAGATACCAATGCCTAATGAGCGACAAATCCGAAAATTAACAAAAACACTTGTATCTTTTTATTTTGTAATTTTAGTCATTGGAACATATTATATCAAAATAATTATAATTACAAAAGGTATCGATTGAGTAAAAGAAAATTATGCGTTCCTATTTAAAAAAAAGTAACTTTAGTTTTCCGCCCGACTTGAACGTCTATGAGAAATTTTATAAAATTATTTGTCAATCGTCCTTAATATTATCTATAATTGTTATGCAAAACTTTTTGTTCTATCGCTTTTAATTAAAGTTGTAAAAATTAAAAACTAATCGTTTTTCTACACCAAAACATGTGAACTTTTATATGTAAAATTCTTCAAAACTAAGAGCCGTTTTTTAAAAATTTAGAATATCTATCTTTGTAAATTATACATGGGCATTTAGATCTATTTTTTAACTTTAATTTAAAAAAAAAATTGGCCAAATCCAATGAGCCAAACCGGAGCTACAATTTTTTTGCTAAACCTTTACGAGAGATACCAATGCTTAACAAACGACAAACCCGAAATTTAACAAAAATACTTGTATCTATTTATTTTGTAATTTTAGTCATAGGAACATATATCAAAATAATTATAATTAGCAAAACTATTTATTGATCAAAAGAAAATTGTTTCTATTTAAAAAAAAAAGTTAACTTTGGTTCCTAATGTCATCGGCACACTTACGAACATTTTAATAAAATTACGTGCCAACTTCTCTTAATATTATCTACAATTTGGATTGAAAACTTTTTCATCTTTCTTTTCTAATTAGAGCCGTAAAAAATTAAAACCATTTCAGTTAAACATTAAAGCTTTTAAGCAACATTTAAACAAATTAATTTAAAACTAATTTTGGACGCTTTCAGAGTCGCACCGAAGTAGTCATTACTATTTTTTTTTAAATAAAGATAAAAAACAAATTCGAATTAAGATAGCAGAGAAGAAACGAAGAAGTTCTCATCCAATAAGAGAATACCGTCAAGTTAAAATCACAGAATCAACTTGGGTGGTCTCCGTTTTGTTTTTCTTATTCCAATACACACACACACACATACATACACACGCTCACACAAACGCACACATAAACCGCCTTTATAAATTCTATACACACCGAATTAGCCGGTCTGGAAGCCGACTATCTTCTACTTATCATCTCGCTTCCTTACGTATAATTATGCGGTCCTACATTCCGATTTTAATTTTTCGCTTTTTCTTGCGCGCCGAATTTCGCAAAATTTCGGCGGTCGCGCGCGCCCGGTTCCCGTACGCAAGGCTTTCGATCGCAATTAAAGCACGAAGAGATAATTGACACAAAAATGAGTACTGATTGATTTATGGGCCGTTGTAATTTATGTACGACGAATGGAATGTGTTGACTTAGCGACCTTTTAACAAAGGGAAGTGTTGATTTAATATTATTCGATGATGTCAATCAACGAGCTGTAATTCAATTCAATGCAATCTAACTCATTACTGATTCCGATTGGTGGATTGATCATGGCAATTAGAAAAGGGCAAATGCCAATTCAATTATCCTTCTATTTATTTCGATTTTGTTGTGCCACACGTCCATCCGTTCGAATTCCGAAGGGCCACGTTTTTAAATTAAAAGCTCCCTCTCTCGTCCAGCCAAAACTAAGTCAAATTTTGCTTCTTTTTCGTCTTTTTAAGCAACACATCAAAAATCCATGTTTACACAACGACCTTTCAAAAAAATGGTGTTTCAATCTCATTAAGATTAAGATGCCCAATTTAATCCGATGTTCCGTTCCATCAAATCAAATGTGCGCTTTTTTTTTCTAATTAATCACGCGTACACACGAGCGAAAAAAAGACGTCGACTCAATCACTGTCCAAGGAACAAAGTTAAAGGTCGAATGTAAATTGATTTTACGATTCACGAGGCTCGGCCCAAGATAATTAACTTGTTTTTTTTTTTTTTTTGATTTGTAATTTCTTCGAAAACGCAAGAGATGTTAGAAAAGGCGCCACTTTAATTGAATCAATCATAAACAATTTTTTTCGGAATGAAATGCCAGCTTTTTAAAATGGAGCTTTCTGATTGGTGCATTTAAATACGGCGACCATGGTGATGCTATTAATGCATAAATAATATTTTTAAAATGGTGTAAAGTGAGAGACCTAGTACCCGATCACTTGCGGTTTTTTTCGTAAGCCCTTATGTGAAGATGATTATAAAAAAACAATTAGTATAATATTAATAAACGATTCCTAAAGTTAGATTTATTATTTAAAAATTAAATAAAGTAAATATTATTTTTATCTTTCGTGATCTACTACTAGTACCATTTTTTTTGTGTGGAATTAGTACTAGATGAATTACGATAGAAATAAAACGTCAAAATATGAAATGGTATATGAAATGAATGACGCTTTTCAGACGTCATTTTATGCCAAAAGGTTAAATTTATTATTTTATCCGAATAATTTAATCGCAATTAGTAATAATCATTTTTGAAATTAATAAATACTATTTTATATAGAGTAACCGGACCAATAGATGGACGCCTGCCACCCCCAGAAATACACCAAAATGCTTTTAATAACTAATTACATTAAATTTAAATATAAAATTGTAAAATTAATTTTCTGTTTTTTTTTAGTGATCGACTACTAATACTCTTGATCGGGTATCGGAGTAACTGAGTAATTAATTTGAAATTATAATTGTACTAATTGTTGCCGACTTATTACTTGCGATTTTATTAATTTTATATTCAAAAACCCTTATTAATCAATTAAAAAAAAATTTTAATAGATAGAAACGGTTTTATAGCTTTATTTTGTTCAACACGACAAAATCTTTTTTTATAATGCTTTTAAAAATGTTAAGAAAGGCTTTCGAAGTGGACACTTCTTAACCCCTTGACATACAAAAAAAACCGAATTTGATGAGTCCGAAAAAAACTATTAATTTGGCTTAACTTAACTGTTATGAGCATACACAAATAATGTAAAATAAATAATTAATAGTTTTAAAATATTTTGAAATATGTAGAGCAGTGTTTCCCGATCTTTTTTTAACATTCCCCACCTAAGTTATTCTAAAATTTTGATGCGTATAATATATAACATATAAATATTTTTTTATATTTAAAAATTGAATTATTCCATAAATGAAGCCTAATTACAACTTGTTCAAGACACAAGATTTAGGTTTTAGCACGAAATCACTGGGAAATTATTAAAAAAAAAAATAAACAATAAGTAAATTTTAAAAACATAAACTAAAAAATATTTTTATATTGATAGCTCGAATTTTTGATAACGCGAATTATTTTTAGTTTCTCTTCAACTTCGACCTATCGAGGTTTGACTGTATTTAATTTTATAAATTTAATATTTCTGAACAATTAAGATAATTTATTTATTGAGTTTTCTCCAATATTAATTTTATTTGCGTAAATTAATGATCTTCAAAGTTTTTTGAAAAACCACAAATTCTGTATTTACTCTATTTGAGTTTTCTGAAAATACATAATAATTTTTTCATCAAAATTTCCTTTTAAATTTACCGAATAAAGTTTTGTTTTATTCAATTTGTGTTATACAAAAAAAATTGATAATTAAAAATTTCTAAAGTTCTTAAATATATTTTAAAAATTTTCCAAGTTAT
Organism: Sinopyrophorus schimmeli; assembly: GCA_036325965.1. Taxonomy (NCBI): domain Eukaryota; kingdom Metazoa; phylum Arthropoda; class Insecta; order Coleoptera; family Elateridae; genus Sinopyrophorus; species Sinopyrophorus schimmeli. The sequence continues at coordinate 1,582,776 of JARFIZ010000249.1, forward strand.
TAATTTATTTAATTTGAGTTGTCTAAAACTTAAAATAATTTATTCTTCGAGTTTACTTTAATAATTTTGCTAAATGTTTAAAACTGAATTTCATTCTATGTAAAAAACCGGTGCATGTACTTATGTACGCACGTTAGAAGTAATACTTTTTGGCGCGACTAAATTAAATATAACAACGCGCTATGTTGCGCTTGTGTATAGCTAGACCAGTGGTTATCAAACTATATGTTACTGCGCATATGTCGTTTTATTTGAATACATTGCTATTTCCTTTTAAATCCAAAAAATAATTTAAACAAATTGAATAAATACGAAGATGTGCGCGTTCGAGCGAAAAGTGGCACATTTTCGAGCGAGGAAGAAATGAAGCGCGACGCGGAGCGGCGCGCTTCATTTTCCTGAGATCGGAAATGTGCCACTTTGAGCTCGAATGTGCACACCCGTTTTAAGCATTATTAGCAATAATTTTGTCAACAAAATTAATAAATAATTTTTATCATTCCTCTCACTCGTACTTATGAGTTTATCGTATATTTTCGCTGCTCCCACTCATTGCTATAGTAAAAATACGTTTTTGAATATATAATCGATATATTTACTGAACTAAATTAAATTTGTTGATTGAAGAGAAACTTTAATTTACAAAATTCAATAAATACGAAGATGTGCGCGTTCGAGCGAAAAGTGGCACATTTTCGAGCGAGGGAAGCAAATGAAGCGCGACGCGGAGCGGCGCGCTTCATTTTCCCGAGATCGGAAATGTGCCACTTTGAGCTCGAATGTGCACACTCCGTTTTAAGCATTATTAGCAATAATTTTGTCAACAAAAAGTTAATAAATCATTTTTATCATTCCCTCTCACTCGTACTTATGAGTTTATCGTATATTTTCGCTTGCTCCCACTCATTGCTATAATAAAAATACGTTTTTTGAATATATAATCGATATATTTACTGAACTAAATTAAATTTGTTGATTGAAGAGAAACTTTAATTTACAAAATTCAATAAATACGAAGATGTGCGCGTTCGAGCGAAAAGTGGCACATTTTCGAGCGAGGGAAGCAAATGAAGCGCGACGCGGAGCGGCGCGCTTCATTTTCCCGAGATCGAAAATGTGCCACTTTGAGCTCGAACGCGCACACTCGGCTTTAAGCACACTTTACAAGAATTAATTTGCTCTCTAACAATTCGCAATTAAATATTACAGAATTATATTAATAACAAAATTCCCAAATCGGCAATTTTGTGCCTTTTAACAAAATTATTGTTGAAAACAAACCTTTTTCGGAACGTAAAATTGAATACAGTTCTTGACGTCTTAGAGACGTCAAAATCTACAATGACACCCTAAACGTTTGGCGTCACCTAGACGTCATTGTACGTCAAGGGGTTAAGGCAAAAACGATTATAAGTAAATTCGACTAAAGCGGAAGGCGATCGTAAAATATGGCCGCTTGGGCCTTTCAGAATTGAAAGCTTATATTACGGTATTTAAGTCGCACTTATAAACGCTTTATCTTCGCATTATCTGAGGATGTTATGTAACGGCGACGACAAAACGCTCGGAAAAGCTCTAAACTACAAGTCATCTCGGTAATGGCGGAAACGTGCTTTATCTCCGGCCATACTTACACGCGCTATAAAAGAGATACGACCGAAAGTGTTGGATGTAAATTTCGTACCCGACGACTCTAAGTTGAGCTATTTTTGCGAGACACGTTAATCCGGAATTAGTCTCCCCGTTTTGTACGCGTTTCGGTGTGTACAGAGACGTACGCCGATCGGAGCTTAAAAGCTCAAATAGTTGTACGAAAGTTACGTACGAATTTGTGTGCGCATAAAAATGCAGTTTTTTTTACCGGAACCGAAAATGGGCCGCGAAATGCAATTCATTAATTAAACGAAAAGCATTTTGTAAGCCCGACGCCGGAACCTGTATGGAAAAAATACACAAAAATACACAAATACAACAAAATATAAACAAATGTAAAATAATTGCAACCCAACACAAAGGTCTGCTTTAAATCAAAAAACACTGGTACCATAAATAATTCTCATTTTTTTTAACAGTAAATAAAAACGTTATTAAAAGATGCAGATGTCCAAAACGTGAAGGATGGGTGCTCTTCGTCCTCTGTGAAAATCTTTTGGTTAAGGATCCAAAGTCGATCCAAAGTCGATTCAATGTTTTCGTGGTACAATTTTTGAAAAAAGATAATGATTTAAATTTGCTGAATGATTGCATGTTTTTTTAAGTCATTTAAAATTTTGATTTTTAAAGGATACAAGTCCTGGGCTGGTGGTCCTTTGCGAGCGGTGCCTCCTAGTTAAAATATTGTGTGTTTGAATTTAGAATTTTGAGAATTTATAATTATTGAAAAATCAAATTGACAAATTATAGATTTAAAAACATTAATTAAATACAATAATGCTTATGAAAACAAATCTAAGATGTTAGTGTTAAAATAATTTAAATTTCAAAAAAACAATTTTCTTTTTTGGAAATAAAATGTTAATTTAAAAATTGATTGTCAAAAATAAGTGTGTATGTGTGCTGAAAACAAGTAAGAAAAAAATACAACAATACAACAGCAGACCTCTGTGTTTTTCGCCGATCAAATATTTAATTTGGAAAAATAGAAAAATTAAGAAAATGTTTTAAGAAGAGTTGCAATTTTTTTACATATCAAAAGGTTAAAAGGGGGTCGAGTAATTAAAAAGACTTATCGAAAAGCGGTTCGTTGCTCCTCTTCCAACGTCCCAACGCTGGAGGGACCTACCTTCATCCAGTTACAGATGTTTTCGCACTTTGGGGTTTTGGCTGACCAAAAGTGCGGGCTTCCGCGTCCTCCTCGAACCCCCACAGCCCCATCCGGAAACTCCCGCACACCAGGAACAGGATGCCACTTTTAAAAAACGCGCGATCTGATTGTTTAAGGGACTTTTACTTTTACTGGGAGGACTTCGAAACGGTTATAGAACTACGACTTTGCAAAAAACGACTTTCGCGCACTCACTGACGACGTTAATTGAATGCACTACAAAACGCGACGATTTTCAGCGAAAAAGCGAGGCACGCGGGCCTGTATCGATCTGAAAAAGAGGCCTTAAATTAGCCGAAAAAAGGGGCCAGCTTCTTTCGACAATTTCATTCAGACTGTATCCTGCAAAGAAGCAGCATCCAATCTGTTTATTCTGAAAGAAAATTATAATTAGTTTTTTCCTTGGTAGCGATCCCGTGAAAAGGCGTCGAAATTGAGAACGGAAGACCGGGGAGCCGGATGACATCTCCGATCGCGAGTGAGCGGTCGGTTGCTGGGTCCTCAGCGCCGAGCACCCGTGAAACGAATCTGCGATAAGCAATGCTGCAAAGAAAGCGGTGTTAATAATCAAATTAAACAAGGCCGAAACAAATCCATGAACTCCGAAAATTTCGGGATTTGCTAAATATTAAATTACATTGAAATAAAACTAAATAAAGTACAATAAGAAATGTAAAAATCTTGAGCTTACTATGTAAATACAAAATTAAAATTGCGTACCGTTGCAATGCACATTTAAGCCAAAAATTTTTGCGTTTGATTCGCACACACAACACTTAGCAACTAAATAACATTCGTATCGTCCACAGGTAGAAAGTGGCATGATGTAAATAGTCACGTAGGCCAGTCTGAGTAATCGCATGCAAAAGTTGATAAGAAATTCTGGAACTCTCTATCTTCGATAAGCTAAATTTAAAATTTTATTTAAAATTTTTATATACACGGCGTTGCAATATTACGTAGCCTTTTAAGCCGAAATCTATTAAATCCAAATAAAATAAATTGCATAATTGGTACAAAATAAGAAATCAAAAACTCTTAGATTTGATGTACTTCAATTTTGATCTTCTTCTATAAAACTATGTCAAACAACATAAAAAAATAATTACAAAATTTACGCAAAGCTCTTAACTTTAATAAACAAGTATTACTTCTTTAAATGTAACTTTAGATTTAAACTTTAGGGGTCTGGTTTTCAATCAAAAACGAGCCGAATTAAGAGTTCTTTTACTACAATTTGATTTTTAAAAACCAATCCCATTAAATGTTTTTAAACCCAAAAACAATGCATTTAGAAAAACCGATTAATATCTCTTATGTAGAACTGCCGATCTTATTTTTACAATTTACATTTTGCATTGTTATTAAAAACAAACTGGTAATCCAAAATTAATTTTGACTTAATTGATTTACAAAACTTTTAATTGTTGTCACTTTTGCAAAAGTACCAATGCAATCCTAGATTCATAATAAAAAATTCTACCTTAATAAAGACGAAAGCATTCCTTCGGCCCCAAATTTTATGTCCTTTGATTGAGTAGCCCTAGGACTGCTTAAGAATTTCCAAATTTGATAATCTTAAACCAACAGAAAAAGAAATTAGTTACAATCGTTGCCCAAACGCTTATTTAACAAAATAACAATTAAATCAGCAAGCACTCGTTTAGAACACGTCATTACGCTTTAAATTGACACTCTAAACTAACTAAAAATAAAATATTTTGGCGCTCTAAAGTCTTTGGGCCTTTCGATATGAGGCTTGACCCCAAAGCTCACCTTAACTGATACGAACAAGTGTATTTTGTATAAAAATAAATTACGCATCAAATCAATTTGGCGAATAAACTTTTGCTGTTAACTAAAATTTGGAAAAATATAAGCATTCTCCTCCCAAGAAGCTGTATTTTTTTCAAAATTAGTCCTAGGTGTTGGATAACGCTCCGGAGTTTTGTTCGTAAGGGTCGAAATAGTAGGTTCATTTTTGTAGGACAAAATTTGACTTTAAAAAAATTGTAGTGCCGTTATTTGTAGACCGATCTTTAGAAACTATACAGATTTGAATTTGCCAGATCTTTTGGGATTGGATGGAATTAAAAAATTATAGGCGTGCTATTTAAAATTCTAAAGAAAAACGGAATTAAATAAGCCAACTTGTAATTCGTTTTTGTAAAATTTGCATTTTGAAAAATCCTAGCTTGGTTAATTGTGAACGGATCTTTAAAAGCTTTTCAGATTCTAAAATACGTGTTATCATAGCATAAGACTAACTAAAAAAATCAAAAAGGCCCAATGTTAAATCTGGGAGAAAAACGCGCTCGAAGCTTTCAAAATGTAAATTTTGTCAAATCCTTCTTTGCTTTTTTTTTATGTTAATAGCAATCTTTTATTACACATATTGTTTGGTCAAAAGTAAAAGTAGAGACGAAGAAAACATGAAACAATACTTTTAAAAATTCGATTTTTTAATACGTATGTCGTTGGAATTAAAACTAAGCTCAATTATTTTATTTGAAGAGCTTTAAGCCTTTTATTTAACAAAAAATAAGAGAAAATAATATAAAAGTACAAAAGCTCCCAAAATTATTAAAAGTCCCAAAAAAACAAAGTCAATACAAATCAAAGCTTCTATTCCCTTCATTTCAAGTAGGGAAGGTCTACGAAGCTTTAAGCTCTGTTTTCTGCGCTTCGAGCTTTAAATGCATTATTCGCGGTCCCCAGCAATCTCATTATCGGCAAAAGTAAAACAACAAAGAGAAAGACGGAAAATGTCGGCGAAATATAGAGAGGAAGAGGTTTGTTACGCGGCGCTCTTAAGCAGGTAAGACACTCACCTCCAAGACCACACACGTTGAGCTTTTCCCTCGCCCTCCGCTTCTCTCTATATTTAAACTGTTTGCTCCTAGATGTCTCTATTTGTTCCTTTTTTAAAATTTAATTCCTTCGAACTTTTATGTTCTTTCTCAGCGAAGGTAGCGTTTTCACTTTAGGCAACCCAGATGACAATTTAAACCCAAATATAAAGTTTTAAACAATTTTTTTTGTATTTTTAATCGATTTTTACCTTGAATTCTTAATAATAAATAAATGTCTTTGATACAATTTTAATAAAACTCCAAAAGTTATTAAAAATAGCGATAACTTTGTGTTCCACAATAATTGTTCTTTCATTAAAGCCCTTCTGTTTTTTTTTCAATTTAATATTTAATTATTTCTAATTAACAAATGTTCTCATTAAAAAATCTCCAAATTATAAATAAATAAAACAGTTTTCGTCTTTGCACTGATTGTATTTTAAGTGTATAAAAATATCTATTGCCCGAAAGTGCTTCCCATTAAAATTTTGTAACGCGAAATAGTACAAAAAAACATATTTAAATAATTAATTACTAAACACAAAATTTGTAAATATCGACCATTAATAATTTATAACAAAGTGAAAACTATCGTGTCCGACGATTTATCAAAAAGTCCATCGACTACAACCAATCAATAAATTTAAGCACATTTTACTCCCACAAGAAAAGTACCCAAATTATAGCTTTTCAACTGGCTCAAAATTATTTTTAAAAAATCTCTGGGCCTTGTTAAAAATAATCCCACTAAAGTCAGCTTTAAATAAATTCAATTCTTTGATTAAATCAAAAACACTTTTTTTTAAATGAAAAATGTGGCGACTCCAATTTTAATTTTCGAAGTAACAAAAATTTGTTCCAAGTAAAACGCCTTTTCGACGTTGTGCTTCAGAAAAAAAACAGCTTAACCCATTTCCAAAGTTGCAACAAGCATAAAAGATCAATTTTTCGCGATGTGCCATTTGAAAAAAAAATTGCGGTCAGACGAAGCGTTTGAGACTGTTAAAAGGAATCAAGTTCGGCAGATTCTTAAGTAACACCCTTGTTATTTACTGTCAGTTTAACGAAAACAGTCAGTAAATGTGTTTGGTCTCTGATAAATCTGGCTAACCGATATTCGGCTTTTGTAATTTAACAACGCCGGTTAAGGCCTTTAAGCTACCTCTGTCTAAGACGATAATCATCTTAATGCTAATAATGTTACTTGAGACTTGAATTTGAATGCATTCGATTCGACTTTTCTCCTTTTTTAATCTTGTTAGTTAACCGAACGGTTAAGGTTGCCCTTTCAAGTCTGCAATTTAAAAATAACAATCCTAAGAACTTTGAATCAAAAGGAACTACAACAAATGGCAGACCAAAACTCCAAAAAACTTCACAAACTCGTTGATTTAAGCTATCAAATAAAAAAACCGGCGAGTGTTAGAAGTTAAACTTCTTTGGCGTGCCTTAATTGAATATGACCACGTATTTTTTTGTGCACTTTGCATTTGCACAGCTAGACCAGCGGTTTCCAAACTATATGTTACTGCGGCTCTCGTAAAAAAATTTGACGCTTTCCTACTGTACGCCCATACTTCGATTTACACGGCAGATAGGTTCTGGAATAAACCGTGTAAATCGAAATCATAATTTTTAGTATGGGACACCGTTTAAATCGAAAACAAAGCAAAATATGCATAAGTTGGCCGGTAACTTATTTTTTTTTACGTAAAAATAAGTGTAAATTTATTTTGTGGGTCTATTCATCAAAAAAAAAGTGCCACACGAAGTATAACTTCAAAAATTTACTTCGAAATCTGTTTTTATTATAAATCGCCTTGTTTATACAAATAAATTTGTCGGGCCCATAAAAAAATAATTTGTTAACGAAAAAAAAGCCATAAAACGAGATTTTAGCATAAAAACAGTAAATGTTTTGCGGGACGTCTAAATAAACATTCGTTTCTCCACTAATTGGAAGCTTTTATAATTTTTCTAAAAAAATTCAGATTTGATTTATCGATAAGCCATCGGACGCAGTTGGTTCAAATTAAAAACGTTCTTTTCTCTATTTCGGCCTTTTGAATAATTAAAATGTGAAAAAAGAAACGTCTTAAAATCCACTTAAAAAAATTAATATTTATGTAGTTTTAATCGAAATTTTTTGGCTTGCGATTAGAATTAGGATTAGGACGCTACTGGCTGCCTACGATAATGATAATAAAATAGCACTACTGTGTAGTTTTAAATTAAATTAAAAAAAAATTAGGAGAGGTAGTTAGAGCTTTTTTTTAACATAATTTCGACAAGCATTTGACAACGGAATTTATTAAGTGCTCTCTCAAGCATAAATTTCAATTATAAAACGAGAGAACTATTTAAATTACTAATATTAAAAATGTCTACATTATATTTTTCTTATGTAACAAATTACATTTTGCACGCCTTGTTTGCTGTTTATTTATATAAATACTAAGATGGCGCATAATTATTTTATTCGGTGCTCGATTAGTTTATAAGTTGAAAAAACTTTGGCGAAGCTTCGGACAAGATCGAAAATCTCATTATTTTATTTTTTTTGCTACTAAGCACAGATCCGTACTATTAAGAAATTATTAACGAATAACAAAACTGATTTTTATAAATAGAGCGAATTAAAAAAAATTCTCACTACACTAATTTTTTAAATTTCAATTAAAAATTTTGAAATTTGCGAAATTTTAGGGCTGTTTTGATAAAATTCAAATTAAAAGCAAATCTGAATTGTTAAATCGTTTCGATAAAATTACCCTTAAATAAATGTTTTCGTGCACAACCCCAATTCAAAAAAAATTGTAACTCGTTAAAATTAAAAAATTAGGACCGATGCTCTTCGAATTCAAAATTTTCAGCCTTTTTTCTACAAGATACGAATAAAAAAACAGGTCCGTACTATTAAAAAGTTTCGTGAAAAACACAACCGAAAAAATTGATCTGTTTTAATAATAAACTAAACTAAAAAAAATCATAAGTCCTATAATTTTTAAAATACAAATAAAATCTTTTAAATTCAAAATTTTTGTGACATCTTTTCATAGGATACGAATTAAAAATGTAATTTGTACTGTGAAATTTTTTGAGAAAGCCGCACCTGCAAAAATTGGCCCGTTTCCAGACTCAAAAAATTCCAAGCTCCATTAAATTATAAAATATCAATTAGCCGTTTTCAAAGTCCCAATTTTTGGTCCTTTTTTTTAAAAAAAATGAAATTTAAAAGCAGGCCCGTACCCCGCAAAATTTTAATAAGAGAATTTAATGATCGAAACGCATTAGATAAAAATTTCCCAAAGAAAGGCTCTTGAAAAATTCGAGCCCTTATAAGCCCTAAGCAACACTCAATCCTCTTATAAGATTCCAGGATGACTTAAAGGTTACAAACATGAAAAATACCACAATACCAAACACTTTCTTATGCGGCTTTCGTACATCATAAATCTTTTCAACTCAGGTGGCCTTTAAAGTTATATTTTCTTACTTCATTGTCATCCACAAAATCCGAGATGAAAACATTGTCATTCTCAAATTTACTTCTTCTCTCCTTTATTTTTGATTTTTTATTTGACGTTATACTTCTTTTGGAGCGAAGAGAATACATTATTAGCAGTCAATGTAAATTCGACGGTTGAAGTTAGCCGACTATGAAAGTAAATTAATTATTGTGAATTGTGCTTAAAATTGAGTGCGCACATTCGAGCTCAAAGTGGCACATTCCGATCTCGGGAAAATGAAGCGCGCCGCTCCGCGTCGCGCTTCATTTGCCTCCCTCGCTCGGAAATGTGCCACTTTTCGCTCGAATGCGCACATCTTCGTATTCATTCGATTTGTCTACTTCATTCAACTCAAAATATTAAATTAAATTTCCCAAATATCTATTTTGTGTTTGAAAAGCGTTTTTACCATAGCAATGAGTGGAAAGAGCGAAAAGATACGGCAATAGCGAGAATACGAGTAAGAGGGAATGATTAAAATTAATTTACTGAGTTTTTGTCTAATTTATTGATCTAAATTATTGTGAATCGTGCTTAAAACCGTGTGTGCACATTCGAGCTCAAAGTGGCACATTCCGATCTCGGGAAAATGAAGCGCGCCGCTCCGCGTCGCGCTTCATTTGCCTCCCTCGCTCGGAAATGTGCCACTTTTCGCTCAAATGCGCACATCTTCGTATTTATTAGATTTGCCTACTTTATACTTCGTTCTTTCAAATCAAAATATTAAATTAAGGTAACTGCGGGTAATAAGACCTGTCGGCTAATAAAGCCTAATTAACAAAAATCGTATTTAAAATAACCGCTTTGGCTTAAGGCCCCACACACACAAACACTTATTGAACAAAGATGTCTCTACAAGTTTATGGAGGCGGCATATTCCGCTTCCTGTCCCAAATGTAGCATCATATATCGTAAAACGCGGCCAGGCAACACGAATAATAAAAATCGGTCCGAATCAATCGTCAGTATTTTTTGAAATATAACACTTAGCGATGTAAAATCACATTTATTTTCTTTATTCGTTCAAGCTTCGATGATTTTAAATATTTGAATGACGTATCATAAACCAAATATTTTTTATTTTGATTTTTTTACATACGTGGTCGGCGGTTATTAAAGCCTACTAAATTTAACTATAGGCCTTATTATACTCCTACTTTTTGTATCAAAGTTTAATTGTTTTCTAATGCATTTTACATTACTTTTAAGGTCTTACGGATATAAATATATAAAGAAACTTGTTGTACTTGACTCTTTTTTAATTTGCAATTTTTTTTAAATGTATATGTAACAATTTGTTAATAAAATAATTTGCACCGTATTAGAGCACTAATAAGGTGCACTTCATGAACAAATTTAAAAGCATTAGCAACTGCTTATTCACATTGCTTCAAAATTTAAAAATTCGTGGAACTATGGCTTAGGTATAACAGGGGTGATGTACCTAGACCCGTCTCATAAAAAGTATATATTTATTAATTATTTTTGGATTATACGAACTATTAATGTTCTTTTTTGATATAACACTAAAATTGTTTCAAAAATTAACAAAACATTTCTCGTATACTGAAATTTAACTATTCAAAAACTTAAAAAAAATTTTAACTTTTGATTTGACTTGCTATGCTTATTATCTGAAGCAAAATAAGATAAAATAAAAAGAATATATAACAAATATACTCCTACATATTTATTTATTACACGTTGATTTTAGAGTCAAGATACAACTGATCGACAATGACCGAGGTACATCACACCGGCCCTTGATGTTTAATCATTACAAGAACAAAATTAAAAATTATGTTGTGTTAAAATCAGACTACTACTATGCAAACGTTAATAATCAATCTTTCTGCTTACGATAAGTCATTATTAGGTAATAAAAATTATGTCAGTAGATTATACTAATGACTTTGAGTGCGCTAATAACTGTTAGGAGAAGCAATTTGTAATTTTTTAAAAATTTTTATTCTAATTGCTGTATTCATGTATTTATTAAACTTAGTTATCAAATATATTATGTCCAGTTTGATTACTTAAATTTTTTAAAGCTGTAAGCCTTATTACCCTTCAGGCCTACTGGCAAAGTTTTTAAAAATGTTAATTTTTGGTTTTGTTTATGGTGAAAGTTGCCATTTTTTTTTTATATTTTATAGTAACTGAATCTTAAAAATGATTACTATTAAAAACTGTTCATTAAATTCAATGTTTGTTTATTTAATTTTCAATTTCCCTTAGCTAGGCCTTATTACCCGCAGTTACCTTATTATATATATTGATTTTATGCTCGAAAAAGTATTTGCCATAGCAATGAGTGAAAAGAAGCGAAAAGGCACAACAATCTCGTCAATTACAATTAATTTAGTTACACCAAAGAAGTATTACTTCTAATTTGTGCACGCACCGCTTTTTTTTTTAGTTTTATAAAAGACACGACCTTTCAATTAGTTTTACCGAAAGCTCGAAGAGCTTTTCGATGCATTTGATTCACAATAATTAAATGTCGGGCAAGAAGAAGCGAACGTGGCAAAGTTCCTTATGGATATAATAAATAGCGAAATAGAGAAAAGCAAACCGTAAGTGAAGCACTTATAAAATTAACCCTCAAGTAACCAAAGCTCATCCCTTAACACCGCCGAATATCGTATTAAAGAGGAAAGGCGCTCTCTTTCAGTTTTAAGCGAATTGAGTTTTTGCTATGCCTTCGAGAAGGCCATTCGGTTGTACTTTGGCAATTTTAAGATAAGGGAGTTTGAACTTTATTGGCCCTCAGTCAAGGGTGATATTGTTATCGATTGATTGCCGGGGTGGAATCTTACACCTTGTAGGCGAGGGTGCGGAATTCAATTTTCTACATCACTTGTAAATAAAATCAAAGTGTACACGGGGGCCGTTCGATCGATTTTAAAGCCGAACGCAACTTCCAAATTATCATCTCAAAAAATGACCTCGTATTTTTCTGAAGCCATCAAAATTCTTTAAGAGAAATATTATCATAACGAATGTGTCGGTTATGTTCCGCGTTATTAGGAAAAGGTGTTAGTTTTATGCTTTTTGCTTTTTTTTTAACTCGCTTTATAACAGTTTTTGATTTAATGCCCACTTATGAAGCTTTCCAAAAAAAAATATTAACAAAACATGTAAATTTCACAATCCATTATGTAAACTTTAAATTCCTCTTTAATTATAAAGTCACTTCAACAATAATTTTCATTAAAATTCAAATGAGAATATTTCTGACTCGAAGAAATCAAAATAAATTGTTTTTAAAATTCTTTTCTAAAATGTTAATTTGAATTTGAAAAAAGGGCGCGCTTATAAAACGTTATTTATTAGAATTGCCATAGTTATTGAGGCTTTAATCGTATAAGGTGCCATTTATTTATTACAATTGCCATGGTTACACAAAGGCTTTAATCGTATTAAGGCGCGCCAAATATTCAATTTTAAAATGTTTATTTCAATTAAATGGAATGGAAGCATTTTAAAAAAATCGAAACAACCCTACGGCTCGAAGAAGGAATTTTATTAACGTCAACCTCTTTAGTCACACTTATTTTAGATTTAATCATGTCAAGGTGTGGGTGTTTGTACGTCCCTTTAAGTAAAAAAAGTGTTTTTCGCCCACGCATTGTTTCCGCAAAGAGAAAAACGGCCGTAGATGTACATAAATTTAGAATTATCACGGTCCATTTTGGGGGTGAACGAAACCTGGCATTTTTCAACTTTTACCTTTCTTTGTTTGACTGGAAATTTGGGCGTAAAGTGAAATATTTTGTTATATTTTGACAGGTGAGTGAATTTCTTTTTCTACGCGCTGCGGGACCGAATTTTCTGCCGAGATCTTTTAGGAGGGACCTCGCTTTTGAAGGCTTTTGTTTGACCGTAGTGAATTGTGTGAATTTTAAAAAATTATGCGTTTTGGAAAAGAAATAATGTTTCAATTTGAATGGATGTGTTTAAATAGGAATCGAGTTGAATAAAAATAAAAGGGACATAGCAGTAGGATTTACCCAAAGTGTACTGTAATAAAATTTATTTGCTTTTCTTAATCATTAAAATATTGTATAAAACTCTATTTGGTTTAAGCTTGAGCGTTGGAATTTAATTAAAAAAAAATGCAGAAATCTAATGACCGGACACGCAGCTATTAATTTTCTACTAAAACGTTGTAAGAGAAATCAAAAAGCCCAATAACCAAAATTAAAAAATAGTTTTATATTGCTTTTTTACTTAATTCTGAGTTTGCTTTATTTCCTGCAAAGTTTTACTGTTATTATATTTAAAAATTTATTAAAATCTAACAAACGGTTAATTAATAGAGACTTTCATAAACATTGTATTTGAATAACTGTTTATTGTAAAGTTGCAAATAAGCCCAAAAAATTTATGAACAAGTCAACTCCTTTTGCATTATTAAAAAAAGTCAAAATTCTTTTTTTCAAAATTATTAAAATCTAACGCAAGGGCTGCTTAATATGAACCTTTATAAACATTTATTTAAATAATTGTTTATTGTAAAGTTGGAAATAAGCCCGGAAAAAATTTATAAATAAGTCAACTCGTTTTGCATTATTAAAAAAAGTCAACATTTTTTTTCAAAATTATTAAAATCTAACGCAAGGGCCGCTTAATTAGGTCCTTCCGTAACATTTTATATACAAAACAATTTGTTGTATCTCTGCGAATAAGCCCGGAAAAATTAATAAACAGTTCTATGTGTTTTACATTCTAAAAAAAAAGTCAAAATTATTTTTTAAAATTATTAAAATATAACGTAAGAGCCGTTTAATTAGGTCTTTCAATAACATTTTATATATAAAACAGTTTGTTGTATCTCTGCGAATAAGCCCGGAAAAAATTAATAAACAGTTCTGTGTTTTACATTCTAAAAAAAAAGTCAAAATTATTTTTTTAAATTATTAAAATCTAACGTAAAGGTCGTTTAATTAAGTCTTTCAGTAACATTTTATATATAAAACAGTTTGTTGTATCTCTGCGAATAAGCCCGGAAAAAATTAATAAACAGTTCTATGTGTTTTACATTCTAAAAAAAAAGTCAAAATTATTTTTTAAAATTATTAAAATCTAACATAAGGGTCGTTTAATTAGGTTTTTCAGTACCATTTTATATATAAAACAGTTTGTTGTATCTCTGCGAATAAGCCCGGAAAAAATTAATAAACCGTTCTATGTGTTTTACATTTTAGAAAAAGACAATTTTTTTTTAAAACTAATAAAATCTAACATAAGGGCCGTTTAATTAGGTTTTTTAGTAACATTTTATATACAGAACAATTTGTTGTATCTCTGCAAATAATCCCGAAAAAAATTAATAAACATTTCTATGTGTTTTACATTCTGGAAAAAAAGCCAAAAATTATTTTTTAAAATTATTAAAATCTAACGTAAGGGCCGTTCAATTAGGTCTTTCAGTAACATTTTATATATAAAACAGTTTGTTGTATCTCTGCGAATAAGCCCGGAAAAAATTAATAAACCGTTCTATGTGTTTTACATTCTCGAAAAAAAATCAATTTTTTTATAATTAATAAAATCTAACGCAATGCCCGTACAATTAGGTCTTCCAGTAACATTTTATATATAGAACAATTTGTTGTATCTTTGCGAATAAGCTTGGAAAAAATTAATAAACAGTTCTATGTGTTTTACATTCTGAAAAAAAAAGCCAAAATTTGTTTTCAAAATTATTAAAATCTAACGCAAGGGCTATTTATTGTGGATTTTTATAAACAATTATTTAAGTAAATATTTGTTGTAAAGTTGCAAATAAGCCCGGAAAAAAATTATAAATAAGTCAACTCGTTTTGCATTATTAAAAAACATCAAAAATTATTAAAATCTAACGCAAGGGTTTGTTTAATATGAAGCCTCATAATCATTTATTTAAATAACTGTTTGTTGTAAAGTTGCAAATAAGCCCGAAAAAAATTTATGAACAAGTCAAGTCGTTTTGCATTATTAATAATCGAACGAAAACACATTTATTTTTATTGATCAAACCAAAATACGAAATTTACCTAAAAAAAATCTAAAAGCTCACCCTATCTTTGACCACGCACTTGATTCTTCCGCAAACAAAACAATAAATTATATTTACGTTATTTAAATAATTATTAACAAATAGAACACACTTTAAGCCAGAGCGAAGCAATACCATTCAACGACAGCTAAACATCAAAATGCACACAAAACTATAAAAGTCGAAAATTAAATAACTTTCACTTACAAAAAGACCCAATACTAAGCCTAAAATACAAAGCAATAAGAATCAAAATAACATAAAATTATTTAAAGGCAAATTCTTTATCGCTCGAGTTAATTTATTCATACAGATAAGACGCGCTTGCAATTTTATCGCAATGAACCGAGGCATAGAAAATCGGGTACTGTATGCCCGATTTAAAACTACACATCAATTACTAATAAACAAATCAAGTTCATTGAAACACCCCTAAAAATAACCCCGACACCCCATCAAAATTAAAACTTGCATTTTCGAACTTGAACACAACTTTTAAATCTAATAAAAATTTTTAAAAAAGAATTATAAGATCATAATTAATAAAAAAATTAATTGTACCCAAGTTTTAAGAAAGAACGTAACTCCAAAGCTCTGTGATTTTACACACCTAAGTTAGAGCTCTGAAGATTCCAAATTGAAAGCATCGATTACTTAAAATAAACATTGGGGTAACTTTGAAGGGTTGTAAGTACCTTCACGCACATCTCCGTTTTTTTTATTTAATGTTGTGGTGCTGTGATTAGTTAACTTACAAGACTAGGTCTACGCAAATTAATTTCTCGTGCTAAATATTTTATTATCTGTAAAATTCTGTGTTTAACAACGTGTAAAAAGCGCCACCGAGTGTTCCAAGTGAAAAATGAAATGAATAAAAAAAATAACACGATATTCACCGTTCGTAAAACTTTATAAGCGCTTTTGTAAAGCAATAAAAACATTGTCTCAGGTTTTAAGTCCGAAACGATCTGCTTTGAAGGTAAAACAATTAAAGAAGAAGCAATAAACAATTCCTGACAGCGCACGTAGACCTTCAATTCCCTGAGAAAGCATTTTACAGGATTGCTACATCACTCTAAATTTTTTGCACTTACAAATTCCTTTAATCAATTCCAATTTTAGATACACTGTTTTCGTATCTTATTTTATTCCGATGTATAGTACGACCCTTTTCAGCCTTCTCAGCGTTTCTGACTTTTTTTTGTAGAGCTTTGCTTCGGTGCCATAGGTTTAACAATTTAGTGTGTTCGTTTCCAGAAAAAGGAAGATTGTATTACTTAAAGTCTCCATGGGTTTTTGTAAATAAAATAATTTAAAAACATCCATTGAGTCATAGGTACCCCAAAAAAATTTAAATAGAAATAAAATAAGTAAATTAATTTCTACTTTTTAATAAAAAAAAACATTACTAAAACTGTAATTCCTTCACGATTTAAAATTGCATCAAAAAATTTATAATTAAAGGTCTTTAACCCTTCGACAAAATGTCACATGCCATACTAGGTGGGGTTTACCATACCCCAAAAATAAAATCAACTAAAATTTACAAAATTTTACTTTATGACAGTTCAATGATAAGAAATCTATTTTAATAATTAAAAATGAATAGGTTTAAGTATAACACATTGTATCTTCTCGCTCCCTTCCACTCATTGCTATGGTAAATACGTTTTTCGAGTACAAAATCGTTATTTACTAAATTAAATTAAAAATTTTGATTTGAAGGAGTTTATGGTAAATTATATTAATGCAATAAATACGAGGATGTGCGCGTTCGAGCGAAAAGTGGCACATTTCCGAGCGAGGGAGGCAAATGAAGCGCGACGCGGAGCGGCGCGCTTCATTTTCCCGAGATCGGAATGTGCCACTTTGAGCTCGAATGTGCACACTCGGTTTTAAGCATTATTCGCAATAATTTTGTCAACACAAAATTAGTAAATAATGTTTATCGTTCCCTCTCACTCGTACTTATGAGTTTATCGTATCTTTTCGCTCGCTCCCACTCATTGCTATAGTAAAAATACATTTTTTGAATATATAATCGATATATTCACTGAACTAAATTAAATTTTTGATTGAGAGAAAGTTTAATTTATAAAATTCAATAAATACGAGGATGTGCGCATTCGAGCGAAAAGTGGCACATTTCCGAGCGAGGAGAAATGAAGCGCGACGCGGAGCGGCGCGCTTCATTCCGAGATCGGAATGTGCCACTTTGAGCTCGAATGTGCACACTCGGTTTTAAGCATTATTCGCAATAATTTTGTCAACACAAAATTAGTAAATAATTTTTATCGTTCCCTCTCACTCGTACTTATGAGTTTATCGTATCTTTTCGCTCGCTCCCACTCATTGCTATAGTAAAAATACATTTTTTGAATATATAATCGATATATTCACTGAACTAAATTAAATTTATTGATTGAAGAGAAAGTTTAATTTACAAAAATTAATAAATACGAAGATGTGCGCATTCGAGCGAAAAGTGGCACATTTCCGAGCGAGGGAAGCAAATGAAGCGCGACGCGGAGCGGCGCGCTTCATTTTCCCGAGATCGGAATGTGCCACTTTGAGCTCGAATGTGCACACTCGGTTTTAAGCATTATTCGCAATAATTTTGTCAACACAAAATTAGTAAATAATTTTTATCGTTCCCTCTCACTCGTACTTATGAGTTTATCGTATCTTTTCGCTCGCTCCCACTCATTGCTATAGTAAAAATACATTTTTTGAATATATAATCGATATATTCACTGAACTAAATTAAATTTATTGATTGAAGAGAAAGTTTAATTTACAAAAATCAATAAATACGAAGATGTGCGCATTCGAGCGAAAAGTGACACATTTCCGAGCGAGGGAAGAAATGAAGCGCGACGCGGAGCGGCGCGCTTCATTTTCCGAGATCGGAATGTGCCACTTTGAGCTCGAATGTGCACACTCGGTTTTAAGCATTATTCGCAATAATTTTGTCAACACAAAATTAGTAAATAATTTTATCGTTCCCTCTCACTCGTACTTATGAGTTTATCGTATCTTTCGCTCGCTCCCACTCATTGCTATAGTAAAATACATTTTTGAATATATAATCGATATATTCACTGAACTAAATTAAATTTATTGATTGAAGAAAAGTTTAATTTATAAAATCAATAAATACGAAGATGTGCGCATTCGAGCGAAAAGTGGCACATTTCCGAGCAGAGGAGGCAAATGAAGCGCGACGCGGAGCGGCGCGCTTCATTTTCCGAGATCGGAATGTGCCACTTTGAGCTCGAATGTGCACACTCGGTTTTAAGCATTATTCGCAATAATTTTGTCAACACAAAATTAGTAAATAATTTTTATCGTTCCCTCTCACTCGCACTTATGAGTTTATCGTATCTTTTCGTTCGCTCCCACTCATTGCTATAATAAAAATACATTTTTTGAATATATAATCGATATATTCACTGAACTAATTTAAATTTATTGATTAAAGAGAAAGTTTAATTTACAAAAATCAATTCATTTTTCCGAGATCGGAACAAAAATACCCCAAAAAATCAATAAAATTACAAACAAAATTTAAAACAAAAATTCAAAAGATTAATTTAAGTTTTTAGCACATTACAAAAAAAACATAGCCGTCGCAATACCAATTGTGAACGTCTCAAAAGCACATCAAAAAACCGAAAAAATCCACAAAACAGATCGTTGTCTTTTCAATTGAAATCTACACAGAAAATCTAATTGAAAAAAAAAACTTTAATTGCTTTCATCTCATTTAAATGTACACCAACCTTATCCAACGAATCTCACCAAAGCAAGTAGCTCGAGTAATTACAGTAATTGTATTTAAAAAATAAAAATCTAACGAGTGCATCCACCTAGATAAACACACTCACTAAAATTACACAACGATTCCAATCTCAAGGCACAAAACTCATTTCCTCTCGAAACTCAACAAAAATTACGAGAAAAATCTTTCATGTTTCAGAGCAATCCCTTAAAACCCTAAAAAACCTTCAAAAAGCGCATCAAATTACATAAAATTGTTTTAGAACGTCCTAAAAATTTTCCAAAATTCCCAAAATGCCTAAAAGCTTTACAAAGCACTTAAAAGCTCTAAAACCAAACTCCAAATAATCCGTTTCCTCTTCAAATTGTAAAAAATAACGAAAAAAAAACTCTCAGTTTTCAGAGAACTTTCTAAAACCCTAAAAAGCCTTCAAAAAGTTCCTCAAATTTTATTAAAGCCTTTTAAAACTTCGAAAAGCTTTCCAAAATCCTTAAAAGCTGTACAAAACATTTAAAAACTCAAAAAAACAAATTTAAAAAAAAACATGTTTGCCGTTTCCTTTTAATATTTTGTTTTGAAAGACCGAAGGATAAATTAGACAAATGTATTAAATACAAAGATGTGCGCATTCGAGCGAAAAGTGGCACATTTCCGAGCGAGGGAGGCAAATGAAGCGCGACGCGGAGCGGCGCGCTTCATTTTCCCGAGATCGGAAATGTGCCACTTTGAGCTCGAATGTGCACACTCGATTTTAAGCATGTTTCACAATAATTAACTTACTTTCTGAATAATAGTATTTTAAATATAATAACTTTAATTTAACAACAATATAATTTTGATGAATAATCTTATATAATATTTGTTAATACATTTATATTGTCTATCTTTTTTCAGTTTTTTTTTGTATGTCAAAGGGTTAAAATTTAAAAAATAACAAGAACAATATTTCAATTTTCATAGAACTCTTTTAAAACCTTAAAACACCTTCAAAAAGCTCCTCAAATTTCATAAAAGCTTTTTAAAAATGCTTAAAAGCTTTTTTAAATTTTCAAAAACTTTGCAAAATTTCCAAAAGCTTCCCAAAATTCCTAAAAGCTTCTCAAAAGCTTTAAAAGCTTTCCGAAATTCTTAAAAGTTTCCTATATGCCTTAAAAGCTGCTTAAAATTTCCAAAACCGTCCAAAAATCTTTTAATCGAATCAAAACTCTAAAAAACCCATTTTCCGAAAACCAAAGCCCAATCGTCGCAACCCAAATCGCCCACAACTCCCCGCAAAACGCAAAAGCAATCGAAACAGACCTAATCAAATCTAGATTGATAAAATCATTATTGAAAGTGGAGGTATAATACATGCCACTTAAGAAGGATATTGAATTACAACGTTTACATGCAGACTCCGCCTTGGGATCAAGAAAAACAAACATATTTACGTCTCAATCTGAGCTTTTCTCCCCTCTGCATTTTTACACCAATGGGAAAACTCGTCGAGCTCTACCCGCCTACCCGGATCAACCTAAAAATAAAGCTCTAAGTGAGCTGTAGTGAAAGACCTACTGTACCTAAAGCCCAGCGCAACGGAGAGAAAAGAAAGCCTTGTTTAATCGATTTTTTCGAAGAAAGCTCCGCCGCCGCGTATGTGCGCGCCTTACGTTCCCGCTTTGGGAAACCGAGCGAGCTTTAAGGGCGTGCGGGTAATTGGAGAGCTTTTCGAGATGCACACGATCAATTAGTGCGGCGATTCTTGGTCCGCGACGCGAAATTTCGTTCGCGAGAGAAAACCGAGCGGAAGAAAGGATAAAAGGTTTCGGCGTCGTGTTAGAAAGAAAGCGCTGCCGCGAGGCGGAGCTTTGGCATCGGACTTGAAGTAATAAAGATGACTATTTTGAAAACTCACTCAGTTTGACAGCGTACTTAGACAAGAAAGCACTCGATGGAAGTGGCATAAGTACTTGGAACTAAAAGACAAGTGTATAAACAGCAAAGTGTGCGCGAGCTTTTTATTTGATTCTTTCTTCGTCTCTTTTTGTTCAAAAAAAAAATTCTTTGATAGACTTTAATACACTGAAAAGAAGAAAAAAACAGCAGTGCTAATTTTGGCCGAAATGGCATTCGAAGATCGATCGAGTCCCAATGCAGCGGCAAGTCCGAGCGGGGAAAGCTCGATAAGCTCCCTCAATTCCCCAAACTCTCCAGAATCAACGCGAACCTCCCCTTACACTTGCACAACTATTCCATTGCTAAATGAAAACGCAAGGTTTCCGCAAACATCAATCATACAGAACTGTTTAACCTCGAAATCGGAACCCTTTCTTCGCATCACCTCCTACGCCCTATCGAACGGCCCTTTTTTCGACTACAACCGCGTCCCGACCAAAAAAGACGCGGGCAACGAAAGCTCCGGCTCCAGCATCGACGTCGACGAAGAGGACGAAGAAGTCGAACAGCCCACCATACAACTTTTGAAATATTCCATCAGGAACATCTTGCAGCCGGACTTCGGAAAGAACGCCCTTCAGAAGACGAAGAAGAGTACAACAAAGATTAGCTTTAAGCCCTACGAGATTAGCGAAGAGAAGAAGCTCGACGAAGCCGCCCCGCCGTTGGGAAGCTTGTGCCAAACTGTCTCGCAGATTGGGAAAAATTTGGAGCCGGAGCCCGAACTGCAAATTGGGGAGGAAAGGCCCGTCGTGAAGCATGCCGAAGATGGAAGTAAGGGCGAAGAGAAAAAGGTGCCCACCTTGTGGCCCGCTTGGGTTTATTGTACCCGGTATTCGGACAGACCCAGTTCAGGTATGTTTGGCTTTGTTTTGGTTTTTTTTTTGAGGTTTTGATCTCGCTTTTGTGGAGGTCAATGGGTTTTGGGTGTTTGCGTTTGGGAAAATTCTTAAAGGTTGCAATTCAAATAGATCTAAAAAAAATTATCAGTTTTTAAGTAATTATCATTAATTAACTCAAATATAATTAAATTAATTGACTTCGTTAATTATTATATGTAATAATAAAAGAAAATTACAGGTTTAATAATGTTTATATCAACACATTAACTTTGAAACTTTGTTTATAACGAATTGAGGTATTTGATCAAAAGGTTTTTATTAATTTTTTAATCTTATTTTTAGTAGTAAGTATAGTAAAATTAAAAATTCAAATAAAGTCTATGACTTTGTTTTAAAACTTTTAAATTTAATTGTTGTTTTTTGCTATAAATAAATAATAATACATGTTTTTGTATTTTAAATTTTAGTTAAAAAATGTATGAAATTATTGTAAACAAAAATTTTAAAGATATTGACTTAACAAAGCAGCACTTAAAATAAGTATTTTTATTAAGAACTAAGGGATTTTACCCGCAACCCTTTAGTTACAATTATAAATTTTTGTGGATAAATTTTATTTGTTATTATCTATAACTTTTATTTAAAATTTTATTTCTAAATTACTTAGTTAAAGCAATAAAAATTAAAAATTTTGAAATGCCCGAGATTAAGTAGATTTTTACATGTAAAATACTCTTAAGTTTATGTACGTTTTATAAAAAAATTAAAAGTGTAATCGCCGAAAGTTTTAATAAACAATTAGATGGGTCCTTGGGCTTTAGTTCAAAAAAAAATGCACCCAAATCCAATGGGCCAAAACGGAGCTACGATTTTTTTTCTAACACCCTGCGAGAGAGACCAATGCTTACAAACAACGAACCCCTAATTCCAAAAAAATGCTAGTATTTTTTTATTTGTAATTTTAGCCATAGGGATGTGTTATACTAAATTATTTAGAATTACCAGTGACATCAAGTGAGCAAAGAAAAATTGCGGATCCCTATTTAAAAAAAAGGTAACTTTGGTCCTGCGCCCCACTTGAACGTCTATGGATCAACGCGTTAATTTTTTTCTGAATTTTCCTTATTATTGTCTACAACTTTTCTTTCTAATTCTTTTAATTAAAACTGTAGAAATTTAAAAGTAATTATTTTTAACTATCGTAGGTAATAAAAAAATACGTGTTTTTTACATGTAAAAATGGCTTAAGTTTAAGAGCGTTTATTAAAAAAATTGGAAGTTTTAGCCTGGAATTTCTTGCACGAGCTTTTAGATCGGTCTTTTAGCTTTAGTTTAAAAAAAAATTAGTCAAAATCCATTTAGCCAAAAGAGAGCTACGATTTTTTTTCTAACACCCTGCGGGAGATACCAATGCCCGATAGCGACAAACCCCAAATTTTAGGAAATTGCTTATGTTTTTTTCATTTGTCATTTTAGTCATAGGAATTAATTATATTAACTGTAGCGTATTGAGTAAACATAAAAAAATAACAGGTTTTTATTTAAAAAAAATTATTAAACATTTTATACTTTAAACAAAACAATTTGTTTTAGAACAAATTCCGATTAACAATAAAAACGTTAATCGCAAAGAAGCAAAGACATTGCAAAGTAATAATTTAGTCAAGAAATAAACTAAAAAACAATTTTTGCTTTATTTTTGATTTAAAAAAAAATTAAATCATCGGTCAGATCAAATCCCTAACGAAATCCTTAATTAATAAAAAAGATAAACA
Organism: Sinopyrophorus schimmeli; assembly: GCA_036325965.1. Taxonomy (NCBI): domain Eukaryota; kingdom Metazoa; phylum Arthropoda; class Insecta; order Coleoptera; family Elateridae; genus Sinopyrophorus; species Sinopyrophorus schimmeli. Next base: position 1,606,337 of record JARFIZ010000249.1, read on the forward strand.
TTAATTCTCATCCATCAAACGCTATAAAATAAAATTAATAAAAAAATTGCCCCCTTTTATTAATTGTTCCTACTTAATTCAATTTTGACTTAATTCCCGATAAAAACACCATAAAAGAATCAAATACGCGCGCACACACACACACACACACACCCATCTTATAAAAGCCGTATCAGTCAAAGGAAGTAGAATTTTTTAATTAAGCAAATAGCTATCGTGTGTAACGTTATTAAATTAATAATACTGATTTAACGAAAAAGGCCGCTTCCAAGAATTTTAATAATTAGTACAAAGCTATAAATACGATACCTCCATTCTTCTCCAAAAACTAATTTAATTACACGAAAAACAATAATTAACGATCCGAATCGTCGATAACGAAAATGAACACTTCTCCAATCGAATCTAATTAAAATAAAATCCGCCACCTGCCCCTCACAGAAACACAAAAATCAATAAAATTATCCAAAACGCTATCAATTTCGAAACTCGCCGGACAACTGCGGACATCTATCGAGCGCTGCTCGCACCGCAAACGCTACCGTTACAGTGCTACAAATTCAAACTCAAATTTGGGCAATTTCCACGCAAAGCAACCGTCAAATTTCGATAAAAAATAAAGGCTTCGGCAACAAAAGAATTCGGCCCTAGTGCAAATCAGTTCTTCGATAAAAAATGGGGGGTGATTTAGAACAAAAGGAATTCAAAAAAAGGACAATGACGATCCCGTCGGTCTTATCAGATTTCTTTTGGAATACGGTAGCTCGTGACTAATTGCTCGAAAAAAATGTCAACCCTAAAACAATAGGAACTTTCATGATTGATTCGCGTCATTACGGTGAAAAATATCTGCTTTTATCCTTTATTCTCAACCTTGTAGTGTTGACATGTCAATATATCAGATCCTTTTGCTTCAGACGTTTGATTGATCACTGATCATCGGTAATTCACATATTTTTTACATTAATCTAAGCGCGGAGCGTCCCCCCCACATTTTTTTATTTTATTTTCAATTTGTGTTAGACCCAATTGCTTTCTTTATTTGGTTTTAAATCATGTTTAAAATTAATAATGGGGGTTATTTAAATAATTTGTGATTTATATAAATATACAGAGTGTACCAACGAAAACTTGGCCCCCAAAACATAAATTTAAAAATTCGGTAATTTTATGTTCGAAAAACATGTTTACCATAGCAAATGAGTGGAAGGGAGCGAAAAGATACGACAATCTCGTGAATGGGAGTGAGAGGGAACGAATAATTATTTTTTGTCTAATTTATTGGTTTAAATTCTTGTGAATCGTGCTTAAAACCGAGTGCGCACATTCGAGCTCAAAGTGGCACATTCCGATCTCGGGAAAATGAAGCGCGCCGCTCCGCGTCGCGCTTCATTTGCCTCCCTCGCTCGGAAATGTGCCACTTTTCGCTCGAATGCGCGCATCTTTGTATTTATTAGATTTGTTAGCCTTATCTGTTGCTCTTTCAAATCCAAATATTTAATTAAAAATAACAACAATAAAAATTAGTTTTAAGGGGGAAGTACAAATTTTCGTTGGACACTCTGTATATAAATAAATATATTATTATATTTATTGTATTAATTACATATACATAAAACTATATTTATAACTAAAACCAAATTAAAATTGAGGCACTGAAACTTGACCAAAAAAAAAAAAAATAATAACAGTTAATAATAAAAATTGTTTTTTTAAATAAATTTTATGTGGATTAATTCTTTTCGGTAATCAAATTACAAAATCAGATTTAATTACGAATAATTTCGTCGACGATTCCCCAAGAAAAAAAAACAAAGTGGGCGTTAAATACTTATGTATATGTAATCGGCGCGAATCTTAAAATAATTTTTAATTAAATGCGCTTATAGAGTGTCCGCTTGTAATTTTTTCCCGATAATTAATTGAGTGGTAAATACTTTGCATGTAAAACATGACAAGCGAGCAACTCAATTTTCGCAATTACAATTCGAAATCTGCGACATTTAATAATTCATCGGACGTTTTTTCCCATTTTTCTTTTCTTTGCTTTTTTTTTGGTACATTTAAAATTTTTAATTTGCTTAATAAAGGTGTGTGTGTGTGTGGAGGCATTACTTTTTATTATTGTTATTACGAAACGCGAGCTTTCGTTTTAATAATTAAACGCTTATTAGTTTTAAGTACTTTAATTGCTTAATTACAACTTTCAAACTTTGTGCGCTAATTGCCTTAATTTTTTTTTTAAAATAAATCGCGCACGGAATTTAATTTTCTTTCCCGAACGGAAAAAAAATCAAAAATAAAGCGATCCGCTTATAAATAGAACGCTTTACAAGAATTTAAAAAACACTTATCGACGCGTCGACAGATTTAGGGGGATAAATTTCGAAATTATTTTTTGGCAGATTTATTTTTATATTTAAGTGCAAGATTGAAGGATGAATGTTGCATAAAGGCGAAGGAAAATCGACAGGATGAATTATTGCGAATTTTCATTTTGAAGGATTTATGTCCCTTTTTGCTCTGAAGGCGGCCCTGTATGATTTGTAGCTTCATCTGATTTTTTGCGAAAGAACATCATTTCGAACGGTTATTTGCACGGCTCGGTGACGTCATTAAATACACCCCTTACGAAAAATAAGCTTCATTAAGTGAATTAATTTATTAGTTATTTAAAAAATATTTTAAAGACTGATATAATTTCAATTTCCTAATTTTTCTTTAGAGCACATATGTTACACTCAAAGCACGTTGTGTTGAAGCTGCCTATAAGTTAAGGCACATTTGCTTTAAGTAAAGGGGCGGAGTTTATGTATTGATTTTCACGAAGCCGACAAAGTATTGATTTTTCACGAAGTTTAAAAAGTATTGATTTTTACATTTGCCAACCAGTTAGTTACATGTTCAAAAACATTTACAGTGGTTGCGTTATAAGCGGAATTTTGTGAATTTAAAAATAAGTCTTTTTTGAGATATTTTTATTGATAAGTTTTAATTATGTTCTCGAAAAAGTAATACATATAGTACTCACACTTTTATTTAAGCCTACTTTATAATTTTTTGATCAGATGCGGTATTTTTGAATTGGAGGACTCGTTTTATAAGTAATAAACTTTCTTCTAGTCTTTTTTCAAGCAATTGTCTAAGTTTTTTGATCTAATTTCATCCCAAAAAGGCTGAAGAATACAAATGTGTACTTTTTGTAAAAATATTTCAAAAAGAAATTGAGTTTCGAATTGTATTCAAAATATTTTGTAAATTAAATTTAAAAAAATCATTTTTCTTAAATTCAACTTAAAAGTAAATTTAAAGTTCAATTGTAGTGCTTTTTTGATTTAAGCTTATGTGGAAAAGTTCAAAAAATCCAAAATATGTGTTCGCTGTGAAAATACTTCAAAAAATAATTGATTTACGGTTCTTTAAAAAATAATTTTGCTAATTAAAAATCAGTTTCCTTTTAATTAAATTTCAAAAAGTTATTTAATAAAATGGTGATGGTTTTTTTTAACTAATTCTTATGCCAAAATCTTTGAAAAATCAAATTTGTGCCGTTTGCAAAGATATTCCAAAAATAACCAACGTTGCAAATTTTTTATAAAATAATTTGTTTAAATTTAGCATTAAATAATAATAAATTTTTGTTGATGCATGTTTTAATTTTATTTTTAAATAATTGTGATCATTTTTTGACTTAATCCCATAGAAAAAAGGCGAACAATTCAAATCTAAGTCGTCTATATCAATTTTTCATATAATAAAAACGAACATTTTCGTCAAAACACAGAAAAGGGGTGCTAAAGTTCATTAAAGAGATAAAAATTCATAACTTCGCATTTGGGGTGTTAATATATTCAACTTAGCAGTTAAGTAAATCACAATAATTGCGAGGTGGTTCTAAATAGGACCATAATAACAAACGCATCCCTCAGGACCATATTTCAAGTAGGTTAATACATCCCTAATGTCCTCCGACATCCACTAACAACCCCACAATTGCTCTAATTACTAACAAATGTCCTCCCTTTTCCAAACGCTCCGCAAACGAGACGTTCAAAATCCTCCAGGTCCGTACTCGACCCGTTTCCGTTAAATCAAGCCCGCGTATTAATCGTCCCGTTTTTTTTTATTTAAAGGGCCCCGATCGAGACGAATGAAAAAACTCCCGAAACCGGCCGAAGAGAAACGACCGAGGACCGCTTTTCCGGCGCCCAATTGGCACGGCTCAAGCACGAATTCGCCGAAAATCGCTATTTGACCGAAAAGAGACGGCAACAGCTCAGCCAAGAGCTCGGCCTGAACGAGGCCCAAATCAAAATTTGGTTTCAGAACAAAAGGGCCAAGATCAAAAAGTCTTCGGGCCAAAAGAACCCCTTGGCCATCCAGCTAATGGCGCAAGGTCTGTATAATCATTCTACGGTCGCCTGCGACGAAGACGACATGCCCTTAAGTCCTTAGGAAGACATCCAAAAAAGCATTTGTTTTTAAATTCGATCAGATTTTTAAAATGCTTTTTTATTTTGAAATCGAAGCTTTGCGGCATTCAATTGATGTTTTTTGCGAAGAAAAAATTAATGTTTTTGAGGTTATACTTCTGTTGGCGCCCCAAGAGTAATATTTTAGCAGGCGACGGAAGTTGCGCGCGCACAGCTAAAGAAAGTTCCACAGTATGAAGTTAGCCGGCTAAGAAGAGTTATGTGATTTTGAAAATTACTGGTTTTTTGCCGTAAAATCAATTTAAATAAAAGATTGCTATTTTCAAAAAATGTATTTGCCATAGCAACGAGTGGAAAGGAGCGAAAAGATACGGCAATAGCAAAAGTGCGAGTGGGACGGAATGATTGAAATTAATTAACTAAATTTTTGTCTAAATTATTGTGAATCATGCTTAAAACCGAGTGTGCACGTTCGAGCTCAAAGTGGCACATTCCGATCTCGGGAAAATGAAGCGCGCCGCTCCGCGTCGCGCTTCATTTGCCTCCCTCGCTCGGAAATGTGCCACTTTTCGCTCGAACGCGCACATCTTCGTATTCATTCGATTTGTCTACTTAGTCAACTCAAAATATTAAATTTAATTTTACAAATATCGATTTTGTGTTCGAAAAACATTTTTACCATAGCAATGAGTGAAAGAGAGCAAAAAGATACGACAATAGCGACAGTACGAGTGAGAGGGAATGAACAAAATCAATTAACTTAATTTTTGTTTAGTTTATTGACCTAAATCATTGTGAATCATGCTTAAAACCGAGTGTGCACGTTCGAGCTCAAAGTGGCACATTCCGATCTCGGGAAAATGAAGCGCGCCGCTCCGCGTCGCGCTTCATTTGCTTCCCTCGCTCGGAAATGTGCCACTTTTCGCTCGAACGCGCACATCCTCGCATTCATTAAATTTATTTACATTTAATTTTGCATATTTTGATTTATTTTTGTATATGGTGATCAGTTAATTTAATTACGCCAAAGAAGTATAACTTCTAACACACGGATCCTTTTTAATTGGATCTTTTGTACATTATTTTTGTTTTTTCGAGTGTAAAAACAATTTTGGTACAAAACTAAGCGTTATTTATTATTAGACATATATTAAAAGTAATAACCGTAGAGATTTAAATCGAAAAAAATGGAATATTAGACTGATAGTTGTATGTTATTAGGTTTTAGAAAGATGTGCAATTTTTGTTTGTAAGTCGACAGCATTTTTGTGAACATCTCAGTTTTTTCGAAGTTAATTAAAATAAATACTTAACAGAAAAAAAAATGATTTTTTCTCCTACCTTTTGATTTACTGTGAATTTTATCGAGTCACTTCCCCACGTAGAAATATGCAAGTTAAGAGGTCGAAGCGGAAATTAAAAAACTAAATTGCTTTTTAACATAAAACTTTTATAATACATTTATGCATGTGAAAGGTAAGAGGCGTTAAGGCGTAGGTGATTGAAAAATCGATTTTATCCGACACCGTTAGTTTACCAAAAAAAAAAAATTATAAGGTAATAACTATCATTCATCAACAAAAACGCTTGCTAATCTCCCGATTTAATTTATTAAGCCTAAAAAAGTGTAAAAGCTTTTCCTCGCACCTGAATAATTCATAAATTATTCGCCGTTCGCGAATTTCTAGTGTTAGCAAAGGAAAAGCCATAAATCAAGCGATTTGTAACTTAATTCGGACCCTTTTCGACTTTACCCAAAAGCCCCCACGCGCCTTGGAATTGAATTTAAAAAAAATGAGGATTGCAACTAACATTAAGGTTATTGTTTCTCGCAAAGATAAAATCGTCCTGTGTGGTTGAATAATTTAATACGGCAACCTACACAAAAATTTTATCAAAAATAAGACACAAAATGCAGTGACAATGTAATTAATCTCAGCAAATAATATTGGAGGATGCGGTTGCTATCGGACGAATCTTGGCGACTCTTCTGTTTGATTAATGTTGCATTGTTGTTAACAAATAATTACATTTTTATTTTCGTTTTGCCTTTTATTTGTGAATTTTTGATTGAGATTCTCAACTGAGCGGAGCTCAAAATTAAAACATAAAAAATCGCAGTGATAAATCTTATCTTTTTTTTTGAAAAAACGTCCAGAAGAATGTACGATTTTTTAATCTTGTACTTTAAACAAGCAATTCTTGTATATATACAGAGTCCGCCAAAAATATGTATACACTCTTTATCAACTGTATTGGGACATTGATACGAGTATGTTGTAGTGTGGTTTTTATCTCAAGAGATGTCGACACTTTCAGCGCCATAGTGAGTAAACAAAATGGCTGAAGCACGTTTGATGTTCAATCAGCAAAAGTGTGTATATATTTTTTGGCAAACTCTGTATATACATATATACAATTGTGTCGCAAGAACGGCTCTAACGATTTGGATACAATTCTATATTAAGATAATTTTTACTTCCTAATGTTTTATAAATAGGTCTCATAACTGAAAAAAAGCGTTTTTGCACAAAATATTTTTTCTAGCGTCATCTCATAATATTTTAAAGTACCAGAAGGCTTATACACAACAACAGATGGCACTACATTCATAGCTATATATTTTAGTATCTAGGCGACCAAAAGTCATAACATTCTCACAGATAAATCGAAAAACGTCGAGCAAAGCTCGGTCGCCCAGATATTCCATGTTATGTGAAGAATCGAACCCTTCCCTATTGCCAACATCCTTCCCAAAAACAGCGAAATCGAATAATAGATAAATTAAAATCAACTAAACTTGTGCTCTGCTTTAATTAAAATATTTTTTTAAATCAGAAGAGTTAACTTTGAATAAATAAAGGTCCGTGCGAATTTCTTACACTAGCTTTTTTAGTTTTTGAATGACCCAATCAAAATTTGAGATTGATTGTTCTAAAGGCATCTTAAAATTTGCGTTGATTGCATATCTTTAGAGCAAATGTCTTAAAACCTGTGTTTAACACAAAATGTTTAATGCCTTTTTGTTTATTTTAAACCGCAATTCGATATCTTTATTGGTTTTGGAGAAAATATTTATATTTCGAAATTGCAACGACGTGGATTTAAAGCCTAACAAAAAATACATGAATTTTATTCGAAATGTTGCTTGTGCCATTGTTATAATATCTCTGATTGACTTAAATCATGTTTTTGATTAATTTATTGCATAGATTTGTTGTTGGATGGCTTTTACATATTGCCATCAGTTTTGTGGGTAAAATTGTAGAGAAGGGTGTTAACATTTCAACGGTGTGTTTAATCAAAAATATCAAAAACAACAAAATAGCAATCAAATAATACAATATAGCATCGAAATAAACTCATTAAATAATTAAAGCATCGGTTATAAACAATTTCAATTAATTCTATATGGATTATAGGTCTATGGTACGGGTCGAATGTAATTGTAAGTTGCAATGATAATTTAACGATTTCGGTCTCGAGATTATAATCAATCGAATCGTTATAATCGATACTTTAATTATTTAAACAACAATTAGTTATAAACAATAATGCACTTACATTAAATGATTAAAACCGGGACAATTACTTGCACAATGACAGGCACTACAATTTGACGTTCGACTTCAAGTCGCTGCCTACATTATCGGCGCTGTGGCGTCACGTATTCCTAAGCCTACTGCACTTTTAAGGCCCGCTATTACCCTTTTTAACCATTCGACTTAATAAATAGTTAATTATTAAAAAGTTGTATTTATTCTTGGGTTTAAAATTATACTCAAAATGAAATTAGCTTTCGATGGCGTTAATGGACGTTCTTTGTTTTCTCAAAGGGTACGATTTCCCTCAGAAGCTAACCACAAATTAAATAATTTTACCAGTTAATAACAAACCTCGGTCGCCCAGATATTCCATGTTATGTGAAGAATCGAACCCTTCCTTATTGCCAATATACTTTTCAAAAACAGCAAAATCGACTAATAGATAAGTTAAAAGCAACTAAAGTTGTGCTCTGATTTAATTAAAATATTTTTTAATTCAGGAAGAGTTAACTTTGAATAAATAAAGGTTCGTGCAAATTTCTTACAAAAGCTTTTTTAGTTTTTGAATGACCCAATCAAAATTTGAGATTGGTTGTTCTAAAGGCGTCTTTAAATTAGCGTTGATTACATATCTTTGGAGCAAATGCTTAAAACCGGTGGTTAATACAAAATGTGTAATGCCCTTTTGTTTATTTTAAACCGCAATTTGATATCTTTATTGGTTTTGGACGAAATATTTTTTTTTCGATATTGCAACAACGTGGATTTAAAGCTCAACAAAAAATACATGTATTTTATTCGTAAGGTTGCTTGTGCCATTGTTATAATATCTCTGGTTGATTTTAAATCATGATTTTGATCGATTTATTGCATAGATTTGTTGTTGGATGGCTTTTACATATTGCCATCAGTTTTGTGGGTAAAACTGTATCGAAGGATGTTGACATTTCAACGGTGTGTTTAATCAAAAATATCAAAAACAACAAAATAGCAATCAAATAATACAATATAGCATCGAAATAAGCTCATTAAATAATTAAAGCATCGGTTATAAGCAATTTCAATTATTTCTATATGGAATATAGATCTATGGTATAGGTCGAATGTAATTGTAAGTTGCAATGATAATTTAACGATTTCGGTCTCGAGATTATAATCAATCGAATCCTTACAATCGATACTTTAATTATTTAAACAACAATTAGTTATAAACAATAATGCACTTACATTAAATGATTAAAACCGGGACAATTACTTGCACAATGACAGGCACTACAATTTGACGTTCGACTTCAAGTCGCTGCCTACATTATCGGCGCTGTGGCGGCACGTATTCCTAAGCCAACTGCACTTTTAAAACCCGCTAGGTATTACCTCTTTTTAACCATTCGACTTAATAAATAGTTAATTATTAAAAAGTCGTATGTATTCTTGGACTTAAATGAACTTGTTAATTATTTACTGTGTAAGAACACATTTGACTTAAAACAAAGTATTTTAAATTCGATTTAAAATTAATTATAAACAAATAATAAAAAATTGAAATATCTTATTGGGGTAGCTCTAAGTACAAAAAATTATACACAAAATGAAATTAGCTTACGATGGCGTTAATGGACGTTCTTTGTTTTCTCAAAGGGTACGATCTTCCTCAGCAACTAACCACAAGTTAAATAGTTTTACTAGTTAATAACAAAAAAAATTAAATTCGAAAAGACTGGACGCGGTCGAAATGATAAATGGCGATCATCCCTGGTAGCAAGCTTTCTTCAGACCATTCCAAGAAGCTGATTAATTAGCGTTATTTGGGACGACATAAAATAATTGCAAAGCTAATGCTAAACTATTTGTTTGTTTAAATATTTGACTTGTGGTTTATGCTATAAAAAGATGACGTCTCCCGTTATAAATTGAGCCGTATTTATCAAGGAGGCCCATTTAAATAACTGGCAATTTGTATTGTTACGTTATTTCGTAGACAAATATTAATACGCCTCGAGATTATTTTTATTCCTGACTAATAACGTGTCAGAAAAATATGATTACATTAGGACATTACGTGAGACGTAATCTTATTTACATTTTTCTCTGATTTGTTCTCGTCATGCCTAAGGTCAGCGCTGGAAGAGCGTCCCAAAAATTACCACCGCCAGAAAAAGTGGAAGGCCACCGGAGACTCGCAGCTCCCGTTTCTAATTACGCGCGCAAAATAAAGGAAATCTTTTTTTTTTCGCAAAACACGAGAGAAATGGGACAATTTAACAAAAAACGCCACTAAAAAGCTTTTATAATTATAGCCTCGCAATGTACAATATAAAGCCGGCAGTTTTTTCGTGCGTTTTGAAATCGATACGCCTGGAAGCCTTTTCCATCTTCATCTCTTCGGCCGAAAGCTGCACGGGCGAAAAGAGAAGAGGGCATTTGTCGTGTATAAAGGGTAAATCATCAAAGCGATAATTTCAAGCAATTAAACTTGTCGCAGGCGCGAGCTTTAACTAGCGGTTATTTTTGTTATCAGTTTTCAAACGGGAGTTGCCGTCTCTCTTTGTCGTGGGGCCGAAAGCGGGACCGGAGGAAGATGGACTCCGAGGGACGTTCGATGCGTTTTATTTAAATGATGTTGGCGGTGTTATAAATCAGGAGAGGACCACCCGTGCGACGGTGGTTTGGACGCGCAACCGGACACCGGCACTAGCGCCAAAAATGTTAACAAGACACATGACAACTGCCGCCCAACTCTCGGTTTGTTAGACCATGAGGCGGCTATCAACCCTTTTATTTAGTTTGGGAGGAATTAAAGGGCTCTCGTGCACTGCCTTATGCTAATGACGACACTGCTTTTGATATGAATGCGAATTACTACTCCATTTTACTTTGAAAACGAATATAAATTATTAATAGTCTTTTTTAGAAAAACATTTACTTTAACTTTTAATAAAATAAGTGTGTCCTTCTATTAATATTGCATTTAATTAATATAATTAATATTTAAAAAATATTTCAAGCAGAAAAGGTTTTGCCAATGCAATCCTATGTACTTATATGGAAAACCAATTTACAATTTTAAAAACATTATCTACATCTAGTAAATTAATTCAGATAACACTTTGCAATAATAAAATACATACACTAAGGACAAATCAACAGAAGGATGACAATTTTGGTAATACAGATAGTAATAGAGATAGCTTTTTGCAATATTAAAAAACTTGTTCTAGGGGTGAATTTACATAAAAGTAGCAATGGTGGTAATTGTACTTAAACCGGAAAAAGATTTGCCCATGAAATTCTATGAACTTATATAGAAAGTCAATAATTCAATATTTAAAAACGTTTTACCTAATAAACCAATACAGATAGCTGTTTGCAATGTTAAAATACATGTTCAAGGGGTAATTTTACATAGGGGTAGTAGCGGTACAAATTGTATTTTGACTAGAAAGGTATTTGGCAATACAATTCTATGTTCTGGTGAGGAAAGGAAATATTTCAATATGTAAACATTCGAACTAGTAAAGCAATACAGATAGCTCTTTGCAGTATTAAAATACTTATTCTAGGGGTGAATTTACATAAGAATAGCAATAGTGGTAGTTGTATTGAAACCGGAAAAGGATTTGCCCATGAAATCCTATGAACTTATTTGGAAAGTCATTAATTCAATATTTAAAAACGTTCTACCTATTAAACCAATACAGATAGCTGTTTGTAATGTTAAAATACATGCTCAAGGAGTAATTTTCCATAAGGGTAGTACTGGATGCAATTGTATTTTGACTACAAAGGTATTTGGCAATACAATTCTATGTTCTGGTAAGGAAAGGAAATATTTCAATATGTAAACATTCGAACTAGTAAAGCAATACAGATAGCTCTTTGCAGTATTAAAATACTTATTCTAGGGGTGAATTTACATAAGAATAGTAATAGTGGTAGTTGTATTGAAACCGGAAAGGATTTGCCCATGAAATCCTATGAACTTATATGGAAAGTCATTAATTCAATATTTAAAAACGTTCTACCTATTAAACCAATACAGATAGCTGTTTGTAATTTTAAAATACATGTTCAAGGGGTAATTTTCCATAAGGGTAGTACTGGATGCAATTGTATTTTGACTACAAAGGTATTTGGCAATACAATTCTATGTTCTGGTAAGGAAAGGAAATATTTCAATATGTAAACATTCGAACTAGTAAAGCAATACAGATAGCTCTTTGCAGTATTAAAATACTTATTCTAGGGGTGAATTTACATAAGAATAGCAATAGTGGTAGTTGTATTGAAACCGGAAAAGGATTTGCCCATGAAATCCTATGAACTTATATGGAAAGTCATTAATTCAATATTTAAAACGTTCTACCTATTAAACCAATACAGATAGCTGTTTGTAATGTTAAAATACATGTTCAAGGGGTAATTTTCCATAAGGGTAGTACTGGATGCAATTGTATTTTGACTACAAAGGTATTTGGCAATACAATTCTATGTTCTGGTAAGGAAAGGAAATATTTCAATATGTAAACATTCGAACTAGTAAAGCAATACAGATAGCTCTTTGCAGTATTAAAATACTTATTCTAGGGGTGAATTTACATAAGAATAGCAATAGTGGTAGTTGTATTGAAACCGGAAAGGATTTGCCCATGAAATCCTATGAACTTATATGGAAAGTCATTAATTCAATATTTAAAACGTTCTACCTATTAAACCAATACAGATAGCTGTTTGTAATGTTAAAATACATGTTCAAGGGGTAATTTTCCATAAGGGTAGTACTGGATGCAATTGTATTTTGACTACAAAGGTATTTGGCAATACAATTCTATGTTCTGGTAAGGAAAGGAAATATTTCAATATGTAAACATTCGAACTAGTAAAGCAATACAGATAGCTCTTTGCAGTATTAAAATACTTATTCTAGGGGTGAATTTACATAAGAATAGCAATAGTGGTAGTTGTATTGAAACCGGAAAAGGATTTGCCCATGAAATCCTATGAACTTATATGGAAAGTCATTAATTCAATATTTAAAAACGTTCTACCTATTAAACCAATACAGATAGCTGTTTGTAATGTTAAAATACATGTTCAAGGGGTAATTTTCCATAAGGGTAGTACTGGATGCAATTGTATTTTGACTACAAAGGTATTTGGCAATACAATTCTATGTTCTGGTAAGGAAAGGAAATATTTCAATATGTAAACATTCGAACTAGTAAAGCAATACAGATAGCTCTTTGCAGTATTAAAATACTTATTCTAGGGGTGAATTTACATAAGAATAGTAATAGTGGTAGTTGTATTGAAACCGGAAAGGATTTGCCCATGAAATCCTATGAACTTATATGGAAAGTCATTAATTCAATATTTAAAACGTTCTACCTATTAAACCAATACAGATAGCTGTTTGTAATGTTAAAATACATGTTCAAGGGGTAATTTTCCATAAGGGTAGTACTGGATGCAATTGTATTTTGACTACAAAGGTATTTGGCAATACAATTCTATGTTCTGGTAAGGAAAGGAAATATTTCAATATGTAAACATTCGAACTAGTAAAGCAATACAGATAGCTCTTTGCAGTATTAAAATACTTATTCTAGGGGTGAATTTACATAAGAATAGCAATAGTGGTAGTTGTATTGAAACCGGAAAGGATTTGCCCATGAAATCCTATGAACTTATATGGAAAGTCATTAATTCAATATTTAAAACGTTCTACCTATTAAACCAATACAGATAGCTGTTTGTAATGTTAAAATACATGTTCAAGGGGTAATTTTCCATAAGGGTAGTACTGGATGCAATTGTATTTTGACTACAAAGGTATTTGGCAATACAATTCTATGTTCTGGTAAGGAAAGGAAATATTTCAATATGTAAACATTCGAACTAGTAAAGCAATACAGATAGCTCTTTGCAGTATTAAAATACTTATTCTAGGGGTGAATTTACATAAGAATAGCAATAGTGGTAGTTGTATTGAAACCGGAAAAGGATTTGCCCATGAAATCCTATGAACTTATATGGAAAGTCATTAATTCAATATTTAAAACGTTCTACCTATTAAACCAATACAGATAGCTGTTTGTAATGTTAAAATACATGTTCAAGGGTAATTTTCCATAAGGGTAGTACTGGATGCAATTGTATTTTGACTACAAAGGTATTTGGCAATACAATTCTATGTTCTGGTAAGGAAAGGAAATATTTCAATATGTAAACATTCGAACTAGTAAAGCAATACAGATAGCTCTTTGCAGTATTAAAATACTTATTCTAGGGGGGAATTTACATAAGAATAGCAATAGTGGTAGTTGTATTGAAACCGGAAAGGATTTGCCCATGAAATCCTATGAACTTATATGGAAAGTCATTAATTCAATATTTAAAAACGTTCTACCTATTAAACCAATACAGATAGCTGTTTGTAATGTTAAAATACATGTTCAAGGGTAATTTTCCATAAGGGTAGTACTGGATGCAATTGTATTTTGACTACAAAGGTATTTGGCAATACAATTCTATGTTCTGGTAAGGAAAGGAAATATTTCAATATGTAAACATTCGAACTAGTAAAGCAATACAGATAGCTCTTTGCAGTATTAAAATACTTATTCTAGGGGTGAATTTACATAAGAATAGCAATAGTGGTAGTTGTATTGAAACCGGAAAGGATTTGCCCATGAAATCCTATGAACTTATATGGAAAGTCATTAATTCAATATTTAAAACGTTCTACCTATTAAACCAATACAGATAGCTGTTTGTAATGTTAAAATACATGTTCAAGGGGTAATTTTCCATAAGGGTAGTACTGGATGCAATTGTATTTTGACTACAAAGGTATTTGGCAATACAATTCTATGTTCTGGTAAGGAAAGGAAATATTTCAATATGTAAACATTCGAACTAGTAAAGCAATACAGATAGCTCTTTGCAGTATTAAAATACTTATTCTAGGGGTGAATTTACATAAGAATAGCAATAGTGGTAGTTGTATTGAAACCGGATAAGGATTTGCCCATGAAATCCTATGAACTTATATGGAAAGTCATTAATTCAATATTTAAAACGTTCTACCTATTAAACCAATACAGATAGCTGTTTGTAATGTTAAAATACATGTTCAAGGGTAATTTTCCATAAGGGTAGTACTGGATGCAATTGTATTTTGACTACAAAGGTATTTGGCAATACAATTCTATGTTCTGGTAAGGAAAGGAAATATTTCAATATGTAAACATTCGAACTAGTAAAGCAATACAGATAGCTCTTTGCAGTATTAAAATACTTATTCTAGGGGTGAATTTACATAAGAATAGCAATAGTGGTAGTTGTATTGAAACCGGAAAGGATTTGCCCATGAAATCCTATGAACTTATATGGAAAGTCATTAATTCAATATTTAAAAACGTTCTACCTATTAAACCAATACAGATAGCTGTTTGTAATGTTAAAATACATGTTCAAGGGTAATTTTCCATAAGGGTAGTACTGGATGCAATTGTATTTTGACTACAAAGGTATTTGGCAATACAATTCTATGTTCTGGTAAGGAAAGGACATATTTCAATATGTAAACATTCGAACTAGTAAAGCAATACAGATAGCTCTTTGCAGTATTAAAATACTTATTCTAGGGGTGAATTTACATAAGAATAGCAATAGTGGTAGTTGTATTGAAACCGGAAAAGGATTTGCCCATGAAATCCTATGAACTTATATGGAAAGTCATTAATTCAATATTTAAAAACGTTCTACCTATTAAACCAATACAGATAGCTGTTTGTAATGTTAAAATACATGTTCAAAGGGTAATTTTCCATAAGGGTAGTACTAGATGCAATTGTATTTTGACTACAAAGGTATTTGGCAATACAATTCTATGTTCTGGTAAGGAAAGGAAATATTTCAATATGTAAACATTCGAACTAGTAAAGCAATACAGATAGCTCTTTGCAGTATTAAAATACTTATTCTAGGGGTGAATTTACATAAGAATAGCAATAGTGGTAGTTGTATTGAAACCGGATAAGGATTTGCCCATGAAATCCTATGAACTTATATGGAAAGTCATTAATTCAATATTTAAAAACGTTCTACCTATTAAACCAATACAGATAGCTGTTTGTAATGTTAAAATACATGCTCAAGGGGTAATTTTCCATAAGGGTAGTACTGGATGCAATTGTATTTTGACTACAAAGGTATTTGGCAATACAATTCTATGTTCTGGTAAGGAAAGGAAATATTTCAATATGTAAACATTCGAACTAGTAAAGCAATACAGATAGCTCTTTGCAGTATTAAAATACTTATTCTAGGGGTGAATTTACATAAGAATAGCAATAGTGGTAGTTGTATTGAAACCGGAAAAGGATTTGCCCATGAAATCCTATGAACTTATATGGAAAGTCATTAATTCAATATTTAAAACGTTCTACCTATTAAACCAATACAGATAGCTGTTTGTAATGTTAAAATACATGTTCAAGGGTAATTTTCCATAAGGGTAGTACTGGATGCAATTGTATTTTGACTACAAAGGTATTTGGCAATACAATTCTATGTTCTGGTAAGGAAAGGAAATATTTCAATATGTAAACATTCGAACTAGTAAAGCAATACAGATAGCTCTTTGCAGTATTAAAATACTTATTCTAGGGGTGAATTTACATAAGAATAGCAATAGTGGTAGTTGTATTGAAACCGGAAAAGGATTTGCCCATGAAATCCTATGAACTTATATGGAAAGTCATTAATTCAATATTTAAAAACGTTCTACCTATTAAACCAATACAGATAGCTGTTTGTAATGTTAAAATACATGTTCAAGGGTAATTTTCCATAAGGGTAGTACTGGATGCAATTGTATTTTGACTACAAAGGTATTTGGCAATACAATTCTATGTTCTGGTAAGGAAAGGAAATATTTCAATATGTAAACATTCGAACTAGTAAAGCAATACAGATAGCTCTTTGCAGTATTAAAATACTTATTCTAGGGGTGAATTTACATAAGAATAGCAATAGTGGTAGTTGTATTGAAACCGGAAAAGGATTTGCCCATGAAATCCTATGAACTTATATGGAAAGTCATTAATTCAATATTTAAAAACGTTCTACCTATTAAACCAATACAGATAGCTGTTTGTAATGTTAAAATACATGTTCAAGGGTAATTTTCCATAAGGGTAGTACTGGATGCAATTGTATTTTGACTACAAAGGTATTTGGCAATACAATTCTATGTTCTGGTAAGGAAAGGAAATATTTCAATATGTAAACATTCGAACTAGTAAAGCAATACAGATAGCTCTTTGCAGTATTAAAATACTTATTCTAGGGTGAATTTACATAAGAATAGCAATAGTGGTAGTTGTATTGAAACCGGATAAGGATTTGCCCATGAAATCCTATGAACTTATATGGAAAGTCATTAATTCAATATTTAAAAACGTTCTACCTATTAAACCAATACAGATAGCTGTTTGTAATGTTAAAATACATGTTCAAAGGGTAATTTTCCATAAGGGTAGTACTAGATGCAATTGTATTTTGACTACAAAGGTATTTGGCAATACAATTCTATGTTCTGGTAAGGAAAGGAAATATTTCAATATGTAAACATTCGAACTAGTAAAGCAATACAGATAGCTCTTTGCAGTATTAAAATACTTATTCTAGGGGTGAATTTACATAAGAATAGCAATAGTGGTAGTTGTATTGAAACCGGATAAGGATTTGCCCATGAAATCCTATGAACTTATATGGAAAGTCATTAATTCAATATTTAAAACGTTCTACCTATTAAACCAATACAGATAGCTGTTTGTAATGTTAAAATACATGTTCAAGGGTAATTTTCCATAAGGGTAGTACTGGATGCAATTGTATTTTGACTACAAAGGTATTTGGCAATACAATTCTATGTTCTGGTAAGGAAAGGAAATATTTCAATATGTAAACATTCGAACTAGTAAAGCAATACAGATAGCTCTTTGCAGTATTAAAATACTTATTCTAGGGTGAATTTACATAAGAATAGCAATAGTGGTAGTTGTATTGAAACCGGAAAGGATTTGCCCATGAAATCCTATGAACTTATATGGAAAGTCATTAATTCAATATTTAAAAACGTTCTACCTATTAAACCAATACAGATAGCTGTTTGTAATGTTAAAATACATGTTCAAGGGGTAATTTTCCATAAGGGTAGTACTGGATGCAATTGTATTTTGACTACAAAGGTATTTGGCAATACAATTCTATGTTCTGGTAAGGAAAGGAAATATTTCAATATGTAAACATTCGAACTAGTAAAGCAATACAGATAGCTCTTTGCAGTATTAAAATACTTATTCTAGGGGTGAATTTACATAAGAATAGCAATAGTGGTAGTTGTATTGAAACTGGAAAAGGATTTGCCCATGAAATCCTATGAACTTATATGGAAAGTCATTAATTCAATATTTAAAAACGTTCTACCTATTAAACCAATACAGATAGCTGTTTGTAATGTTAAAATACATGTTCAAGGGATAATTTTCCATAAGGGTAGTACTGGATGCAATTGTATTTTGACTACAAAGGTATTTGGCAATACAACTCTATGTTCTGGTATGGAAAGAAAATATTTCAATATGTAAACATTCGAACTAGTAAAGCAATACAGATAACTCTTTGCAGTATTAAAATACTTATTCTAGGGGTAAATTTACATAAGAATAGCAATAGTGGTAGTTGTATTGAAACCGGAAAAGGATTTGCCCATGAAATCCTATGAACTTATATGGAAAGTCAATAATTCAATATTTAATAACGTTCTACCTAGTAAACCAATACAGATAGCTGTTTTGCAATGTTAAAATACATGTTTAAAAGGTAATTTTACATAAGGGTAGTACTTGTACCAATTGTATTTTGACTAAAAAGGTATTTGGCAATACAATTCTATGTTCTGGTATGGAAAGAAAATATTTTAATAAGTAAACATTCAAACTACTAAAGCAATACAGATAGCTCTTTACAATATTAAAATACCTGTTTTAGGGGGGAGTGTACATAAGAATAGCAATAGTGGTAGTTGTATTTAAACCGGAAAAGGATTTGCCCATGAAATCTTAGGGAGTTATATGTAAAGTTAATAATTTAATATTTAAAAACGTTCTAAGTAGTACACCATTACATATGGCTGTTTGCAATGTTAAAATGCATGTTTAAGGGTAATTTTACATAAAGGTAGGGCTGTTAGCATTTGTGTTTTGACCAGATAGGTATTTGTCAATGCAGTTTTATGTTATTGTAAAGAAAGCCAATATGTCAATATGTAAACTTTCGAACTAGTAAAGCAATACATATAGCTCTTTGCAATATTAAAATACATATTTTAGGGGTGAACTTACATAAGAGTAGCAACGGTAGTAACTATATATTAACTTGAGAAAAATTGGACAGTATAATGTTATAAAATTAATTTAAAAATTTTGATATTAAAAATTAAGTTATTATATAGGTTTAAATCTACTTTAATAAAAGCCATAGCTTTTTGCTTTTTTAAATATAGAATTTGTTTACATAAAAGTAATAATTTTGATAAGTATATTTTAGGCAGAAATAAATTTAATATTGAAGTCGTAGCAAATGATTTATAAAACAAATATTCATTACTTAAAACACCTTCTAAATTTGAAAATTATCAATTGATGTACAGCAATTAATTATAATAACGAGGATAGAAGTACAGGTAAAGTGTTTACACTTGTTACTCATACAAATTAGTAATATGTTTTCAAAGCAAATTGCCAAAACTCACTTTAAAGTGCTTTCCCAAAGCCACGTAGCTCTCATAATGAAAGCTTTGATCATTACACTCAGTAAAAGGCCCAGTTAACCTGCAGACAGGTAAATCGAGAACTATTTCGCCCAATTTACTTACTCACAAAATGGAAATTGCAAGAACCGAGACTAATAACGTGCTTCGCTTAGATTAGCTCACAAAAATTAAATTTAAAGCTCTTAAATTCTAATTTGTGGCAACTCCCGTTTACCTTTGTTCCCCTTTTTATACGCTCTTAAAACGACCCATCATTAATATGCTTAAATTAGACAATTTCAGCTTCCGTTTCTTTTAAATATCTTCGTCACTTTTCCAATTAAAGATCTTTAGATACCATCTTGCTAATTTCTCCGTAACTCTTACAATTTTAATGATCCAATCCTGAATTAACTTTAGTTTTTAATTTTCTTAAGCTATTTCGATTGAGATAACCGATGGAAATTCGTAAGAATTCGTAAACAAGAAACACTTAAATAAATTTGTCATCGCCCAACTTAGAAATAAAAAGATTAATAGCGATTCGATTGGTACATTTTGAGTTCTAATAAATCACTTAAAAAAAAAAGTTATCCTTTATTAAAGAAAAGGTATTTGTAATTGTCAGTTGGAAAATTACAAGCAAATTATAAATGAATCAAATCGAAATTGATTGTAAACTATAAGTAATAGGAAGTTAGTTTTTGGACTGGTGAAAGGTCAAAGGATAATGGAATAGAATTTCGAAGGCACTCACAAATCACACACCTTGTTTTGTAATAAACTATTCGATTAATTTATAAATTTCTCGGCTCAATTTTACACTTTTAACATGCCTCATTAATTACAAACAAATTATCGAAAAAGAGAAACCTACTGTTAGATACTTAAGTTTATCCAATAATTTATTGTTATTGTTTATTTCAAATTTATTGATCTTAGTTAGATCTAATTGCAACCTACTTTTTTGGGATTATTTTCTAAAATTTTTATAAGAACACGGTTTTACATAAAGCACTCCCCCCCTGCCCTTTGAAGGTTTTAATTTAATGTTGAAGTTACAAATAATATTAAGTTATTTAAGTTCAATATTAAAGTAAAAATATCCTTATTGTTTATTTAAAAGTCGAGGAATTTAGTGGCGTCAAGAGAGATAAAAAAATAAGGGTTTTGCCAAATGATTTTATATGAAATTTCATGTGTTAATTTTTTAAAGGATTTGTTCAATTCTAGAATTTTTAAAGTCCAACACTGTAAATTGTTTCTCGCTAATGAAGAGATGTTATTAATTAAACGTTTATCTAAAAACATATTTAAATTTGAAGGGTTGTTTCCACTATTAACTTTATTATTCTTTAAGTCGAATGGTTAAGGAAAGGTAATAGAGCGCCTTAAAAATGCAGTAGGCTTAGGAATAAGTGCCGCCTCAGCGCCGATAATGTAGGCACCGACTTGAAGTCGAACGTCAAATTGTAGTGCCTGTCATTGTGCAAGTAATTGTCCCGGTTTTAATCATTTAATGTAAGTGCATTATTGTTTATAACTAATTGTTGTTTAAATAATTAAAGTATCGATTGTAAGGATTCGATTGATTATAATCTCGAGACCGAAATCGTTAAATTATCATTGCAACTTACAATTACATTCGACCTATACCATAGACCTATAATCCATATAGAATTAATTGAAATTGTTTATAACCGATGCTTTAATTATT